>OX439390.1:1800000-2126357 GCA_949319315.1 Zelleria hepariella | reverse complement strand
GTCAAGAATGAACTATTTCAACGACTTGAGTAAAGAATGTACTAGGCTACCATACATTAGAAAGAGGCTAGCCACAACCTCAGTTTGACCTTCAAAGAGGTTCGTAAGGTGAACAACTTTTTTCACGGTTTTCAGAACTGTCGAATAAAAGAAAAAACTTTTTCTACTGTCAAACTACGAAAATAATTATTATAAAAATGTCTCGTAAATTCTTGTGATTTTCAGTATATTGAACGTTTTAGTCGGTTATGGATAATAAGTGGCGCCAGAGAGGTTATTTTCAATATTTTGGCCGAAAAATATCATGCCGGAAACTTCCAACAGAGAGCTTCAGTTCATTCGAGCTTCCGTTATTCGAGCTTCCGTTTTTCGAGCTTCAGTACCTAGCGGACCCAGTTGGATGACCTCTACAAACGAGTTGCTGACAAGACAGGTATTTATTCACTATAATTGTATAAAATATACATAGTTCACGATATAAGTTACAGATATCGTCTAGTTCACGATACAAGTTACAGATATCGTCAGTTAGGTCTTTAAAATACCCCATCATCAACGTTTTTTGCGCATTTAATATAACTTTAGAGGTTATGTTTACGTAGAGAAAGTAGTAATTTGCCAAGCGAATTTATAATAAATTATAGAGCGACTGCAAACCTAACGTTTGATCGTTGCGCACATCATTCTACTACATTAATGTTTTATTTTGATTACAGGAAAATCAGAAAGTACCTACTGTCCGACGCATAATCGACGAAGTTAGGGCGTTATGATAAGAGGGATAAAAACCAAGGCATTTTAGAACATGAGCTTTGGTCCCGAAACCTGGAATAATGTGTGGAGAATGAACACATAAAATAAGGGGAAGAATACTCGACTCAGCGCAAATTCATGTCAGGTGTGGAAATTTTAGATGATGATTAGGAAACAATATTGTATTAATAAATATGTTACAACTCTCCCAGACTTGTTTATTTTCCAATTAGAAAAAAAATTAGATAATTATGTAACATTAAATTTAATGAAGGTCTTCCCTATTCAGATTTATCTTCAAGTATCAATTTACTGAATACCTACTACTCGTATGAATGATACCACACCCTCAAGTTTTCCCTACTATATCCGCTTTATATTTTATGCATGCCTAGTAACCTCTATGGTCCAACTGGGCTTTGAAGGCCGGCAAATTGTCTTAAAAAAACTAGGTACGAGTAAAGAGGTTTGAATTGTATGTTGTGCTGCCATCTACATGATACGTATCATACTACATGAAACTTTCTGTCACCAATCGCCATATAAGAGATTCCGGATGTTTATGCACGCCTAATACCTTCAGACCATTGACATGACGTCATTCACGTTACAGCACTCAAATTCTATTGTACACACGACAGCACGTCAAAGTGTACACTTTTGTTGTAAAGTCGCCCGTAACGTAACCGAGTAGAGTGCTAGCGTGTAAAGGTCGACGTGTTGTCGTGTGTACGTGCGTTTCACGAAATAATTCCCTTGAATTGTACAAAAATAGTCCCTATTACATCGTAATAAGAGTTTCGTCAAGGGAACTCTTTCGTAAAACGCATTTTGCCCGGATTTTCAGTAAGGAAAGAGTTGAAAATTTATTTAATATACTTTCTGCCTTTTTATTAGTGTGTGGTGTAGTTTCTTACAAGATTATGGGAGCCTGCAAATAGTAGTTTTTCTTTGAAATTAAAACTTAATTTTGACAACACTTCTGTATTTGGCCAAGTACAAACTCGTAGCTTCTGATTCTACCATGCCTTTATAGGTAGTATTTGAGTTTTAGATGGTAACGCGGTGGTGGCATAATGGGTAGAACAATGGACTCGGAATCGAGGGATCCTGGTTCGAGTCCCGATGAGGGCATGTACCCTACCCATGACATTAATTTATTTCAAAGTCGCATACATACCACTCCCTGACTGTGAAGGAAAACATCGTGAGGAAACCGGAGCGTCTGAGGCTATATACCAAACTAAACTCAAACTTAGTACCAGCTTATTTTTTTAAACCTCAGCTCCTCGGAGTTCTTTCTTGGTGGACTGTGGGGCTCTGAACTGCTGGAGTTTTGTAGCTCGAAGAACTCGGGCTGGTAGAAACACTTTTCTGGCTAGTCATAGCGATGTGGTAGAGGTGCCGGTCGAATGACGACGACAAATTATTTCACACCACAAGGTCCCTTTCCACGTAACTTCCGATGTCGACGATGGTCCTAAGTATATTGTTAAGCTGCAACTTCTTGCGGTAGGTTCGCTTTGGATGCGCGCTGACTAAACATCATTTTTGTATATTAATTATCAAAGAAAATAACTCCCCTTCTTGCTTTGCGTAGTCGGGTAATGAAAAACACGAACTTGAGTCGGCTATCGCCTGCACTTGGAAATGACAGTCGCAAGTCTGGTCTCAAGTAGGTGAACTCACGTAAGATTGTGTCTATTAATATGCCAGCGACTCCGGTCTCAAGTAAGTGATCTTACAGCTTCTTAACATTTTATGCATGCCTAGTACTCTAAACCACGTTGTATTGAAATTGAGACGTCACGGACTGTCAAAAGATGAATGACTCACTCAATTCCGAGCTCAAGTCGGCTCTATTAATATGGCGTCGACTCAAGTAAGTCGACTCACTCAAGCAAGTCGGCTAATGTCAATGTCAATCTCAAGATCGTGTCTATTAATAAGCAAACAGCTACTCAAGTTTGACATTACCCAAGGCTTGACATTTACCTCCTTGAGATCGATCTCAAGTAGGTGAACTCAGACGACTATTAATACCACCCTAAGACGTATTTTGTGTTTTTATTGAATAAAACGGCCTTACCTTTGAATAAACATTACAAAGCATTTAAAATCAAAGCATTACAATGCAAATTCAAAGAGAAATTAATTTTAAAACTTTTCCAATTTGATCGCAATAGCGTCAAGGGTAACACCCCTGTTGCTGGTCCTCACCTGGGAAGAAACTTTTATAGACGTAGAAAGCTGTTTCGAGGAAATTCGACTGACCAAACGTAAAGGCCCACACAGGCGCGATTTTATCGGTCGATGCGTTTTTGCGATATCTGTTTTTAGTACATTTTGTATAAGGATGGCCATGGAGTTGCTGCGATAATAACGCCGCAATGGAAATAGGACGTTCCTAATACAAAATGTACTGTTAACAGATTTTGCAATAACGCATGCGATATCACCGATAAAACGCGCCTGGGTGGTAGCTTTTATGTTGGCTAATAATCGACGGTAAACAAACCCAACCCCGCCATAAACGATGGATAGCTCAACAAATGATGATGGAACGGTTGCTGTGACCCCATCCGTCTTCCTGCGACGCCACCATACTGAAGGCGTGGCACCTACACTGCGAATAATAATTGTATCAATGGTTTTCCGACACATATCTCTAGGGGTGATATTAATAGTCGTCAGCTCAAGCTCAAGCTTATGTAAAACAAAATCACCGACTTGAGACCTTGGCTAATGTCAATTTCAAGCTCAAGCTAGTATCTATTAATATGCTGACAGCTAGTGCGTTTCACGAAAGAGTTCCCTTGACGTCACTCTTATTAAAATGTAATAGGGACTAATTTTCTTCAACCCAAGGGAATTCTTTAGTTGTATCTGAAGCTTGAGCTTGACATTGAAATTAGTCAAGGGGTGATTTTCTTTTCTGAGATCACCTACTTGAGCTCGAGCTACAGCTGACGACTATACCTAAATGCCACCCTAATCTTGTATTTCTCATAAATCTTTGGATCAGAAGATCTACTTAGATCTTATTGAACGAGTGAGCGAAGCGAGCGAAGTTCTCCGAGTCTACTTGAACAATCTGTCGTTTGTATGTATGTATGTATGTATGTATGTTTGTATGTATGTTTGTATGTATGAATTTCGTTCGACGATAACTTGAGTAAATTAAGTTGGATCTTCATGAAATTTGGTAGGTGGGTAAATGAGGCAAGGAGAATTTTAAGTTCGAACATGAGCCAAATCGGTGGAGGGGTTGCTGAGATATGGGGTCGCGAGTTCGTAGTTCGGGGCGAACCACTAGTATATTTTGGTTAATTTTGCGACACATTGCACCTACGTGTAGATCAAAATACCTGCCAGATATTACTATATCATTGCATTATTGTACTATATCATTACACATTGCACCTACGTGTAGATCAAAATACCTGCCAGATATTACTATATCATTGCATTATTGTACTATAATTATCATTACACATTGCACCTACGACGTGTAGATCAAAATACCTGCCAGATATAGTAATATCTGGCAGGTATTTTGATCTACACGTAGGTGCAATGTGTCGCAAAATTAACCAAAATATATAAGATCTAAGTAGATCTTCTGATCCAAAGATTTATGAGAAATAGTATCTATGCATCGCAGAACCAAAAGATACAAGATTAGTAGGTCCAAAGCACTCCACAACATACATAGGTACGGTTTGGCCATTTCCAAAAGTATTCACGAGTTTCTCTAACTCAAGCCAGTTTTTAAACTACCTATCTTTCCACCTCTGCTGCAATCAAATTATTAACCTGTGTCTTACTTTCTACTCTTTGAATCTGTGGGGAAGAGCGATTTTTTTTATAGCCGTGTCAATCAGCGCCTCTTTCATGAGTTTCAAAATCAGCTTTTAAAAGTCGACGGAAATTCTCTCACTGGCTGGGCAAAGGTCTTCTCTCAGAGAGAGAGAGAGAGAGCTGGGGTTTTTTAATCATCACGCATGCCCACTGCGTTTAGGCGATTTTCGCGTTTAGGATGGTTTACTCACGATGTTTTTCTTCACGGTTATGTATGCACCGGGAATCGAACTTGGGTCTCTCGCTTCATGTCTGTGGTTCTATCACCACAAACATACATACCGATGCAAAATACAACCCCCCCTATCGTCTTGGCGTAGTCGGGTACAAAGCCTAATAATCTATTTCGGTCCGAATTGCCAGTCGCATTGTTTATTTATTCATTTGAAGCGCTCCAGTTCCCAATCTGAGCAATGTGGGAGGCCGGGCCGGCCATCCGCAATCGCTGCAAAAGCATTCACCCAAAAATGGGTCAAAATCACTAGGGCAGGGAGAAGTATCGTAATTTCACCATATGTGTGTTTTAAGTACTTTAGATTTATTGAGGTTTTTAAGTAAACAAGAACTTTTTTTTACCACTGACGAAAAAAACATATCTACCTATGCCTCAGTGCCGGATTAAGCCAGCGCGGGGCCTGTAGCAAATTCGATCAAGGGGCCCTTGGTTTGCTTTATTAGGTTATTAGGTTTATGGTATGAAATAATACAAGAGTCCGCTACTTGGTGCCGAAACTCGAAAATTCGAATAACATAATATGTCAACTAAAGTAAAGTTTACAGTGACTAAAAACGTTATAACGAAAGTTTGTGATTACGAATCATAAAACAAAGAATGCACGCTATGCCGAAAAACGCCATACCGAAGCATCGCAGCCTGAATATCTGACACTGCAAAGTGGTCTTGATTGTTTGTAATGAAAATATTTAAATTGATATTTTTTACGGTATGAAAGCGCGCGGGGCCCCCAAATGTGTGGGGCCCGTAGTATTTGCTACTCCTGCTCTAATCCGGCACTGCTATACCTAGGTGGATGCCGGGCAGTTACGGCTTCCCTTCCTTCGTCATAATTCCACTCATTCGCCACTGTAGCTAGCTACACACGACAGAACCACCCCGCCGCTCATAATCCCCAAAGGGGTAGGTAGAGGCTCCAATCCTTTCGCGTTAAGCTCACGTTTTGCCCCAGGGTAAGTAAATGCTTAATGTAATGGCAACCTCAAAGCCTTCAGTGGGATCTCTCCCCCGGGGGTAGATGCCGCTTTGCACTCACTGGCACGTTTTTGCGTGTGGGGTCCCGAGCCTGACGCAAAAACGCAAAATCGCAAGAATGCATTTTTTGTAAGGTTTAGTTACAAGACCTTTGAGGCTTGGTTTCAAGTTGGTAAATATTATAAGCCTTCCGTGAAAAACTATTTAATTGACAGTGAAAACAGCATCAAAGTCCGTCGCATAAAACAAGGAAATTTTTTGGTAGCTTTTTTTCTGAAACACGTCAATTTCTAAATGTGATTTGCAACAACTTTTGTTCTATGACTTTTCGAAAAGCTCGATTCTTTATATTTTGTATTGAAGGTTTCTATTCTATAGAAGTGTTAATTTCTACAATTTCAGCGCTGCCTGGGCAGCGCGCTTTCATACCACTCTCTACCACCTTAAAAAAAATATTTGAAACAATAAAAAAAAATTTTTTTTCGGTATGTCGTAGAACAAAAATGGTTGGAAATCACATTTAGAAGTCTGAAGGAATTTTAAAAATTGCCCTGTAGTTATCTGATTAACAGAGAGACGGGGAAAATTACTTCATGT
Source organism: Zelleria hepariella (assembly GCA_949319315.1). Classification (NCBI taxonomy): domain Eukaryota; kingdom Metazoa; phylum Arthropoda; class Insecta; order Lepidoptera; family Yponomeutidae; genus Zelleria; species Zelleria hepariella. Next base: position 2,119,936 of record OX439390.1, on the reverse strand, counting down.
TATACTATGTAGAGATTCTTAGCATTATGTTTCCTAATCTAAACAAATGTTTAAAATACTAGATTTTGCAAATGAGAATTATTACTTTCGCTACCGTATCGTAACTTTCAATGGACATTTGAGCAAAATAAACCACCTATACAATTTTCAATCTATAAATCCTCTGCGTCGCCATAAATAATAATTCATTCTTAAAGCTCAGGGTGCCCGTAAAGTAGATTATTAAGCAATTTAATGCATAGTAATACGAGCATCGCCACCTGTTACAGTCTCGCATGTGTATGTCTGTATAGAACAGCTGTAGCATATAACGCTAGCTGACTTGACGAAACGTAGGTACGGAAGTAGATTGCAACTATAGTTTTACTACAGTGCGATAGGAGTAGGTACTAGGGTGGTATTCTAGAACGGTACTTAAACTCAGTTCAAACTAGAACGCTTCTTAAACTCTGTTTAAACTCAGTTCAAACTAGAACGCTCCTTGAACTCTGTTTAAACTCAGTTTAAGTAGAGTTTAGTAGTGTCGACTTTCGATAAAACAGTGCATGTTTTGATTTGAATATCCCTCCCTTCATATCAAAACAAGCACTGTTTTATCGACAGTCTGAACTCTGTTTAAACTGAGTTTATGTAGCGTTCTAGAATACCACCCTAGTGTGCAATTTAGTGCTATTATACAACGTGTTACAAATAGTAACTCTTTTAGGGTTTTCACCTACTGGTCAAAAGGACATCAATGCTGTAAAAAAGTTGAATAGAACAATATTTTCATAGAATATTTACATAAAAAAAATTTTTTTCATAACTTTTTTGTTTTTGGTATTTTTATTTAAAAATATTTTTGTGAGTGTAGGTGTATTTGCATAGCTTTGAGTTGTTAAAACATTGTGAAGTCTGTAAAAAGTGTGAGTACCTTTTATACCACCTTGTATATCGGATATTGACGTGATTCAACACATCGCGCTGTGTAGTGTAGGTATCGGTATTACAGAGAAAAACTGCTGTTCTTTCCATGAAGTATACAACACTCGTATAATAGCCGAATGAGGTAGGTAGACTATAAGAGCTCCAGATGGCATCGATTTTAGCGGAACGGGTGGCACTCTGCTCTGGGCTTCACAATAGCTGTGCACAATACTTGGCTCCATAGACTGAAGGTCCAAGTTCTGAGATAAAGCGAGTATTGCCTACCTTGTATCTAGCCCTCCAATGATCCAAGATCGGGAATCTCATGAACGGGGTGGCAGTCAAATGAACTGGGTGGCAGTAAAATGAACTGGGTGGCAGCCAGTTCATTTTACTGCCACCAGTTCATTTTTCATAAATCGAACTTCGATTTTCGCCAATGGTAATCGGCTTCGTCTTAGCCGGTAGACCCCCTGAATCTGCTACTTCTTAAATCCCAGTCCATAATATAATATTATATTTACAGTAAAAGCCTAAACAAACCTTGGGCACACCTTCCCCCCACCTCTAACTTGGCCCCGCGACCCCGCTGACCGCAGACGCTTTGTGCCCCTAATTGCGGCCCTTGTGGACTGCGGGGCACATCGCGGGGCTGCATTATGTGCCCCACGGCGCTGTGGGCTGGAAGGGGCCCGCCTAATATGCCTACTTTACAGAAGGTTGACATAGGTTTCCGCGTGAAGTTTCCCTTCAACATTCAGGTGTCACCGATTTACACAACGGTCTGTTCGGGTCTCGCCCCCTTTCTGCCTTTGCCCCCTTAGTGCACCCTGTATAATGGAAGTACCATCAACATCCTCATAATTGTTGTTTTGAAAGTAACTTTCCATCAATCGTTTCGTTTGTTACCAGGGCCCTTAGCCTGTAACGCAATGGCGGGTCAATGGCGTCCCGGCAGAAGGACAAAACCGAGCTCTCCTCGTTTTTCTCCTACAACCAGAGAACTAATCCTCTAGAATTAGAATCAAAATATTATTTGCTGTACTACAAAAACATTAAAAGGACAGACAGCGTTAGCAAATCGTAATTGAAGTCGTCACCTGACAGCCCATTTTGGCACCATTGTGTTACAGGCTAAGGGCCCAGTTTTGTAACATTGTTTTATTGGGACTTTACTCCTCGTGCATATAAACTTTCTGTCGTGAATATTTCATGCTCGTATTCTGTTTATAGGTCGCGTATTATGGTTTTGCCCGCGGGTTCTTCTTTTTTTGAGGGAAGGTGTGTTTGTGTGGAGATGGCTATCGCAATTTGTTGGCAAATAGGTGGGACCCTTTAAATAATTGAGGGGTTTCAGGTTCACTTCTATAAGTACTTAGATGGAGGTGCGTTGAAATTATTCAGTACGGGGAAGTCAGAAACTATTTGTACTTAAATCGCTTACACTACCCAAGAATGGAACCGTTCTAACAACTAACTTTATTGACTATGTATTGCTAAAAAACCTTGTAAGTATCTAAAACTGTATTTGAAAGTCACGGACCATTGAATGTATTTGATTTCATTATTTTGTGCCATTGCGGAAGTTTTGTTAACTGTATTGTTGGTTGTGGGGGTAAGCCCCTAATGTACAGTCGGCCACAGTCACAGATACCCCATGGCAGCTCATACCGCGCGCGGCATAAGGGAATCGAAAAAAAGGGGTATCCTAACGTGTGGCCGACTGTAGTTCCACTACGATGTGACCTAGGAGCCCCGATAACGCAGAAATAATTACTCGCAGCCATGTCGCGCTGAATGAAGAATAGCGCCAATGCGTGGCATTCCATTATAGGTACCTTCGCAGAAATGAACGTGTACATTCTCATTTAGAAATTCTGTTCTACTCTACAATTGCACCTTCTACAGACTGCGGGTAACGTGGCACAATTTTCAAACGGATAAATCGCAATCTGGGCCTCAAGTGTGTTTCGATAGGTTTGGCGTTGTACGAGAAAAACCGGGTTTGTCTTTATGTCACAAAACTACTGCCTTCGAGATAGGGCCCAGCCCCTGTAGGTATTCGCTAAAACTAAACCACGCATCATTAACTGTGAAAAAAATATACAGGGTGTTAAAAGACCGCCAACAGACCCGAAAGCCACGCATCCTAGACACCAAAACAAAGTACTTTTTCGATAAATTATTGCTGGGAAATGATTTTGGTTTTTTAGGTTATAATTTTGAAAATTATTTTATTACCCATTGGACGTGTAACGCACAGAAGTCATATTGTGCATGCGTAGGTATAAGTTTATGCTACTTACGCTTGAAGTGCCGATGTTTACATTGCACAATACATTGCGGGTTGCAATTTAACGTCAATTTTTGTACTAAATATTCATAATTTTGATATGGCTTCTTAGAAAAGTATGTTAAGTACTTGATACTAAATACATTTCTGTGAAAAAAATATTTTGAAAAGTTCGACTTTGAACCTCATTATCTTGGAAACCGTTGATTTCCCAGGCATAGTACCTTGGGCAATAATGTTCATTATGATGAGGACAATACGTGGTTTCCCGCTTTGTTGGCGGTCTTTTAACACCCTGTATAGTTGTTTTCAATAATCTCTTTGAATACAAAATATTTATAAAACTTATGTGACCACTTATTTAAAGTTTCCTTACTCAATCCCTAAATATTATTTGAAGATTGTTAGTTTGAATCGGACTCTAGTTTTCAGCCTAAATAATGGTTTTGACTATTAACGGCGTGAGTAGATATTTTAAAGAATAGACAGGAGGTCTACCGGCTAAGACGAAGCCGATTACCATTGGCGAAAATCGAAGTTCGATTTATGAACAATGAACTGGGTGTCAGTAAAATGAACTGGGTGGCAGTAAATTTTTCGCTTACGGTTATCATTTTAGCTCGGCAGATGTCAAATTGAACAGGATTCTGATTGATGTTAAAGTTAGACAATCCGACCCCAGAATATAGCAACCAAACGTTCAGTCTTTCTAGGTCGTAAAAAAGAGACAAACACACGAACAGCGTTTCGCTTTTACGTAGGTAAGGTCTCAGACCGGCTCATAATAGGAAATGACTTTGCTTTGTAAGATTTATAGCTTTAGTTAGGGCTTACAACAAAGGTGGGCTTGGCTTGGCTTTACTAGGTGGTAAATTATCTAGAACGGTTGTTGTTGGAGAATCGGATAACATTGTTAATATTTTAGACCTCTGGCTAAACAACGTGCATTTTTAAAACGGGACAGTGGGTAGATACCGTAATAGTTACAGGAAAACGTTTCTAGAAGACTTGACTTTTTGAGAATTATTATGAAGCGGTTTTGCAGATTTTCCAAAATAGTAGGAGCGGCTTTCTTTGCAGACAAAAACACAGATATTTCTTCGACTTTATAAGACAACGTAATCTTAATTATTAACGAGGCAAAAGCTTTTAAAACTTTCCTAACGGCTTATTTGAGTTCAAAATTACTCAGCCAGACTAATTCTATTCAATGAAGAATCCAAAATAAATAGAACAGTTTATGCCTAGAACGAAAAAATTATGCGCCATTTCTTGATAAGTATTATTTTTGTTCGGTTGCCGCACTAATGCCATGGGGTATTCTACCGTGTCTCTTACCACAATAAGGCCGCCAATTGTACCTTGTTTAGTTAAGTTATTTTTTCCTTGCCTGTATTTATATTGGTGTACAATAAAGAATATTTTATCTTTTATCTTTTTATCTTATTATCAAAGTTTAAATAAAATTAGTTAAATTACGTTATTTTATTACTGATTTCCTAATATTTCATTTTAATGACGTATACTAGTAAAGAGAATGGATAAATTTTTGTCTGCTAGACCGTTTTTGTCGTCACTTATAAATACGTTTTTTTTTTTTGTAGTTTTGGAAGGTTCTAGCTCCTGTTAATAATAATTTATTAAATATCTAAATGGCCCGACACACCAAGGGAGGACAAGTCCCAGCATACCAAAAAATGCTCTAGTACCATTATCCAGGGACGAAATCGGGGACTACGTTTGTGTGGAGAAATTAGCTTTTAGTTTTTATCTTTTCTAATTATCTTGCCAGGGGGTCTACCGGCTATGATGAAGCCGATTGCCATTGGCGAAAATCGAAGTTCGATTTATGAAAAAATTAACTGGGTGGCAGTAAAATGAACTGGGTGGCAGTACATTTTTCAAAAATCGAACTTCGATTTTCGCCAATGGTAATTGGCTTCGTCTTAGGCGGTAGACCCCCTGGTTCCTCTGGGAAGAACATTTTGAATGGAACTATGCTTCTATTCGTCATTATTCTTAGATCATTGCCTCCCAATAATTCCAAGCAACATTGAGAAAGACAAATTAATATTTGCAAATTGAAGTCATTCTTCGACAGATGGACTTGATATTTATGATTGCCCAAAGCTTCTTCGCCGAATACAGAGTTAAAAAGCATCGTAAGTATCTTATCACTTTGGTACGAGTGGATAACTCCATCGAAATGTGTTTTTCGAATAACTCCATTCCGAATGCACGACACTTCAAAAATCGTAACAAAGAAATATTTAATTACCGAAACACTCAATGTCCAATGCACTACACTTCGAAAATCTCAAAATTGAATGTCTTTACTTCGAAATTTGGTGTGATTATAGGGCTGTCTTGCCCCTCTACTTTCATAAAATAATTTAACTTATTCGCGATATGAAATCAGTCGCTAACGGTGAAGGAAAACATCGTGAGTAAACCCGCCACTTAGGTGGCTCCACACGTATTGACTTGCCAGATGGACTAAGCTGTCTGGATGCTGGGCAAGCACACTCCATCTAAAACAATGTCCCAGGCACTGCAGCGCCGTGTGGTCTCTTCACCCATCTAGTGTGAGTGAAGAGACTGTACTTAAATTATGAGCAAGTTTGTCTATGCTCAGAGTTCTAGGGCAAAATAGGCTAAAACCCTTTCCTAAAGTTACCATTATAACTAGTTTAGAAACAACTCGTATTAATTGAAACTGATGGCTCTACTAATTGGGCAGAATAATTTAATATTCTGAAAATTTTAACTATAGATAGCTGCTCTTAGTAATACTAAGTTTCTAACTGAATAACTGAAAAACTTACACGAGTACCTACAGGCGGGTGTCTCCACTCGTATGTACGACTTTTTTTTTCATTAGTATAGATTTATATTAACGGTTTTCTGCAAGCAAACCAACTAGGTACACCTAGGTACATGTATTGGATATGACCCAGAGAATACTAGCGAAAGTAACACAGTAGCGTTTTCTCCATACATACATACGTAGACCCTGATTTCCTCCCTGGATAATGTCATGTCCAATGTCCATCCCTGGCGTGGCAGACCGTTTATTTTTTTTAAAATAAATTATTGTAAACAGGAGCTAGGATTTTCCCAAAATACAAAAAATGCGTATGTAAAAGTGGCGACAAAAGACGTCTGGTAAACTAATTTAACAACTTAAAATCCATGTTTCAAAGCTGAGCAGCTACCACGAGAGCTTACTGTCACTGTCACTGAAAGTGATAAGTTTGATAAACAACCTTACTACTATAGTATAAGGATACATGACAGACGTCCGGCACAGCTTTTTCGCACTCGTGGTAGCTACTCAGCTGCGAACTAATTTTGCCAGTAAAATTCTTATCTGGACTTTGTTCAATGGGAACGGATACGAGAAGCAATCACACGGAAAGTGCGGTCGAGCGGAAAATATTTTCCGTAAGCGAAGATATCCTCGTTTAGAGCCGTATATCCAATGTACAGTCGGCTACAGTAGGATCAAAGACCAACAGAAAGAGACTTATACTATCTTATGTATGGCCCATGGCACTTTATCGGTGCGAAACATGGACGATGATACAGAGGGAACGGGAAAGGCTGGAAGCTTTCGAGATGTGGTGTTGGAGGAGAATGGAGAGGATATCTTGGACGGAAAGAGTGTCAAATGAGCAAGTCCTGGAAATAGTAGGGGAGAGGAGAACGTTGATGAACACAATAGAATGCAGAAGAGCAAAGATGGTAGGCCACTAGGCTAGGCTACGTCACGACAAATTCATAACCAACATAATAGAAGGAAAGATAGAAGGAAAGAGAGGTAGAGGAAGGCCACGGAGAAGCTACTTTGACCAAATTAAAGAGAAGGTGGATGTCGTGACGTACCAGGCTGCAAAGGAATGGCCTGTGATCGAAGTCCATGGAGAATGCCGCACCGACAAGAGGATAACTCTTATATATAATGATGATGAATCGGCCACATAAGCTGAAATACCCTAGTAGAAAATCGAACCTAGCAGATTGCAGACCATACAGACTCAACACAAGAAGACAGATTAGAAAGCAAGAATTTCCTATTAGCTTCAGGCTGCATTAGCCAGCTGATTCTGCTCTCGACCCTACCGATCCTGGTGTTCCAATCCTTTTCAAATCGCGTCTACCTGGTATCAGTGCTATGTCAGCGCTGTCAGAGACCTGCGTCATTGCACAACTGACGCAGTACATATGGCTTCGGTGGTGTCGGGAAAACTGGCTGGGTAGATGTTTTCGTTCGTCGTTCGTTCGATACGCCCTTATACCGCGCGCAGTAAGAGCTACCATGTGAGGTATCCTAGACAGTGGCAGACCGTACCTAGCTTACGGTTTGAATATAATCGTCGGATAATACTCGCGCATAGGAAAAACGGTGTCAAAATCACCAATCCTCAGTGGGCACGCATGGTGATTAGAACATTCACGGACACACCGCCTGCAGCCGTTAATGACTATAAGCAAAACAATACGCCACGTTCGAGTGTCCATAAATGTGGGATAAAAGTAATGCTTGAGAATTTTATAATTGAACGAGCGAGCGAAGCAAGAGAAGTTCTCTGAGTCTATTGGAACAATCCGGCGCTTGTATGTAGGTTTTATGTTTGTATGTTTGTATATTTGTATGTCTGTATGTATATTTGAATATTAGTTCGACGATAACTTGATCATTTTTTAACGAATCGTCATGATATTTGGTAGGCGGGTAAATGAGACAAAAATAATGTTGAAGTTTGAACATGAGTCAAATCGGTCGAGGGGTTGCCGAGATATGGGGTCGCGAGTTCAAAGTTCGGGGCGTTCCACTAGCTAGTAATAAGAAGGAGAGAGGAAAGGGTTTATCAGTGATTTAACTAACTCTCTCATACCTCTATAATTCATTGTCTGTCTAATCTCAGCTCCCATGAATAAAATTCTTATCAGGGACACAAAATCGTCACACATTTGCAAAAACTAATGCCTGAAAAGTCTGGAGCTTTCATTACAAGACTGCACGGTTGCGTTGGTCTATCAACACGCCTGCAGTAACTAGTGGATCGCCCCGAACTGTGAACTCGCGACCCCATATCTCGGCAACCCTTCGAACAATTTGGCTCATATTCGATCTTTTTATTTTTATTCTTTGTTAGTCAAGTAAATAAAATTTAAATATTTTTTAAGTTAGAACATGAGCCAAATCGGTCGAGGGGTTGCCGAGTTATAGAGTCGCGAGTTCACTGTTCCGGGCGAACCACTAGTGCTACCGTTATCGAAGCAAGGAGCCCCTGAAACCATCATTGGAGCCTCATTCAAATTGCCTACGACTACTACACTATTTTGTGAAAAGCGTCGCTGAAAAATCTGTAGATCCAAAGGCACATTGAAGAAGATAAAATGTCAAAGGTCATTAAGGCTCCTAGAAGATGTGTGGGTCGTACATAAACACTGATGAGCTTTAGCTTTCGTCGGGAAAAAATATAAGAGTCCTAGAGAGTGCATTATAAAGTGGCCGGACGGTTGTCGCAAGGCATAAGATGTTTGAAGTTTTATAACTATCAAAAGTATCGGTTGAGTCAATTCAAGCTATTTTCAGTGACCGAAAACACACTAAAAGCTGTCGATGCGATTCTACACTACATACTTTTGCAATTCTACCTGGATTTGGGTCAAAACAGTTTAGATTAAGTATCGGTTTTGCCATCAATACGCTAAGAAGAAGAAGAAGACTATAAATTTAAAATTTAAGATACCTCCGATATTTTAGTTTCAAATTGTCATATCTCATAAACGGCTGAACCGATTTTGATAAAACATATCTAAGAACACTCGCTACGAAACCTGCTTTAAAAAAAAACCGCATCAAAATTGGTAAGAGCTACGGTTAGGTTAGTTTATCGTATGAGGTCGTAGCCACCCCTAGTGTCAAAGTTTTTAGGCCGCCCAAAGGGCCTCTGACATGGCTTAACGATGGTTATTAATCAATAAAACCAGGATCAATGGCTTAACGTGCCTTCCGAAGCACGGAAGCGCTCAGATATTATTGCCACTAACGGTCACCCATCCATAGACTGACCGCGCCCGATGTTGCTTAACTTCGCCAATCGATTAAGAATGGCTAGTCAAACTAGGCTGTGAGCGCATCGGTACTACAGACTCCAGACAGACAGACACACATACAGACCGACACAGACAGCCACACACACATATAATATCGGTCAAACTTATAAACTTTTTTTTGGCCGGGGGTTAAAAAGGGAAATAGTTAAATAGCCTATCAGCCATCACTCGCACCACACACCATCGTAAAAGCCCGTACCCAGAGCCGTGTGAACACAGGGGCGTACGTACAGTCGGCCACAGTCTCAGATACCCCTTTTTGTTCGATTGGCGCCCTTATGCCGCGCGCGATAAGAGCTGCCATGGGGTATCTGAGATTGTGGCCGACCGTACCTACACCGGTGTGATAAATTACATTACAGCCGAAATTTTGTTCTTTACCCGGCGAAAAATACTGAAGGGAAAAATACATAAAACAATTTGGCATTCTAACGCGCTTGCCGGCAAAGTGCTTATTTTATTTTACGTTCATTTACCCGTGAACGAGAAGGTATTTGGCGTTAAATTCCGTGTTCAGTGTAAAGTTGAGGCCCACGATGAGCTAAAGACGTTTCTTTTCCATCCAAGAATATTGAAGAGATTTTTAAACTACGTAAAAAAAGGTATGATGTGATACTCTCTACCTGCATTTCTATAGATGGCGTGAAATTCTAAAGAGTTGATGCTAACGAAGATTATTATTGTATAAAACCATTTCTATCATTCAACAACCCGAGCTTATTTATCAGTAGGTACTAGTAATTAATCGATGTGTAAGTAATTAATATTCTACCTATGATATTACGAGCATATGGAAAAGCGCAACATTTCTATGGACCCATATTATATTTTTTAACTTAAAAAAGCATGCTTTAATATATGTGTAATTTAAAATCAACGTAATGTGTGACATGCATTGTTTTATTGCAACATAACTGCGTAAGTGCCTGCGTAACTTTTAGGGCGCCAGCTACATGAGCATTGTACGTCAAGGTGTATAATACCTACAGCCTTCATATTTCAGGCTTCCAGCTTAAGTGCTGAGCTAGGACACCTTAATAACTACACTTTACGCCAGCTATCTAGCGTGAACACTAGAGGCTTTTAAAGATATTGCTCTACAAGACGTAACCTGAGGTACGCTTTGTGAAAGTATAAGGTAGCCCTTAGAAACTTCACGGAATAGCGAAGGCTCCGAGAATTCCAAGATGCACCTTTGAAAGATGGACAAACAGAGAACTTTGAAAGCATTTTACAGGAAATTTCTCCAATTAAAAATACCCGGAAGTACTAGAGAGAGTCAACTACAACTCTATCAGTTTTAGTAGAGAAACTGTGTATAGGCCAATTTTTAATAGCTTTATTCCGGAAACACGCCAACTTCTAAATGTGATGTCCAACAACTTTTGTTCTACGAATAAAGCTATTAAGAGGGCGCTAGAGCACCATTTTCCCATACAAACGTAGTTCAGGTTTAATTTCTAAACTACAGGCTGGATCTTGCTGAGACTTGGTTTATATCAGTAGGTGACCAATACGGAGGTTTGCAAATAGTTTTTATAATAAAAGAAATAGCCTGAAATAAATTAGAGCAATGTGTTTTTCGCACCGAAAAAGGGGTTACTTTCAGCTGTTATTTATAACAATATTACATTGTCTATTGGAGTCTAACTACCTTGGGAACAACAATAATGTATTGTACTTGTCAGAAAAAAAAATTAAATAGCTAATAAAATGTAGAAATGGCAGCTGAACTACGAAAACATTTGGGGAAATAGATCAATTATATTACAACTACAACTAAATACTCGTACTCGCGAAAGGACACGCACACAGGTAGACTCATACAGCCGCATTGCCTCTCACTTTTCCCGCGCCCCGTCTCGCTCTGGGTGAAACAGCTATAGAAAACAGTGTTTCACGCGCTTGGCTATCCCAAGCTTGGTAATTTATTAAGAGGTCCCACAGGGGCCTCTTAATAAATTACCCTGTGCAACGTAAATTCATAATAATATTTTGTTAGTAGATTAATCAGTGTTGCCCAGAAGAAGTTACGCCACGAATGACACTCTACTAACCGTATACATTAGTCGAGTAGCCGGTAGAGTAGGATGAAACCGGGCTAGGGGTAGGCAAGCAAGTACTAATTAGAGGCAGAGTTATTGGCCCCGGTGAAAACTACTCCACTCTACCAGATTTTTGTGACTTTTGCACTCTAATAGAGCTATCTACTTGGTATTGTTAGCACTCTACCGAGCTACTCTGCCACTTGCTCGCTACTCATGTACCCAAGGGTTTAGGGATTTGATATACGAGTACATACCGTGTAACGCAATGGCCTGTCAATTAATGACAATAATTTTTGACTGTCGCAATTATTAAAACTGGGTTTTTCTCGTTTTTCTCCTACAACCAGCGAATATTCTGATTCCAATTCTAGAGGAATATTAAATCCTCTAGAATTGGAATCAGAATATTATTTGCTGTATTAGAAGAACATTAAAAGGACAAACAGCATTAATAAATTGTAATTGATGCCTACAACTGGGAGCATATCAAGGCACCATTGCGTTACAGGCCCCATGTCGCGGGCCCAGGACGCGCGCCCGGCGCTCGCTCTGTAAAATGTATGTATGTATGGGTATGTAATGTATGGCTGGACGCGCGGGGCACTTAAACTGAATTGAACTATCAAGTCTCTTGTAGTTAAAAAGCGAAGGAGTTCTTGGCTGTGAGCGCTTCCCATCCATACTTGACTCAAAACGTACTATTTGCCCAGTCATCCTGTGTCTCCTGCGATCGCGGTCTCGATAACATCTTGAATTATATCTGCCCTTAAAAGGTCGTATCAAGTACGCGGCTGGCATACCAATAGGTCGCTTGGGGAGCCGGCAAAGATTGTGTCATACAGAGGGCCCGTTTCGACTGACTTCTTTTTTTTAAGCCCAAAAAGAGGGTTGTCATAAGTTTGACTGCTATGTATGCGTGCGTGTGTGTCGGTGTTTCTGCCTGTGGCATCATAGCTCTTCAATGGATGAATCAAATTGGATGCGTTTTTTTTTCATTTGAGAGCTTATTTCCTAGCCTAAATATGTCTAAGAACACTTTCTTAGACATGTTTCATCAAAATCTTAAAGGTCGGGTTTTTTTTATACAGTTTGTATATGTCTGTATGTATGTACGTATGAATGTTCGATCGACGATAACTTAAGTAAATTTAGTCGGCTCGTCATGTTTGCTAGGCAGGTAAATGAGACAAGATAATTTTCGTAAATTAAGTTCGAACGTCAGCCAAATCGGTCGAGGGATTGCTGAGTTATAGGGTCACGAGTTCATAGTTCGGGGCGAATCACTAGTTACATTGTTTTCTATCATATTGTCCTAAAGTCCTAACCTAGTAAACTTTCTGCGTCTTGTTTCTTTTGTCAGGGAATAAGAAGCGTTGTCTTGAGGGCTTTTTTATTTGGCTTGTAATGGAAGATCGTTCGGTTATCATTTCAGAAATTGGATGGTGGAGATAGTGAATACTTCTCACACAGGTAAAGCCTCCATATTATTTTTAAATCAAATTAAATCAATGTATTCATTTGGCAAATTATATTTTACAGGTGAAGTAATATTATGTACACTTCTTGTAAACCTAGTTCTTCTTGAATTAAATATTTTTTAATTTAATTTAACTATAGTGGTTCGCCCCGAACTATGAACTCGCGACCCCATATCTCGGCAACCCCTCGACCGATTTGACTCATGTTCTAACTTAAAAATTCTCTTTGCCTTATTTACTCGCCTACCAAATTTTATGACGATCCGACAAAATTTACTCAAGTTATCGTCGAACGAACATTCATACATACAAACATACATACATACATACAAACATACATACATACATACAAACATACAAGCGCCGGATTGTTCCAGTAGATTCGGAGAACTTCGCTCGCTCGTTCAACTAGTGGTTCGCCCCGAACTATGAACTCGCGAGTATGTAACTTTTTGCTAACCCCAATAATTGCGCAGGCGCGCGCGCATTGCATATAAACTTTACAACCCCATAACTCGGCAATCCCTCGACCGATTTGGCTCATGTACGAACTTAAAAATTCTTTTAATTTAATTTACCCGCCTACAAAATTTTATGATGATCCGACCAAATTTACTCAAGTTATCGTCGACGAACATACATACAAACATACAAACGCCGGATTGTTCCAGTAGACTCGGAAAACTTCGCTCGCTCGTTCAATTAATTTAATAGTTTTTTTTTTCATATTGACTTTTAAGGTAATTGCATCGTGGCTTGGTAGCTCAATTGGTTAGAGCGCCGCCGGCACGGTTGGCCTAAGGCCACAGTTGGTCCGTAGCAGCCTGTATGATTATTTATATTTTAGAGGTCATAATACGGATGTATGTTTTAATTTAACCAATGCTCCACAAACGCTCTACTCCCCGAGATTTTCGCTCGCAAATGTCACCGCGCTCCGGCGAGGTGCAAATAACGTGAATAAGGTCAGACACGGGTCAAGCAGACCCTCGACTATCGAGCCACGTCACACACACACTACCGTGGCTTCAGTCTGTAACGCTATGGTGCCAAAATGGGCTCTCTGTTGACGGCTTCAATTAAAACTAAGGCCTTTACATCTACGTACCTAATGAGATGATTTATACAGCGTCCAGTAGCACCTTCACTCACACTAGATGGATGAAGAGACCACTCGGCGCTGCAGTGCCTGGGACATTGTTTTAACACTGGACTGTTTTGGACGGCTTCAATTACGATTTGTTAATGCTGTCGGTCCTTTTAAGGTTTTTGTACTACAGCAAAGAATATTCTGATTCTAATTCTAGCGGATTAGTTCTCTAGGGGTCTACCGGCTAAGACGAAGCCAATTACCATTGGCGAAAATTGAAGTTCGATTTATGAAAAATGTACTGCCACCCAGTTAATTTTTCATAAATCGAACTTCGATTTTGGCCAATGGTAATCGGCTTCGTTTTAGCCGGTAGGCCCCCTGGTTGTAGGAGAAAATAGAGGAATCCCCGGTTTTTCTCTTCTGCTGGGATGCCATAGAGACGCCATTGCATTACAGGCTAAGGCCCCTGCTCCAATATTGTGTGTTAAGAGGAGGGTAGGTATAGTGCGACATAAAAGAGTAGAAATTAAATGGCAACAATTTTTCATAGTAAATCCGAAAGGTGGCTTTACTATGAAAAATTGTAGCCATTTAATTTCTACTCTTTTATGTCGCACTGTACCCCGTCCACTAGCGCCGCCAATGAAAAAAAAGCATATCTTCTTTTTGGATGCTATAAACGGGCCGTCAAAAGGGAATATCCAGGCTTAACTATTTGTAGAACCTTCCAAATCCTAGAACATACGAATAAATCCGGCACCAAAAAAAAAACGGCCACTTTTGACTTGTGCAAATTTTATTCATAGATTTAAGGATCTGATATCTAGACCTAAGGTCCTAAATTCGTTTTTAGCATAAAACGTATCCAAAAAGAAGTTTTTTTTTATCCGCGGCGATAGTGTAAAATTGAGGATTCAAAAACTTCGAATGATGTTTCAAAAGTAAAACTTTCGTGGCACTGCATGCGCAGAACAAAGCCGCGAACTTCTTCACCGTTATCAAAATGTAACGCGAGTAACAGTGAGCAACACAAGAAAAACAGAGGCATTTGACAAACGGGATTCCGGTCCTCATATTTACACGCCACGGAGGGCCCTCCAGCCTCTCCACTCTCCTTTATAAAGAGTCGTCTCAGCCACGGCGAGTCGAGACTGAGACCTGACAAGATTGTAGGTCAGGGGTGTTTGCAAGAGCGCTTGAGGAAACTTTCAACGAGTTCGCGAGGTGCAGACAGACTAACGGTGTGAGAAATGTAGCAGCACAGGGGGCTCATTCTCGGGAATATCGCGTGGGACACATCTCGGCGGAAATAGTACATTACTGCCGCGGTCTTTAATGGGTGTGTTTCTGGCGCGCTTTTGATGGCCGACAGAGCGCAGCGTAGC
Organism: Zelleria hepariella; assembly: GCA_949319315.1. Classification (NCBI taxonomy): domain Eukaryota; kingdom Metazoa; phylum Arthropoda; class Insecta; order Lepidoptera; family Yponomeutidae; genus Zelleria; species Zelleria hepariella. The sequence continues at coordinate 2,104,607 of OX439390.1, read as the reverse complement.
GCAGCTCAAGGCCTTCACAGCGTGGTCAGCATTGCAGCCCTTGATGGACAAGCTGAAATGAAGGCCGAGACCGAAGGTCGAGGCCTTTATAGCGCGGACAGCAAGGGCTGCAATAATGACCAAGCTTGAGGGCCGAGAGCGTAGCTAAGCTAAGCTCGAGGCCATCATAGCGTGGCCAGAAGCGAACTCATTGCAGACCAAGGCTTGTATAGTGCTTTACTCAAACAATGCGAGTAATTTAAATAGAACCAGCTTACCTTTTGTCTTAGTTAACTTTCTGTTGATTTTCCATTCCGCAAACTTTTCGCAGATAAACTTGTATTTTTTCTTTGATTTCGGTGGCAATAGGCACCTTTAAATATCTTATTTCGCTTCCTTTTTATGTTCGGCGTTGTTAAACACATTGAATCGGAGGATTCGTTGCCTGAAGAGTTCACTTTTATTTACAACAAAAACAGCACCACAGAAAAAATCACTTCGAACATCGCGCAAAGCGGCGAAAACAATATGGCCGCGCTTTTTTTTTCTATGCAATTTGTAGACTGCCAGCACCCAAACAGCCAAATTCTAAATACCTAAATACTTTTTGTGCCTGATTTTTGAGTTCTATTTTTGAAACAAAACTCGACATTAATGGATTTTCATACAGTTTTTTCTGGCTGCAAAACACGACATTAATGAAATTCCATACAACTTTTCTGGCGCCTAATCAAAGTATCCCGCAAGTCCTCCTTTGCTCAAAGAAGGTTGTCGAATTAATGACCACATTACGAGCTTTTTTGAGTAAAATCATTTTTATCTGGACTGCTCCCGACTGCTGCTAAAAAAGAAGAAGATAAGCTACCTAGGACATGTGCTTCACCACGACAGGTACCGACTTCTTCAAGTGATCATGATCGGGAAGATTAAGAGGCCCCTCCAGGACCGTGGGAACTCGGCGATGAGCAAGCGCGTGAAACACTGTTTTCTATAGCTGTTTCACCCAGAGCGAGACGGGGCGCGGGAAAAGTGAGGAAAAAGGCGTGCTGGTAGAAGAAGAAAGTCGTGGCTCAGAAACATCAAGGAATGGACGGAGATAGCCAGCGTCGTACATCTTTTTCGCTTGGCAAAGAACAGAAAAGAATATGAAGAGCTGATAGCCAACCTCCATTAGTGGAGACGCAAGCCAAGAAGAAGAAGACCAGCATTACTTTTACAAACCAACGTTTAATTGACGCTGTATTGCGACATTAAACGTTGACCCACTGTTTGAATGGCGCAACCAACAATTTTTCATAGTAAACGAACTCTGGCAAAGCTATGCAATGCACTACTGTCTAAAGGCACCTTTACACCCAGTTGGGTATACATTACATTTTAATGGTAGACTAGACTTTCAGCTGAGATGTGCTGGTTTATAGCTTCCGTGTAACTATTTCATCGGATGAGCTTTTCCTCTAAGTGGTTGGGGATTCTGTGTGGAAGATTACTTCATAGAGTAAAAAAAAAGTACCTAGCCAGTGGAAGTTAGAGACGACATTAAATTGAACTTTATTGATTTGGTATAGATAACGGATTAGAGACGAAATTTTATTAGGTACTTAGTGGTGCCTTTAGTTTTTAATAAGGTTTTTATTGATGACGTCTTTTTATTATAACAAAGGCACGGCATGTCACAATACCCGTAGCCTGCATGCAATAAATCCACTGCAGGTTTTTTGTCACTCAAACAGATCACAGAAGCCATTTCAAACAATCGTTTCATTTCAGGCGCGTTCAACTCTTTTTGGGTTCCACATCTCAAAAGCCGATACGAAACCATTGCATCCGGTTCAAATTACCTCAGTCTTCGGGATATGTTTTTTTTATTCTCCATTCCCAACTATTGTTCATTCCCTAATAACATAGGACGAAGAAGCAGGGACAGTAAACCTTTTAGGAAGCCACCAAAGAAACCTTGTTCAGTTAGCAAACTTTGACCGTTCATCAAGGTAATATTAATGGTTAAGAAAAATAATTTTATTTAGACAAAAAATAAAATAAACTTTTCAACCTCCCTCTAAATGGGGATACAGTAGAAAGTCTGCTTTCTTGGCCATCGAATTCGATTGCACCCTGGTAGTAGCGAAACCCTACGGAACCCCATGCTTAGCATGGCCCGACATGCGCTTGGCTGCATATTTCAGTCGCCATTGTAGCAGCCATTTGTATTCTGACAACACGATCCGAATGCAGCCTTTGATGGGATCATCAATCAAAGAATTTGAATTTATTTCGAATGCGCGATCGATGTCCTTTTTGACGAGGTTTAAATGGCATCCCAGCAAGCCGAGTATTGGGTTACTGAATAACAACTACACGAGTAAAATGGTGTTTTGTTGCGTGCCCTAGTTTTACTTTTATAATAGAGTTTACCTGTGTCGTCAGCTATGGATGAATCAAAATATTATTGGATGATTCAAGACAGGTGTGAGCAGGAAGTATTTTTTCCGTTCACTGGAAGACATTTAATTTCCGGAAAAACTATTCGATACGTAACTACATAACCTATGTCGCAGGAGCTCGTTGATGTTTCACTACATACTTCAAAGACAATTTAATTTTTGACTTTCTGTCTCCAAAGAGTTTTGTTTGACACCTGATCCGTCAACTAAATGTCAATTCCAGTGTACAATAACCCAACGATTTTTTTGGAATTTTATTGGTTTACAGGGAATTCAACAATGGCTTTCAGATTAACAGCGAGGCAATTGCAGAAACGAAGTAAATGAGACAAAGCATATCATACAACTCACCTGAAACTGACAGCTCTCAGGATGGTATGGGGGCTAGGCAAGCCTACCTCCATCTAAAAAAATTCCCATGCATTGCAGCGTCCAACTGTTGTCACTTCACTCATCCCGTAGGAGCGAAGGTGCCACTGGACGCTGTACCTATAATCACTAAGATGCAAAGGCCCTAATCAAAATTACGAATGTTTTCAGCCGGTCTTCAAGAATGGTGCTACAGACTTGCGGGTTTCAACAAGTATGGTGCGTACCAAATTATGTAGGACGATTTATTTGTAGCGGGAAAATGAATTGTGCCGTCTTCCGACATGGCTTTGCATGGGAGACGATTTTATCTAGTGTTAGATCTATAGTGGGAATCACCAGTAGACTCTAATACAGCTTTTTGGCAACATAAAAAAATACATACCTATAGCTAAAGATAGAACCTCCTCCTTTTTTAAAGTGGTTAAAAATCATTCGTGTCAACGAAACTAGCGTGTGTTTTTAAAGTTTTAAGAGAAGGCCTTTGCCAAGCTAGTGGGACATGTACAATTGTCCAGGATACATCTTACTTTTTTTTACCTCCATTGACATTGTTTTAGATGGAGCAGGCACTGTAGCGCCTAGTGGTCTCTTCACCCATCTAGTGTGAGTGAAGGTGCCACTGGACGCTGTATAAATGAGGGGTATAGATGCAAAGGCGCCTCTGTCCAAGTTGAGTAGAACGGAGAAAAATCCATTTTATTGTTTTGCGTATTACAAGAACCTACTTCATTCAAAATTTTATATAAAAAAATGTTGAGACTCTAGCAATACTATTTCCAAAAATATATATATTGATATATATGTTGATATTTTTAAAATAGTGAGCTGTGATTGGTCTAACTAAAAACGGACAGTGTCACTTTTGCTTCCGAATGAATTTGGAGAATGGTGTGTTTGCATCTGAGTTTTTTTTTTGAGTTTTTTAAAAGGGATTTAGCAACTGAATATTGTTGTTGGCTTTGAACTTACTATACTTCCTTTAAAAAATGACATTCACAGACTAAAAAAGTCGAAATATGGACAGAGGCGCCTTTGCATCTATACCCCTCAAATCATCTAATTGGGTAGGCAAAGTTTTTTGGTCGAAAGTCCGTTATTGGCTTAAACTTATCTTTAGACAATATTAAGAAACTAATTTAAATATTTTTTATTTTGGTCCAGTAGTTTTCTTTTTATGCGCTAAAATGTTTTGTTCCTATGACCGCCAACAGTATGCAGACCGTCGCGTGAAGGTCATAAAACCGTATCTTTGAAACGTTGTAAAATCCAAACTACTGAACCAAAATAAAAAATATTGAAATTAGTTTCTCAATATTGTCTAAAAATAAGATTAAGACTTTCGAACAAAAAACTTTGCCTTCCCAATTACGTAGATGCAAAGGCCTTAGTACCACCATTGTACCATAGAGTGTTTTCAGGACTGTTACGTGACGACCTACTCCACGAGACGGAAGACGTGAAAGAGGCTTTGCGCCGTCTCCCGGCGAACCAGCTGGACGAGCGGAACTTTCGGCTGGTCCGGGCCATGCAGCTGCATATCCAGAAGACTGTTCTGCCAAAGGTACAATGAGCTTAGAAGTCTTAAAAAATCTATTCCTCTGACTAAAACTAACTAAGGCCTTTGCATCTACATAATGAGATGATTTCTATAGTGTCCAGTGGCACCTTCACTCACACGGCGACATAGATGGGCGATGAAACCACCCGGCGCTGCAGTGCCTGGAACATTGTTTTAGATGGAGTAGGCTTGCCCAGCACATATACCATCCTGACAGCTTAGTCGGCCTGTAGCCCACAGGACTAAAATCTGACTAAAATCTCTACAGGGTGCACTCTAAGTCGATAGCGGAACTTTAAGTAGGCTGTCTACTGATCACTACAAACAACTTGTACTAGGTGGCGACAAAAATGGACCGAAAAAAATATCAGCTGTTTCATACATTTGGCGCAGTACTGAGTCGACCTTTTGTATGAAACAGCTGATATTTTTTTCACTCCATTTTTTTCACCACCTAGTACAAGTTGTTTGTATTGATCAGTAGATCGCCTACTTAAAGTTTCGCTATCGACTTAGAGTGCACCCTGTAGATATCACCAAATCATTAAAACACTAGAATATTCAATCAAATAATAGTAATGCTCACTTTATTAATATTATGCAGTGTTTAGTCGTAAGTACCTACATTTACAAGATGGATTAAGGCTCCGTATAAGGCTAACTAGCGCCACCAATGTTAAAAAAATCATATCTTCATTTAGAAGAAGTTTCTGGAAAAATCCTAAGATGAGCCTATGCGCCATGCTTTTCTAGATTTTTAAGTGTAGATACCCTCTTCGAAATTTACTTTTAAGCTAAAAAAATTTCTATAACCGCCAAAAACGGCCGTTTTTGGCGGTTATCGAAATTTTTTTAGCTTAAGACTAGAAATTGAGTTGGGTACCTACACTTAAAAATCTAGAAAAGCATGGCGCATAGGCTCATCTTAGGATTTTGTCAGAAACTTCTTCTGAAGGGAGATATGATTTTTTCAACATTGGTGGCGCTAGTTAGCCTTATACCGAGCCTTAAGTCATATACTACAGTGATTTAAAAAGAGAAAAATTATAATTACATAATTAAAAAGCGTAGGTAGATAAAAGGTAATCTGGATAGTTCTTAAACATTTATATTATAATAAGTTTTAAAAAACACTCGGGACAGGACTTGAACCCGCAACCTCTTGCATTCTGTGTAGGCGCTCTACCAATTGAGCTAGCACAACCAATTGAGCTAGCACAACCAATTGAGCTAGCACAACCAATTGAGCTAGCACAACCAATTGAGCTAGCACAACCAATTGAGCTAGCACAACCAATTGAGCTAGCACAACCAATTGAGCTAGCACAACCAATTGAGCTAGCACAACCAATTGAGCTAGCACAACCAATTGAGCTAGCACAACCAATTGAGCTAGCACAACCAATTGAGCTAGCACAGGTTAGTGCTTTATAAAAAACAAAAAAGCGGATACTTAGTTCTTGTTTTATCTTTGTAAAACTTGTAATAGCAATTTTAAGATAAAGATAAAATAAATGTTTTTCTTTCTCTTATTAAAGGACGAATGGATGAAACTAGAAGACGACGTCCTGTACCTGTCTCCGATCGTGGAGATGGTGAGAGTGGAACGGATGGAGAGAGAGGACTGGGACAGTCACTACTGACGTGATCAGATCAGTGGTGCAGCAGCAGGCGAAGCCTATGGCTGGGTTATGCAGTACATAAGGTTATAAAACTACTACAGGGTGCACTAGTCGATAGCGGAACTTTAAGTAGGCTGTCTACTGATCAATACTAATAACTTGTACTAGGTGGCGACAAAAATGGAGCGAAAAAAATATCAGCTGTTCCATACAAAAGGTCGACTCAGTACTGCGCCAAATGTATGAAACACCTGATATTTTTTTAGCTCCATTTTTGTCGCCACCTAGTGCAAGTTGTTTGTATTGATCAGTAGACAGCCTACTTAAAGTTCCGCTATCGACTTAGAGTGCACCCTGTAGTTGTGCGCGCAACTTCGGAATGTTTTAGGTGATTTTCCGCAACGATTGGATTGTTTCTGTAACTTCGATTGCAATGTGCCTAAAATAAAGCAAAATAGTCTAAAATAAAAAGCTATATTTTTGGAAAACCGCCTCCTTGCTCTCCCGAACAAAGAAAAATGTCAAATTATTATGAAGTCTTTTTTTTTTCTCTTAATGACACAAAAGTACAGAGAGCTCGCTTCGATAACTAGATCGTTTTGTATTAGAGTGCTAATACTCGTACCAAAAGTATAATATTTTATTTTTATTTAGAAGTAGTCTTGATTTTTGTGTCCCACAGCTGGGCACAGGCCTCTTGTCTGCCACACAGTCATCCATCCATTGTATAGCCATTTAATATTATAATGAAATTAATGTTAAAGTTTGGACAAAAGATCTCCATCAAAAGTGTATTCACATTGCAAATATTTGTAAGTAATTTAATCAATACTTCCAAATCAACCATTGAACTCAATGCTCCTAGCCCATAAGAAAACCTTCTATGAGTGAGTATTTTTCCCCGCCTCCTATTTTATTTTTTACAAGAGGATAAAATAATATTCTTAATTATTCTTTGTGCCCTTTGTCACTGTACCCCACCCACCACATTTTTTATTACAACGCATTAGGGTGAATTTTTCTTCGTAATGTTTTTAACGACCTTTATTTTTACTGGCCGTGGCCGTAAATGACACTGTTTTATTTTTCAAATTGTAACAATAAATTCTGAAATAAAACTTTTCATCTCCCAGGCTCGGAAAGTATGCTGTTACTAGATAGATATGATCGTGGAAAAGTCTATGTTAAATTATCTCAATGTTTGCGCGCTTCGAAAGAACTCGACGCCCTTGCCTACGGTGTATAAAAAGAAATAAAATAAATTATTATAAACAAAAAACTCAACTGCCTAAAGAAATTAACGCCAAAAATCGGTATTTTTTTTTATTTTTTATATTTTGATATTTTCACTCGCACAATAAAGACGAATCTTACGATACCTCGCAATTTCAAATCCATCAAGCCGTTTAGGCACTCTGTAGCCGTTTAGGCCAAAGAAATATACATACATACATACACTCGAAACACATAAATAGCCCCCCTTATGGGTCAGTCGGGTAAAAAGAGTTTTGTAACACATTGTATACTAGGGAGAAAAAAAATGAGGAAACCTAAATGGAAAACTTTGTCTAGGTTCAACCTTTCTCCTTTTCAGTGCCAGCAAAAATAACTTCCCATCCAAAAATAGTACCTTCCTAAAACCGTAATGAACGAAAAGCACTGAATCAGAAAACTTTTTGCCAATCGGAAGCGCTCTTTGAATTTCCGTCCCAATAGGCTTACACCTAGCTTACACAAATAAAACGTACCGTACCTACGGTTTAAAAGGTAGCAGAGATGGAATGCAAAACTTTATACTTTACTTTATAATTTATACTTTATTGCACACAAAAACATAACATCTTAGCTTTGACGCCAATCGGCATTTTTTTAAATTCGGAAGGCAAAGTTTTTTGTTCGAAAGTCCGTTATTGGCTTAATCTTATCTTTAGACAATATTGAGAAACGAATTTCAATATTTTTTATTTTGGTTCAGTAGTTTGGATTTTACAACGTTTCAAAGATACGGTTTTATGACGTCACGCGACGGTCTGCATACTGTTAGCGGTCATAGGAACAAAACATTTTAGCGCATAAAAACAAAACTACTGGACCAAAATAAAAAATATTTAAATTCGTTTCTCAAATTGTCTAAAGATAAGATTAAGCCAATAACGGACTTTTGAACAAAAAACTTTGCCTTCCGAATTGCGCCATATTGCAAACTAGCGTCAAGGGTAGAGGGGCTGCATGCGGAAAATCGATATTATCACGAACTACGTTTCCCCACTGATCAACTTACGTTTTTTATATTCACATGCATTGCATCGTGTTAACAAGCATTTTTCCGCGGATTTGCTTGCATTTATTTCTTAGGGATAAACATAAACAATCTGTGTCACTTATTTCCCCCTCCAACTGTTTGGCTCGCTGCTTTATTGCAACTGTTTCTTTGATACACTTTATGTGTGTGCACACACATAATTAGTGGTTCGCCCCGAACTATGAACTCGCGACCCCATATCTCAGCAACCCCTCGACTGATTTGGCTCATGTTCGAACTTAAAAATTCTCTTTACGTCATTTACCCGCCTACCAAATTTCATGACGATCCGACTAAATTTCCTCAAGTTATCGTCGAACGAAAATTCATACATACATACATACAAACATACATACATACAAACGCCGGATTGTTCAAGTAGACTCGGAGAACTTCGCTCGCTTCGCTCGCTCGTTCAATAATTTTATTATAGATAACTAGTTGATTAATATGGGCGGCTGAACTGAACAATCTAAAAATTGCAAAATAATTCGTATGGAACTAAGTAGGTGGAGTAGGCTTGCCCAGCACCTATACCATCCTGACAGCTTAGTCGGCCTAGCCCACAGGAAAGACAAGTCAATACGTGTGGAGCCAACTGACGCCGGTTTCCTCACGATGTTACAACAATCAATGTCCCAGGCACTGAGTGGAGTGGTCTCTTCACCCATATAATGTGAGTGAAGGTGCCCCCGGACGCTGTATAAATCATCTCATTACGTAGATGCAAAGGCCTTAAGTAGGTACGGTCGGCTACCAGTCACTGATAGTCCATGGCAGGCAGCTCTTACGCACGCGCGGCAAAACGGCGCCAATCAAACATTAGGGGGATCCTAGCGTGTGGCCGACTGTACCTGATACCGAAACCTGATACACTAAATTGTTTCAACATCGAATATTCACTTTGGAGTACAAATTCAAAGACAAACATAGTTGCGCGTTTTTAAATTAGTAAGCATGGAAATGCTGCAGCGCGGGCTGATTTGATGGCAAGGCACAAGGCGGAGTTTGCAATTACGTAAATATTGCTTTTACATAACATCGCTGGATATACCTCGGACTGAGGGCGTAAATGTTGTAAACTGTTATAATTTATAACGCGTGTCATTAAAGAAAATAAAAACTAGCGTGGTCTCCCTTTGATTTTATTAATTAGAGCGAGGGGAGAGTTTGTAAAGTTCATCGTAAGTGTTTTCTTTAATGACACGGGTTGTACTAAATGATGGAGATAGTGCCAATTTCTTCTATCTATCTATCTTCTATCAATTTCTCATCTCAAATTTCTATCAAATCTAATATAAAATCAAATTTCTATCGATTGCCACTCGATTTCGAATGATAGAGATATTGAATGAAGATAACTACTAAATTTAAAATTTAAAAAACACCCGACATTTTAGCTTCAAATTGTCATATCCCATAGACGGCCGAACTAAGACACTCGCTAGAAAACCTGCTTTCAAATAAAAAAACCGCATCCAAATCGGTTCACCCGTTTAAGAGCTATGGTGCCACAGACACACATAGCGATCAAACTTTTATCACCCCTCTTTTTGTGTCAGGGGTTAAAAATGGAAAGTCCATTCTTGAATACACGATATTGATGGAGTGTTTGATCGTGCAATAAAATATTTCGTGCAATTTTACGTCCTCATTCCACTAGCTAATGCAGTTGTATGTAGTGCCGAGTACTTTAGGCTTCATGGAAAAACATTAATATGCTAGATTGTAAAGAAATAACTGGAAAGTCATAACAAAAACATCCAGCAGTACGGGCAGCATGGTAAGCCCGAGATAGGCCCTTCTCTATGCAAAACTGTCAACTTGTCGGTCGGGCTCGAGTTGGCTCTACGGCAACATGGCGATGGAGCCAAAATACAACATTTTTATTAAAATGGAAATAACTACTTTTAGCTCGACATGACCCTAATCTATTGCCATCTCGAGTCCCGCCTGCCATGCTCGCATAATAGTCATGGCACGTCTGTCACTCGAGTTCGAGAGAGTGTCAAAACGACCATGCTAGGCATACTGTTTCAGTGTGAAAGAGAAAATTAAACACACTCAGGCGTGAACTTTCGCATTTATAAAATTAAATATTAGTGGGATACAATGTCCGGGTTCGATTTCTGGTTAACCCTTTGACTTCTTCCATACGTTTAATTTTCAAGGAGTTCCAAGGTTTATCCAATTGCGCAAAAGTTTATTTATACACCGTGTTAATTTGGTCAGTTTAGAAAATATCAAACCGAGTAAAATATTATAATGCAGTTTTAGATTATTTATTGTATTAGCTAACAACCAGGGTACCACTTGGCCGAAACAATATTCTGATTCCCTCCGGAGCAACTGGACAGATTCGCAACTGGACAGATTAGCAACTGGACAGATTCGCAACTGGACAGATTCTCAGCTGGACAGTTTCTCAGCAACGTCTCAGAACGTGTACAGTCGTTTTATATCTAATTCTAGAGGATTAGTTCGCTGATTGTACGAGATAAACGAGAAAATCTCGGTTTTGTCCTTCAACCTGGGACGCCACCGATACGCCATTGCGTTACAGGCTAAGGCCCCTGTTTGCTACTACAACCGGTATTACAAACCTAAGTCAATCTGTAAGCTCCAGATTTAGCCCACCGTACGCCGCAATGCCCGCAATGCAATTTATGTGCTAAGCAGCGTACATTAAAATGTATATTGCCAGTTATGAACTGCAGGCGGACGTCTTCTGCGATCCGGAACGACATGGGATTATTGTTGGGAGCCAGGCGGCGGGCGGCGCTAGGTACGGTCGGCCACAATCTCAGATACCCCATGGCAGCTCTTATCGCGCGCGGCATAAGGTCGCCAATCGAACAAAAAGGGGTATCTGAGACTATGGCCGACTGTACGTAAAATGAAGACCCGATGCACGAATAAAGTGCGCTCTTTATCGCCTAGCGGTTAAAGATATATTTGAAGATTTTGTGTCTAAGTTTCTGGCGTAAAACATCAAACAGACTGCCGATTTCTGAATTGAGAAATTCGCTAAGCAAATGGGTAAGTATCCTTCTGTCTCTGCAGATTTCTCACAAAACAGCGTGACAGAACGATAGTTAAGTATTTACTTAGTAAAATTCTCAATTCAGAAACCGGGCCTAAGGGTGGCATTAGTCGTCGACTCAAGATTGAAACTCAAGTAGCTGATCTCAGAAAAGTCAAATGCTAACGTCAAGCCTTAAAGTCGTGGAACATATTTTTCAGGACACGAAACCTTCCGCGGTTTGGCGGGTGAGCAGCCCAATTACAAAGTTCATTTGTTTTAAGATTTAACCGCCAACGCACAGAGTTTGAAAATGTCGAAGGATTATAGCGAGAAACCTCAGAAATTAAAAAAAAATTGTAGGTATTCCAAGTTAAATTAAAAGTAATTCGTACAAACTGTAAGTTTTAAAAATACGGTCAAGTGCGAGTCTGACTCGCGCACTGAGGGTTTCGTACCACAATACAATAAATAAAAAAGTTCCTTGACATACTCAGACAGATCAGACAACATTTTTTTTTATGTGGAAGGAGATGGCCCGCAGTGGTGCATATATTTGTTTATTTTATTTTGTTGTTATTGTGACTTTGTTTTTATTTTGGTGCCTTTTTTTTGACATGATTATTTTCATGATTTATTGACTTTTGTTTTATATTTTGACGAAGATTTTGTGAATGTTTGTTATTGATATATTTTTTTATTTATTTGTATAAATAAATTAAACTTAAAATATTTTTTTAGGTTTGACTAGGATTGGACATCTGTTCCTTTCCCTTAGTTCCGTCCCTTGAAATGAACAAGTACACAGAATTACATTAAAACTCAAAAAGCCCCAAACTTCATTGCAGCGTTGGACGTGACGGGGGTTGTGAACAAGTTAGCAAATTGAAAGTAAACAAACCAAAATGAGGCAAAAATCTAATTAAGATAGCAAACGAAAGTACCCTTTTACAATTTTGGAGGCACTGCCGCCTGGGTTCACTACGCCTTGCCGAAACACGTTTCACCTAGTTACACTTCACCTATGACGTCTCATCTAACCTACAGTAGACCTAACGTTCAAATCATCTAACTTTTGTTTTAACTATAACCATTTGTTCGAAGCTACACTTCACCTAATTACGATTCTACTAAACACAATAATAATTCATCGAAGCATCATTTGTTCGATGCTACATTTCACCTAATTACCTACCTACAACTAAACACTAAGGCGGACTTGCGTCACTCGGGGTTAGCAAACTAACTCCGAGTTAACTTGACATTTCCATACAAATTTTGACGTTAACTCAGAGTTAACTGGCTAACTCTGGTTGACGCAAGTGGAGCTAATTCATCGAAGCACTATTACGTCGCCTGCTTAAACTTTGATGAAAATGAAAAAAAAAAAGTGAAACATAGAAAGTGTTATTCCAAAGATTATTTTTGTAGGAGACTGGGGTAGTTCGTGGATTTTATTTTTTCCCGGTGCACGAGTAGGCAAACACGGAAAATAAATACCTAGTATCTGACGGTCAGGATCTGACTCTCCTTATAAAGATCAGCGGTGGGAAATAGAGTACGAAAATGTAAAGGAAAACGTAAACGAGCTTCGATCGGTTAAATATGAAGTCTAGTTTAAGTGACATTGGATGATACGTCATAGGTGAAGTGTAACAAGGCCAAATGTAATTCGGCAAGGCGTAGTGAACCCCTGCCGCCTACCATCCTATCCTATCATACTATCCTACTAATATCTATATATATAAAAGGCTTAGGTTGACTGACTCATCACGCTACAGCCCAAACGGCTGAACCTATAAGTATGAATTTTGGACAAAAGTTGCCTTATATGGTGGAGGGTTCATTTAAGAAGCGATTTTTTTTTATTTAACCCTTAAGTGGGTCAAAATAGGGCTGAAAGTGTGTATGGGAAAAAATTTTTTTTTGGTCTTTTTTTCTTAAATCTTGATTTTTTGTACTTTTTTTTTAAAATGACTTGACACCTATTTCAGATTTTTTCTCATTTCTATGTTCTTAAGGGTTAAAATGGGGGCCAAAGTTTTTCGATTTTTTTCACCAGTTACGATCGATGCTGGAACAAAACCGCTAATGCCAATACAATGAAAATTTGACAATAGTTGTAATTTGTAGACACGCTACGGGTTAAGACAGATTTACTTCAAGTTTAACCCTTAAGGCGGTAAAAATGGGGTCCAAAGTGTGTATGAAAAAAAACAATTTTTTGTCCGGATTTACTTGCAACTAAGAATTCGTATATAAAATCAAAAATAATTTAACACCTGTTTTAGCTTTTTTCTAACTTTAGCAGTTTAAGGGTTAAACGAGGTTGAAATGTATGAATATTTTTCGTGATGTAGTGTCAACGTCGGGCCCAAACCGTTTAAGCTACAACTATGAAATTGAAACTGCAGTAGCGTTTTGTAGCAAAACTACCCACCATGAAGAAAAAAATATAATTTTAACCCTTCAAATGCCCAAACCGGGGTTCAAAGTTTGTATGAAATAAAAAAAATTTTTGGTCCGATTTACTTGAAACTTAGTATTTTTAAATTTAATAAGAAACAATTAAACACGTGTTTCAGCGTTTTTCAAAATTCTGCCCACTAAAGGGTTAAAAGGGGTAGAAAAGTTTGAAGATTTTTCCTGATTTAGTAGCAATGCCAGGCCTAAACCATTAAAGCTACAATTATGAAATTGAAACTGCAGTAGTGTTTTGTGGCAAAACTACCTACCATGAAGCAAAAAATATAATTTTAACCCTTCAAATGCCCAAACCAGGGTTCAAAGTTTGTATGAAATAAAAATTTTTTTTGGTCCGATTTACTTGAAATTAAGTATTAGTATACTAAATCAGAAAAAAATAAACACGTGTTTCAGCGTTTTTCTCATTTCAGCCAATGAAGGGTTAAAATGGGTGGAAACGTTGAAGTTTTTTTCCTGATGTAGTAGCAATGCTGGGCCCAAACCATTGAAGCTACAACTTTCAAATTGAATGTGCAGTTGCATTTCAAAGCATTACTACCCACCATCAAGAAAAAAATATAATTGTAACCCTTCAAATGCCCAAACCGGGGTTCAAAGTTTGTATGAAATAAATATTTTTTTTGGTCTGATTTACTTGAAACTTAGTATTTGTATATTAAATAAGAAACCATTAAACACGTGTTTCAGCGTATTTCAAATTTCTGTCCATAAAAGGGTTAAAAGGGGTAGAAAAGTTTGAAGATTTTTCCTGATGTAGTATCAATGCCAGGCCTAAACCATTAAAGCTACAACTATGAAATTGAAACTGCAGTAGTGTTTTGTGGCAAAACTACCTACCATGAAAAAAGGAATATAATTTTAACCCTTCAAATGCCCAAACCGGGGTTCAAAGTTTGTATGAAATAAAATTATTTTTTTTGTCCGATTTACTTGAAACTAAGTATTTGTATACTAAATCAGAAATAATTAAATACATGTTTCAGCATTTTTCTCATTTCAGCGAATGAAGGGTTAAAATGGGTGGAAACGTTGAAAATTTTTCCCTGATATAGTAGCAATGCCGGGTCCAAACCATTTAAGTTACAACTTTGAAATTTGAACTACTGTTGCGTTTTATAGCAAAACTACCAACCATGACGAAAAAAGTAACAATGTTAACCCTTGAAATGCCCAAACCGGGGTTCAAAGTTTGTATGAAATAAAATTATTTTTTTTGTCCGATTTACTTGAAACTAAGTATTCGTATGCTAAATCAGAAATAATCAAACACATGTTTCAGCATTTGTCTCATTTCAGCGAATGAAGGGTTAAAATGGGTGGAAACGTTGAATATTTTTCCCTGATGTAGTAGCAATGCTGGGCCCAACCCATTCAAGTTACAACTTTGAAAAACTACAGTTGCGTTTTATAGCAAAACTACCAACCATGAAGAAAAAAGTAATAATGTTAACTCTAAAACGGCCAAAACGGGGTTCAAAATTTGTATGAAATTATCATTTTATTGGATTCAGATTAACTTGAAACTAAGTAGTCGTATATTAAATCAGAAATAATAATTAAACACATGTTTCAGCATCAAAAAGGGTGGAAACATTTTAAGAGTTTTCCTGATTTAGTATCAATAACAATGCCGGAACCATTAAAGCTACAACTATTCAATGAACATTTAACTACAGTTGCGTTTTATAGCAAATCTACTAAGCATGAAGAAAACAATAATAATGATAAACCTAAAACGGCCAAAAAGGTTCAAAGTATGTTTTTTTTTGTTGGATTCATTTGATCTTTACCAAATTGGTCACACACATACACAACACATACTCTTCCACGCTAAAACTGCACGACGGATTTGGATGACTTTTGGAATAGAGATAGCTTACAAAAATACACACCCATGACTCTATTCATGCTAATTTGATAATGGTGAAAGATGTACCCAGGCAACTTCTTATAAGTCTTCGCGGACGAGGTCGCGGGCGAAAAGCTAGTAATATTATATTCGCGAAAGTTTGTAAATATGGATGGATGGATGTTTGTTACTCTTTCACGCTGAAACGGCTGAACGGATTTGGATGAAATTTGGAATAGAGATAGCTTAGACATCAAAATAACACATAGGGTACATTTTATCACGCTTTTACACTTAGGAGCACATTAAAGCATAATTATATCCTTTTTCTGTAGTCCACGCGGACGAAGTCGCGGGCAAAATCTATCAACTATAATTGAAATTGAAGTTTGACCTATTCTCAATTCAAATGGGCGAATTTTATCCGTTATTTCTATGAACATTACAATTTAATAACAAGATAGCATGAGTGTAGTCCACTAGTGGGAAAAGATACCGTTTGGGTTGTTCAGTTTACGTATTTAAGTGGCTAATGTAGAGAGCCCGGATAAACTCTCTGTCTCAAAACAGCTATAGGCAGGACTGTGCAAAAAATAGAACACGGTATGTATCTACATTAGCCACTTAAATACGTAAACTGAACAACCCAAACGGTATCTTTTCTCAAAACTCAAATCTTAAATCATTTTAACACTTTAACCCAAAGTTTACCTCTGAGGCTTCAGACGCAAACTTTTTGGTTCCATTTCTGGACATACCTTTTTAGGAAGTTGCGTAAAACCATATGCCTTCGTGAGTATAATCTAATGTCTAAAAAAGGGGCCATTCCATTTTCCCCCACCAGAGTTGCCCCACCGGTAGGGTAAAATGGAATAATTTTATTGTATGTGTGATTTAATTTTTCTCTACCAGTGGGGCAACTCTAGTGGGGGAAAATGGAATGATCCTAAAAAGTATTTGATAAACAATCAATAGAGGGCAACACTCCCACACAAACTTAAGCCTATGAACCTACGTAATGAGATGATTTATACAGCGTCCAGTGGCAGCTTCACTTACATACACTAGATGGGTGAAGTGACCACTCGGAAGCTGTAGAGCCTATTGTTTTAGATAGAGTATGCTTGCCTAGTACCTATACCATCCTGACAGTTTAGTTGGCCACACACGCGACAGTCGTAATTAAACTTATGAGTATTTTAGTTCCAAAGATCTCCATCAGTTAAGTTATTTGCGTAAATCACAACCAGGCGTGCGTCATTCGCACGTCATTAGCTATTTTAAATCGAGTAGAAAAGGAAAAGTTGCAAACTTTTTACGCGTTTCAAGAAGAATCCGCGCAGACTTATTTTTTTTCCCAATATCCCAATAAAAAATAGCCTATAACACTCGGCAATAACGTAGTTTCCTAATAGGGAAAGAATTTTTAAAATCGCATGAGTAGTTTTGGAGATTACCCCCTGCATAAATACATACCTCTTACAAACGTGTAGACGACGCTTTCGGTAGGTACGCAATCTCTCATTTCCGCGTAGATACAAAAGTACTGGTACTTTATTCAAACACCTCAACAAACGTTGCGAGAAATGAGTTTACTTTTGCAATGACAGCTGTCAAATGCAGGCGCTTACAGAAGGGTTAGCACTTGACAAGGTTGGCATTGGTTGCGTTATGGCGCTTCTAAAGTACGACCATCGCGTGATGGGTTTAGACGCCCGTACGACTTAGAATTTTAGAATATATTATAGATGCGAAAGTTTGTGAGTGAGTGAGTGTGTTTGTTAGTCTTTCACGCTGAAACGGCTGAACGGATTAGGATGAAATTTGGAATAGAGATAGCTTAGACATCAGAATAACACATAAACTACATATTATCACAGTCATATCCTTTTTCTGTAGTCCACGCACGAAGTCGCGGGCAAAATCTAATTTAGAATAAACAAATCATGACCATTGCGGATCTATACATAGGTCATACTTTCTGATAATTAACACCAGATTTCCGGTCAAAAGCGGTACACTTACGTTTCGTCACCAGTCACGATATTTAGGATAAAAGGTAATACTTACGTCAAAGTGTGAGCCAGTGAGCAAGCATCAATAAAGTTTAGATGTGGTACACGGAATCACTCTTAGCGTTTGCCTCCCTAATGGAGTTTCATTGTAGTAATGCAATGCCTGCATTTGCCTGCAAAAAGTAAAAAGTAACAGAGCGGTGAGTCACAGCCAGCAACCTAATTATCTAACTCTAACAGCAACCACCATTAAATAATTTTGATAACCTTGAACTTACATAATAACACCCCAAAATACTTAAAATTGGTATATCTTTGAAATTAAGCAGTCATCATAGGATTCACAATGTCCATACTGGGAATAGAGCGTGTGACTTTTCGATTGAGAAATTATTTCTATATTGCTTCGCATCAACTTCGCATAGAATTATTTGGTTGTTTCATTGAGTTTTATAATAAAGGACTGAAAAAAGGGAGGATAACAAATGAATTTGTTTTAAACAGGAAAATCTAGGTATTCTTTATGTACACCTATGTACCTCGTTAAACATATTGCTCGTCTACTTTGCTCCGTACACATTTTATATTGTTGAGGTACAGTTGCATAAGAAAATGGTTTGGCCACTTTGAACGCCCATGTTTTTTTACCAACATGCGCATGGGTATTTTAGAATGAAGCACTTGATGTAAAATTGTACATTGTTCATCAGTCCTGCATCGCGCCAGGAAATCGTTTATCGTAGCTGACTATAATTATGTAAAACGTCCAACTATATTCAATTGGACCTGGCCCGCGTTTCATATAACTGACATAAATATTTTATTATGACAATTCGATGTATATTGCGTAGTCGGTTTGACATGAGGTTACAAAAAAAGGTTTGTTTACTAACCGACCTATCAATGAACATCGAATTGTCATAATAAAATATTTATGTCAGTTATATGAAACGACGGCCTGGGGGTCTACCGGCTAAGACGAACCCGATTACCATTGGCGAAAATCGAATTTCGATTTTTGAAAAATGTACTGCCACCCAGTTCATTTTTCATAAATCGAACTTCGATTTTCGCTAATGGTAATCGGCTTCGTCTTAGCCGGTAGATCCCCTGGCCGGTCCCCAAGCATACCATAATAATATGCTTGGTGGGAAATTCACCCTCTCCTCCAATACATATTTCTGATTCACTGTACAGCTTTTGTAAAATTGCACCACCATTATTGCGCGGTATAGTTGTTTATTTTACAGCTTTACCAGCACTTTCTCTAATGCGCGAGATGGTGGGGTGTCTACTCTGAAAAATAACGAAGCTCGAATTGGTGCGAGTCTGTCGCATAGCAAGACGTATTTTTCACATTAATATCGCTTAGCTTTGCCCTTTGTAAAAGAGATAGAACCAAAGTTCGTCTCCTTTATAAAGGGCAACTAGGTACTCTAAGGCCCGTAATATCAATTACAGTTTAAACCCATATCATAGATTAAACCTCTTTCAAGCTTCTTTGGTTTAAATTGTGACTGCGTTACGGGCCTTAGCGTGTAATCTATACAAGGTGCACCCCTGTAATAGCACCCGGGTGATAGGGATCACATTCCAAATAATTTTAAAACGTTCCGTTAATTTTTAAATTGATAAAAAAATATATCATCTCAAACCTTTGCAAATGCACCTACGCAAACAAACCGTATTTGAACTAAATACAGAAACAAAAAATTTTCAATTGAATTTTGAGTTTATATATTTTTTTACTGTTATGTCACCGTAATGATTAGTAGGTTACACCCTCAACGAAAAAGAGAAAAATACCAAAAGAGTTAAGACATTTTGTAACACGTTGGATAAAAGGTTTACCTAATCTACCGCCGATTGACACCATTTGCATAGATTTCGCGCATTACGGAAAGTGTCGTAACAAAAGTTGTTTAAAAAACAGTTATAGCATGGCTAAATAAATGAAAAAATGCAGAGTAGGGCCCAGGCACTACCTCCGCTGTGTGCACTACGATTATTGTTATGATATGCAATTTGTTAAATTACATCCCCTTAGAAGTAGTTGCGGATCTACTGATAGCTAAGGGAGGGTAAGTTCATTATAGTTTGTGAGTTATTTACTAGCCAATTAGCTGGTAACCAAGTACAATAATTAAACCAACCAAAAGACACTTATCATAATAATTATGGGCTCAAAATAAGGACTGGGGGTCTACCAGCTAAGACGAAGCCGATTACCATTGGCAGAAATCGAATATAGATTTTTGAAAAATGTACTGCCACCCAGTTAATTATACTGCCACCCAGTTATTTTTTTATAAATCGAACTTCGTTTTTCGCCAATAGTTTCGTTTTAGCCGGTAGACCCCTTGTACTTACATTGTACCTACCTAAACTTTAGGACCTAAAATTGGTAACCAAGCGGAAATGCTATGTTGTCTTGGAGCCTTTTTGATATTTGCACCCCGGTCGCAAAAGTTGCAATTACCTCTGGCAGACTCCTTTTATCAGAGTTTGTCGGATTTAATACACATTATTTATTTGGTTTCGACGTATTTGCCAACTTTAGGAGACCTTCGCAAAGCTCGTGGTCGTTGATATTTTATACATATAAGTATTTTATGTAAGTTTATCTAAACGCAGAGTAATCTTCACAAAATGGCATACCAACGGCTGTATTTTCGACACCCAGCCTCGCATTCGAAATCAAAGTTTATGTTCAAATAAGGATTTCTCCCTCCGATATTACGATACCTGACTTCCCGATTCAACGTCGAACTGAAATGAAATCCAAACTTTATAGTTAGGGAGGCGAGGTAGCTAAATGGCGTAATTCAACGGCGCCGTCGAGACCTATCAAAATCGAAAGATAAAATAATTTCGAAAAGAAAAGCTCGTATGGCAAAAACCATTTTAGCGGTGGGTTTGGCGTGTACGGTTATTCAAAAATGTAAAAAAAAACAGTTACTTGGGCATTCTCGAGCGCGTCAGATATTCATACTACGTAAGCCCCGTGTGCCTCTGATAACAACGGTATACTAATCTGCCGGTTTGCGTGGTGGGGGTAGGCAAATAAAGTAGTCAAAAATTCAAAAAAAAAAAATTTACTCGAGCGCGTCAGATTTTTGGAAGGGGTGTTAAGTAGGCCCCAAGGAAGCTCCCTTTAAAAAAACTGACGATTTCGGCGTGACGATAAGTTACGATGAATTTTTGAAAATGCAAAAAAAAAAGTTATTTTGAAATACTCGAGCGCGTCAGATTTTCATAGGGGAGGTTTATCTCGGTATCATTTTTATATTTCATATTAATCTGACAAAGCATATTTTTTTAATCTGACAAAAATGTTGGTGGGTTCTCTTAATCTGACCGAAAAAGTTTGAGTTTTTATGATGCTTCAAGTCAAAACGTTTTAACTTTGGACAAAAGTGTAAAGAGACCTTTTTTGTGTAAAATAAAATTACCTTTTTTGTTTATTTAAACTTTTTTTTTGTAAAATGTATCGTTCGCGACTTATATGTCTTAACGCGTTCTTAGGAAGACGAAATGGCTCCTCCACACTTCCGGTCATGCGGAAACCGGCAGATTTTGTATTTTTAGTAAGTTTTAGATTATATTCTTCAAAATAAATAAAAAATAAATCGCGCTCGAGAATGCCGGATTAACGTTTTTTTTTACAAGTTCGCGACCCTATAACTCGGCGGCGTCAAGGACTTATCGTCAGATTAGTTAAATTTAGTCTTTAAACACTAAAATCAACCCCCAATATCTTAATCTGACGCGCTCGAGTATTTCAGACTATCCATTTTTTTTACTAATCTGATCGTCTATCCTAGGCGCGCGTCACTACATATAGAGCTAAATACTTTACAAGGTTGTTCTATTAGGTCTAAGGTATCTCTCATATCTTAAACTGCCACGCTCGAGTATTGCGGAAAATTCCCCTATTCGCCTCCCTAACTATTAGCTACGGTTTTCCTTATGGTTCTAAAATGTTCAAAATTTCGTATTTTAAAGTTGTCATACAGCTTGTTACAAACAGGTCAGCCCCTCTACCCTTGACGCATGTTTCCAATGCGGCCGCAATATGGCGCAATGTACAAAAATTAATATTTTACAAATTAAGACGCATTTTGTGTTTTTATTGAATAAAACAGCCTTACCTTTGAATAAACATTACAAAGTATTTAAAATCAAAGCATTACTATTCGAATTCAAAACCCCCCTGGGGGGTTACCCTTGACGCTATTGCGATCCAATTGAAAAAGTTTAAAAATTAATTTCTCTTTGAATTCGCATAGTAATGCTTTGATTTTAAATACTTTGTAATGTTTATTCAAAGGTAAGGCTGTTTTATTCAATAAAAACACAAAATGCGTCTTAATTTGTAAAATATAAAATTTTGTTAAATGCGCCATATTGCGGCCGCATTGGAAACATGCGTCAAGGGTAGAGGGGCTGATCATAGGGGCAAGCCAAAATTACTATGGATGCAACTGCGAAATCACAAAATAGTTATTTATTATTTGTTTGCAGCGAGTGCTTTTATTGAATACCGAGCTAGCGAAGGTTTCTAAAACTGAGCCACGAGCGCAGCGAGTGGTTCAAATAAGAAACCTGAGCATAGCAAGGCATTCAGAAGCAATGCAAATAATACTGCATCCGTGTGAAACACAAAAAAAAACATCTTACACAGCGAGGAAATGGTTATGTTAAATGCAAAAAAAAACAATAGACAACTAAAGGTACATACAAGTTAGTTAAATGAGTTTCCTTCTTCTTTACTTTGACATATGAGTATGTGGCGTTCATGACTCTTCAAGAAGACACAATTTGCAGAAATTATATATACACTCTGTATTGCGTAGGCTTCACCAGTACCTGAATCTTATAAACGTTACGAAGTTCTATCAGTTTCCAACTTCAAGAAGTAACTGAATCGGACATTTGAATTATTTATTTCCAATCTAATAGGTATATTGTGCCGGGCTACAGAATGGAACTCAATTTGTGTACAAGCGACCCTTTTCACTCAGATATATAGCGTTATTTATGCAATACGTATATTTTGGGTAGCTATATGGACGGAGATATCTTCTGTATTAGTCTAATAGGAATAAAACCTTAGATGGTGGAACTAATGGTGATTTTAGTATGAATAGTATGGATGAATACGGAATTCAATTCTATGATGAACACCAAGTTATCCCCCATTTTCCCTGGTCAGGAACATGAAAAAAAACTAACATAAGTTTTATTGACTTCAAGTGATCGTCATTTTCGCTTTTTAAGCATCTTGCTCATTGGTGCAGTGGATAGTGCTAGTGACTCATAAAAACATATTATTTGATAAATTCCAATCAGTATCTAAAGATTTATAAATCAACTACAGTTTATTACCTCCCCATTTCCGTTTTTATTTTCATTACCTCCCCATTTCCGCATCAATGTTTTCATTATGTTTGTGAAGGAAACCATAGTGCGTTGAAACCTGCATACGAAGGAGAAATGGTTTTAAGAGAGAAAAAAAGGAATCGACTTCATTGTCAGCCATTTTTTATTTTACAGCTGACATTGTGAATATACAGGGTGTTGTTTTGGTTAGTGACATCTGGCTTAAGGACGATAGTTTTTGTAACGCTTGAAACTAAAATAAGTTTTATTTTATAATTTTTTTTAAATTCTCAATTTCCCTTGTTCAATTTGTTCTATAGGTAATAAACGCGACGTACGGCGACCCGGGCCTTTTTAAAGCGCGCGCGCGATGTGGCGGCTGATATTGATATTGTGGCCGCAAGCGTTAGTATATTAGTAAGGAGGCCTCAATTTAAATGTTTTTATTTACTATCATGTTAATAATCACCTTTGAATCGGGTGTCACCTTACAAAACAACAGATTGTATACTTAGGTAATTATGTATTTTATCAATATCTTATCGCATCAGAATCACATAACGTCTAAGTATAGATATTTTGGGTCAAGGAATACACAGAAATAATTTTCAGGGTTTGAGCCGAATGAGCTAAACAAAACACGGTCCCGCCTCTCGTGGGGGATGTAAATTGAATTACAGTAGTGAACCGGCTGATTGAGACGCTCTCTTGCGTGCGACGTGAATTATTCATGCCTTCTATCACCTCTGAGCCTTTAGCCATGTGGCTACTTTCTGAAAGAGGAGGTAAAAAAAACAGTGAAGAGTGAACATTATTTATTCATGTTTAGTGACAAAGTATTTTTAGCCATCGGTGAAGATAATAGTGAAGAAAAACATTGTGATTAATTGAACGAGCGAGTGAAGCAAAACAGCGCGTTCAATTACCAATTTTTATTTCTTCCGTTTTTCAGCTAATCCTTTAACTTTTCCCATATTTCTTTGCTTTTAAACCTACCCTGAACTATGGTGAACTAAACAAAGCAGTAAATATGCAAATCGGTCAAGCCGTTTCTTAGTTTTAGCGAGACTAATGCACGGCGATTCATTTTTATTTATATAGATTTATTTATAACGAGGGATGATGTGTGTGCCTTGGGCGCCAGTGCAATACGGGTGAAGAGTGCCCCACGTTGGATGTCCAGTGTAAGAAGGGAAACTCCAGGTGATGCACAGAGGTTAACTTTTATTGGTACAGATGAATACAATAGGTGACGTGAATGGGGGCGGCTCCACAGGTTGGAGACGATGAGGATACTCCACATGGATAACCACAGCAGGAGTGTGAGGAAGGGCGGCTCCACGTGGATGGCCACGGCAGGTGCCAGGAGTTGGAGACCACACGCGGGTAGCCGCGGCAGTGGTCTGATGAAGGGCGGACTCCACGTGGATGGCCACGGCAGGGGCCCAGGAGGTGAGGGTGGGGAGGTAGGAGAGGTGTTCCTTTCGCGGATCGCCGCGGTGGAATGAATTTCAGAGTAGACATGTGTAGGTAATGCTTGTAATATTACAAAAGACATATTACACAACGCTGTCATGAAATATTACACATTACACGAGAGAATAAAGCATGGCACATAGCATTTCATTACACTAGATGACATGAAACACGACACATGGCATTTCAGCACACTGTACGTACTGCAATGAAACTGCAATGTTTCATGTCTTGTGATAGTATGTGATTTAGCCTTATTCATTACAACACCTTGTATACCTAGTTCAATCTCGCTTTCGATAAACAATCTTGCAACCGCTTCGGAGTGGTCATAATTAATTTAAAGTGGAACGTCACATAAATTATTTTTTTTAAGAACGCTTGACTAAAACTAACGCGAGGAATTTCTAACAAAAAAGATTGGAGGACCCTGAAATTCAATCGCATGTGTTGATTTTGTGTGGATTGGTTGTGATAGGCTAAAATAAGCTCTATGCTGTATGAGTCTAGAGGTGAAAATCCCAAAAACGAAAGGTTATAAAAAGGTGGCCCAAAACCATTGCATGGCGAAACAAATGAATACACACACACAAACATAGAAAATAAACGACCGATGCAAAATTGTAATATTTTGTGCCTATGGATTTGTATATTTGGAAATTACGCGTTTTTTGTTTTCTTTCTAACTTCAGGGAAACAATGAAATCTGACCTGAGACAACTGACCTGGCACTGGGAGCGCTGAGCTGACCTAGATTGATGGCACAATCTAGGCAAACCCAGAACGAGGGAGACCAGCGATCTAGACATCGACATCTTACAAATACCTACTTGGAAGAAGACACCCATTTCATCAATAAAATATGGATCAGATAATTATAAGAAAAGAGCCCGTTAATCGTCTTCAGTGTGTATTAGCGGAGGGCCTGTGTAAGGAAAGAAATGGAACGTCTTGCATCTCGCTCCAGTCAAGGGAAAAAGCATCGAAACTTACAGGAACGAGCCAATCAGAAGCTGCCAAAAATTTCCTACGACAAAAAGGAGGAGGCGCATACGCATTCCCAAAACAGGTGGTTGCCAAGGAGTACTAGACTTTATTTAGACTATAATAGGGTTTAATTTATGTAAATTTAGACTGGTCGACAGACTTTGAAAAATTGTAAACAGAGAGAAATCTTTCGAGGGATTCAAGCTAGAGCCGTGCTAGAGGGAGGACATTCTATCGACGCCCGAGGAAGAACTAAGACCTATCGAGTTTTGATTGTATTTGCGATAGCTAGATGTTCCTGGAACGAGATTGGAGATAAAAATTGTGTAAATTCTGTGGTTAAAGCCAGACAAGGATTGGGCAAGTTGAGTAATTTCTTTCCTTTGTCTAAATTGCGTATTCACCTTGTTTTCTTCTCAGTTAAATTAATATAATTTGGAAAACTTTCTCATATTTTTTATGTCAAGAGAGAAGTGTAAGACAGGAGGCTAATTTCATCCACAAGGTGATTCCGTAATTTGCAATTTATCTGTGTTGTTGAGTATTATCAGCTTTTTGGAAGGCAGGTGTTATTTAAAAGTAATTGAGAAAATCATAGACCGCAGAAGCCAGAAGACAGAAATCCCCATTAATATAATCCTTTGCCTAAAATACGCCTTCCAAAATTGATTCTCATGCTGAAAATTGTCCTGTTTTATTTTGAAATAATCTGACTTTTGCCAATGAAGCCCAAATAATTATGTATTTGAAAGGGTAAATGAAAGATGAATTAATCGAATCACTAGGGAGAGATATTAGTTTTAGCAGAGAGGCGCCGTATAAATCATCTATTGTTTTTAATGTGTGGAATGAACGAATCTCAATGAAAGTAATGTACGTGAATATGTGAAGACTAAAGCCTTTAGAATAAAGACCAGTTTAATATGAAATGTGTAAATCGAGTACAGTTTGAGAATGTTACTGATATTTTCCATTAGATATGTAGAAATCAAAGCCATAAGGCCTGGAGACATTGTTTGTTGTTAAATGTACGGAATTCTATTTTTACCTCCGAGAATACAGGTTGAGAAAGACTAATTTAAGTGTAATCACTGATAGTTTTCCATAGACTCTATTAGCATATTAATCCATAGATTTGAGCGGAAACTTTGACGCTATCCGTACATGGTCAAATAATATTATAATATGTAAATGCACAAAGTGGATAATAATTATGTAAATACTCGGCATTGTATTTGCCAATAATACTGTGAAATATGAGTCACAGTAATAATTAAATTAATATAATATCTGAGCTTAACTCCCAGCACAACCATTTTGGACGATGCAAATATTTCATGTACTAAGAGAAAATTCAAGAATATAGACGTTAAACGAATTCTGATTATTCTTGATATTTTGATATGCTTGGAAGGTTTTTTTTCAGATTCAGCTCTTAAGGTTTTTCCTTCCGTCAAATTGTATAATAAAGCATTAACCAAGCTGGACTGAGACTTAATCTCAAGTCACACGTTACACAGTCAGATTTTTTTTGAAGTTAATATACGCATACTCAAATGTTTCAAACTTCAAACCTTGCTGTTTCCTTTCATCTCCACAAATAAAGCTAGAAACAATATTCACTAAAATATTGCTAAATCCCTTCAGGAATATGACTGAATAATTGATTGCATATTTTATTAATCATGAAATAATTCCAGATACATTGAAACCTAAGAACCATTTGCCTTATTGACACTTAATTAAATGTTTTTTAATCGAACTGAGCAAATTACAAGATTTTCAGTCACATTTATAACTAGTACACATACTAGCTCAAACCAAGCTGCGTAAATAAATCCACTCAATCAAACACGCATGCTGGAAATAATCAAACTATAATAAATCATTTATTTTGGGATCCTTCAGACAACATTCCCTTGAACATAAACGTAACCCTATTTTACAGTGGTACTTGTCACAATAAAGACTCGCATAGTTACAAGCGAGAACAAAATGCTATAACAAGTCCTTCAGACATAACATACAAAATAAAGTGATGATCCTCATACTTGAATACACAAATATTATAAACTTGTGTGTGGATAATATATCACAATGGGGGACTGTACACTCGACTCTCAGATATCTCATTACCATTGTATTCAAATAAAAGCTGATCTCAGTGTGCGCACACCTATGATGATAATAATCCAAAATATTGATATGCGTATGTATGCTGAGGCATGCATATTCATATCTAATATCCGAATGCATTCGGCTTGACAATGCTAAAAAAAAAAAATGATCCCTTCGAGTCAGATTGGGACAATAAAGAGACAGCTAATCCACGATCCAGAATCGTTGGATAATATAAAATATAATATACTCAAGTGAGTAATAACTCAAAGCTACTATCACATAGCTAATACATGGAATGAAAGATACTGGGTTGCGAACCTGTGACCGTCGTAAGTCTCAAGGCTTAGAGCCGAAGCCGATCGTTACTCCGGGGTCTTTCCCTCATATTTAATCTAATCAAGTTCCCAAAAGTGGAATTAGGTCTTGCAGAAAATACCTGAAGACCTAGATCTTAATCAAGTGCTCAGTTAAATATTCAGCTCAATAGTCAAATCTAACTCATTATACCTTTTACTACAGTCAAAAATGGTTTCTTAGGAATCAACCTTTATTAACTAATTTTGAAGCTAACTAGACGATCATAGCCAAAACAGATAGCTAGCCTGTCCTTGGAGGGCAGCGAGGCCATCTCACGTGGTCCCGATTGACCAGGATATTCTTGGCCTTTCAAAGATATTCCACCTCACGTGGTAGCCGTGACACCAGGATCTTAGGCTTTGTGTTAGAACCTAACCCAACTAAGAATCGAAGAGAAAGGACTTATGTTACATACAGGGACGGATTCGGGCCACCGCACGTGGCGCACGATGACCAGTATTTAAGATTTTGTGTCAAAATCAGACGCAACTTAAATAACGAATTTGTACGAATAAAAAAAATACACAACCTAGGCGGTTATAAATATTGATTTGGAAAATAGACACATGGAGTAGAGTTAAACGTCGTGATTGAAAGAAATAGAGAGAAAGAACAGCATTGAGGTCAGATTGATTTGAGATATTAAAACTAATTGGCGATAAATATATCGATTCAGAGAGAGAGAGAGAGAGAGAGAGAGATAATTGAGGTATGTTAAATCGAGAAGTCTGGGAGAGGTCTTAGGTTGAAAAAAAAAAAAAAAAATAATTCATAACTTTATGTGTTATTGGTGGAGAGAAGATATTTTTGCAGTGTGGAGGTAAAGGGTTTTATTTGATTGGAAACTTACAAAAGTCGAAAGATCTGGGGGAGGTGAAAGGTAATTTAAGAGGTAAATGGAGAAAAATATTTAAAAAATATTTAGGTATAATTTGATGGCGCTTTATTGGCAAAGGTTGATATAATGTACTGTGTAAGATATTTTGTGTGATTTTTCAGCGCTTGATTTCGGGTCACTTATGAAAATTGGAATGTTTTGTGACTTTTTAGGCAAATACTCATGATAGATCAAATTAATAAGAATATTGAAAAATAATTGTAGAAGCCACAGTATTGTTTTGTTAGCGCGCTTGGATTTATTATTCGCATTATTAACGAAATTAATTACTAGCGGATAGTTTTACTGTAAATTAAACAAGTATTCCGCCAGATTACATAATGATTCATAGTACACTCATAAGTATAAAACGAAAGAATTACCGTAAACAAAAGATACGTTTAGATTCGGTAGATTACAAGTAATAAAAGGGTTGCGCTTTTATATTGATCAGTCATATTTTATTATGCTCAGCACCTAGTGAAAAACAGTTAGTTCAGTGATTGTCTGGGACATGTTGGGAATAAAAATAAATAATATAACTTGAATAAATTACTTATTCTAAGATTGCATAGATACCGGCAGTGGGCTGAATGAAGATGATTCCGTAATCACAAGTGACGAGAATAATTGATTAAAAGGGCATTTATAAACTAATAGCAAAGCTTTGACGTGCGATTGAGTCAAGTAATAAGTAAAAATTGGGTTTGAAATAAAGTTAGTACTTATATGAGAGGGGGTGCTTGTGTGCTAATGCCGTGGTCTTTTGGAAACGATCGAGATATATAATGTACTAGATATTGATAGTAATTTTGCCCAGCAGTGTAGATAAAGTGAGAATAGAGTAAATGGTGGAAGAATCTAGTAATTTAAAGTCAGTATGGGTAGCCTGAGTTGTCTAACACTGATTCAATTTTAATGACTAAAAATACAAACTGCTAGAGAAGCGATGGACAAAGAGCTGGGGGTGAAGTCACAGATTGCATTGAAACTGCACAAAAAAAATGTGAGGGTCGCTTAGGACGGAAAAAAAGGAGCAGGTAGATTTGACGCACGCCAAAACTGCTGATAAGGAATGGTATTTGGACTGTTTTTAAAATGTTTCGTAATTTTATTATTGTTTTGGAGTTAGATATGAAATTGGGGTTTTGTACAATGTTTTCCAGACAACATACCTGGTAGTTATGTAGTAGATTCTGTTTACGCAACATTAATCGGTTATTGGGAAAATATCGGAGAGAGAGAATAATTATGTTATAGTGATTTTATTGACTAGAGTAATATTCCATTTTAACTTCCTTGCAAGAGTTTAGAGATATTTATGCAATGTAATATTTTGTTAAATACATTCATTGGTAAAGGCAAAATTAATGAACTTTGAAATTATTTCACACTATAACTCGAAGGAAATAGATTGGTTGGTGAGAGAAAGCGGTCATTTTAAAACCCAACCTATAGTTACTTATGGAGCAATAAAACAATTTGGTTATTTGTGAACAAAAGCCAACATTGTTTTGTATTAGACAAAAGAGCCTTTTGTTAAAAATTATTGACGGTTGGACGTAAGTCGAGATTTTTTTTAACGCCAACTGCACTGCACGTGTGGCTATTTGTGCTATTTCAGAGAAATGCCGACTTACAACAGTTTGAAGAATTTGAGGAGTAATCTTTTGAAATAAACCCAGCAAATTGAGACAAACAAGCCGACGCAATGCGATGAGTTTTGAGGACGCGATAGTTCGGGGAACTTAATTTTTTTTATGAAGAGATGGTGTTTGAGACAAAAGCGGGCTGGGTCGGTAGAATGTTTTTGGTACCTACGAGTAGGTAGGAGTTCTGTATTCACTGGCGTTGAACTTGGTCCTTTCAAAATTAAATACGCACACGCAACAACAGTATGGGCTTTAAATTGATTGACGTGAATAAAACATCGTGATAAAACGTGATTGCCGTAGTAAGATTTGATGAAGTGAACATTTGATAATAGACTGATTAGAGCTTTTCTGATTCGACTGGAGAGTCGTAAAGTTTTGGGATGTTAAATTCAAAGTATTGTGTCTGACTATGAGTCATGGATTATTATTAGAAAAGGGTTATAGAAATACAATATGATGATAAGATGACTTTAATGAAATTTTATGGAGGTTTATACAGTGCGCAATAGACTCTATTACCTTATAAACCACGAATAGTAAGACTTTGGTTATGCAAAAACAAAGAGCTAAGTCGCTATAATTTGGAGATTTTGGAGTTAAAGTAGTATGTTTGTATTATGAGTAGTTATTGAATTAATGAGTGCACAGAGTAGCGATTTTTTTTTCTTTTATCGTAAAACGAGCAGAAGCGACTAATTTTGGGCCTAGACTGATGAAAGATGATAGCTAGATTTACGTAGAGCACCAAAAATCTAGATTTTTAGTTTCTCCGGGGGGAGGCGTGTGATAGTATGTGATTTAGCCTTATTCATTACAACACCTTGTATACCTAGTTCAATCTCGCTTTCGATAAACAATCTTGCAACCGCTTCGGAGTGGTCATAATTAATTTAAAGTGGAACGTCACATAAATTATTTTTTTTAAGAACGCTTGACTAAAACTAACGCGAGGAATTTCTAACAAAAAAGATTGGAGGACCCTGAAATTCAATCGCATGTGTTGATTTTGTGTGGATTGGTTGTGATAGGCTAAAATAAGCTCTATGCTGTATGAGTCTAGAGGTGAAAATCCCAAAAACGAAAGGTTATAAAAAGGTGGCCCAAAACCATTGCATGGCGAAACAAATGAATACACACACACAAACATAGAAAATAAACGACCGATGCAAAATTGTAATATTTTGTGCCTATGGATTTGTATATTTGGAAATTACGCGTTTTTTGTTTTCTTTCTAACTTCAGGGAAACAATGAAATCTGACCTGAGACAACTGACCTGGCACTGGGAGCGCTGAGCTGACCTAGATTGATGGCACAATCTAGGCAAACCCAGAACGAGGGAGACCAGCGATCTAGACATCGACATCTTACAAATACCTACTTGGAAGAAGACACCCATTTCATCAATAAAATATGGATCAGATAATTATAAGAAAAGAGCCCGTTAATCGTCTTCAGTGTGTATTAGCGGAGGGCCTGTGTAAGGAAAGAAATGGAACGTCTTGCATCTCGCTCCAGTCAAGGGAAAAAGCATCGAAACTTACAGGAACGAGCCAATCAGAAGCTGCCAAAAATTTCCTACGACAAAAAGGAGGAGGCGCATACGCATTCCCAAAACAGGTGGTTGCCAAGGAGTACTAGACTTTATTTAGACTATAATAGGGTTTAATTTATGTAAATTTAGACTGGTCGACAGACTTTGAAAAATTGTAAACAGAGAGAAATCTTTCGAGGGATTCAAGCTAGAGCCGTGCTAGAGGGAGGACATTCTATCGACGCCCGAGGAAGAACTAAGACCTATCGAGTTTTGATTGTATTTGCGATAGCTAGATGTTCCTGGAACGAGATTGGAGATAAAAATTGTGTAAATTCTGTGGTTAAAGCCAGACAAGGATTGGGCAAGTTGAGTAATTTCTTTCCTTTGTCTAAATTGCGTATTCACCTTGTTTTCTTCTCAGTTAAATTAATATAATTTGGAAAACTTTCTCATATTTTTTATGTCAAGAGAGAAGTGTAAGACAGGAGGCTAATTTCATCCACAAGGTGATTCCGTAATTTGCAATTTATCTGTGTTGTTGAGTATTATCAGCTTTTTGGAAGGCAGGTGTTATTTAAAAGTAATTGAGAAAATCATAGACCGCAGAAGCCAGAAGACAGAAATCCCCATTAATATAATCCTTTGCCTAAAATACGCCTTCCAAAATTGATTCTCATGCTGAAAATTGTCCTGTTTTATTTTGAAATAATCTGACTTTTGCCAATGAAGCCCAAATAATTATGTATTTGAAAGGGTAAATGAAAGATGAATTAATCGAATCACTAGGGAGAGATATTAGTTTTAGCAGAGAGGCGCCGTATAAATCATCTATTGTTTTTAATGTGTGGAATGAACGAATCTCAATGAAAGTAATGTACGTGAATATGTGAAGACTAAAGCCTTTAGAATAAAGACCAGTTTAATATGAAATGTGTAAATCGAGTACAGTTTGAGAATGTTACTGATATTTTCCATTAGATATGTAGAAATCAAAGCCATAAGGCCTGGAGACATTGTTTGTTGTTAAATGTACGGAATTCTATTTTTACCTCCGAGAATACAGGTTGAGAAAGACTAATTTAAGTGTAATCACTGATAGTTTTCCATAGACTCTATTAGCATATTAATCCATAGATTTGAGCGGAAACTTTGACGCTATCCGTACATGGTCAAATAATATTATAATATGTAAATGCACAAAGTGGATAATAATTATGTAAATACTCGGCATTGTATTTGCCAATAATACTGTGAAATATGAGTCACAGTAATAATTAAATTAATATAATATCTGAGCTTAACTCCCAGCACAACCATTTTGGACGATGCAAATATTTCATGTACTAAGAGAAAATTCAAGAATATAGACGTTAAACGAATTCTGATTATTCTTGATATTTTGATATGCTTGGAAGGTTTTTTTCAGATTCAGCTCTTAAGGTTTTTCCTTCCGTCAAATTGTATAATAAAGCATTAACCAAGCTGGACTGAGACTTAATCTCAAGTCACACGTTACACAGTCAGATTTTTTTTGAAGTTAATATACGCATACTCAAATGTTTCAAACTTCAAACCTTGCTGTTTCCTTTCATCTCCACAAATAAAGCTAGAAACAATATTCACTAAAATATTGCTAAATCCCTTCAGGAATATGACTGAATAATTGATTGCATATTTTATTAATCATGAAATAATTCCAGATACATTGAAACCTAAGAACCATTTGCCTTATTGACACTTAATTAAATGTTTTTTAATCGAACTGAGCAAATTACAAGATTTTCAGTCACATTTATAACTAGTACACATACTAGCTCAAACCAAGCTGCGTAAATAAATCCACTCAATCAAACACGCATGCTGGAAATAATCAAACTATAATAAATCATTTATTTTGGGATCCTTCAGACAACATTCCCTTGAACATAAACGTAACCCTATTTTACAGTGGTACTTGTCACAATAAAGACTCGCATAGTTACAAGCGAGAACAAAATGCTATAACAAGTCCTTCAGACATAACATACAAAATAAAGTGATGATCCTCATACTTGAATACACAAATATTATAAACTTGTGTGTGGATAATATATCACAATGGGGGACTGTACACTCGACTCTCAGATATCTCATTACCATTGTATTCAAATAAAAGCTGATCTCAGTGTGCGCACACCTATGATGATAATAATCCAAAATATTGATATGCGTATGTATGCTGAGGCATGCATATTCATATCTAATATCCGAATGCATTCGGCTTGACAATGCTAAAAAAAAAAAATGATCCCTTCGAGTCAGATTGGGACAATAAAGAGACAGCTAATCCACGATCCAGAATCGTTGGATAATATAAAATATAATATACTCAAGTGAGTAATAACTCAAAGCTACTATCACATAGCTAATACATGGAATGAAAGATACTGGGTTGCGAACCTGTGACCGTCGTAAGTCTCAAGGCTTAGAGCCGAAGCCGATCGTTACTCCGGGGTCTTTCCCTCATATTTAATCTAATCAAGTTCCCAAAAGTGGAATTAGGTCTTGCAGAAAATACCTGAAGACCTAGATCTTAATCAAGTGCTCAGTTAAATATTCAGCTCAATAGTCAAATCTAACTCATTATACCTTTTACTACAGTCAAAAATGGTTTCTTAGGAATCAACCTTTATTAACTAATTTTGAAGCTAACTAGACGATCATAGCCAAAACAGATAGCTAGCCTGTCCTTCGAGGGCAGGGGGGCCATCTCAGTCTTCAATGAAGAAATACCATGATGTCATTTTTCATGTCTGCAATGAAGAAATACCATGTTGTCATGTTTCATGTCTGCAATGAAGAAATACCATGATGACATGTTTCATGTCTGCAATGAAGAAATACCATGATGTCATGTTTCATGTCTGCAATGAAGAAATACCATGATGTCATGTGTCATGTTTGGTGCCATGATATAAGGTAATATCACGCGGTATGAAATGTCATGAAATATATCATGACTTCGAAGTGCACTGTTTCGCGCATGTCTATTTCAGAGCTCGGGAAATTGCTTATAAAGGCCGTCGGCTGTGGTGGTGTGCGTGAGGGTCCGCGCGCTGCTGTGTTAGTGTGCTCGCCATGAATGCGTTCCAGTTATGATCTTTGTTTTTTTTTACCGTGTTCCGTGTTACACATTTGTATTCGCTTAGTAAAAACGCGCGTTAGAAACATATTATAAACACAAGTCGCTATCAAAACATGTGTTAAAAGTAAGGAAATGGGCATTGAAATACAAAACATCAAAGCAAACTTTGTCTAGGATTAAAGTTGCTACGACGTAGCAGTGTACATCGGTCTTAAAGGAGCAAAAGTGCTACGCCGCGTAGCATTTGCTACGAAAACGGCAAGCCATAAACCTATATAGGTTTTGTTTGGCTCTGTAACATTTCATAATTTCAAAAAGTTTGCATAGCCAAAAAAGCACTGATTGTAGAAGCAAACGAAGCCACGGGCAAAACCTAGTAGTTACAATAAATAACAGGAAACCCTACTGATCATGTACTCTCCAGATCCAAATGTCAATAGGAATACCTCTTGACTCGCCTAAAACCTTCAAATAAAACGACCCAATGCACGGGTCCAAATAAAAACCCTTTTTAAAAGAATGGCTGGTGATAATTTTTCTGGTGACCCTAAATTTCAACGGAAGCGCTTGAAGATGTGGCAGCTAGAAAAGGTTTCCTGAAGTGAAGGACGACAATCTATCCTAAGCTACCTTACCGGTACTAACTTGGCACCTTTATGAATAATGCATGTCGCTTTCTATCCCTTCCTGATTCCGTGTTTACACAGTCTGAAGTGTCGATGATGAAAAGTTAATATAAAAAGGTATTCCGCGCTCCATGGTTACAGGAAATCCCATGTAGACTGTATATCAATAATGGCACGTAAATTGTATTATTGCATAATGTAATGCGTTTTAGTTGAATGATGATAAAAATGATATCTCAGCTGATCCTTTATTAATGTAGTAAGAGGTAATAAGAGCTACCGTGCTCGCATTTGCCGCTAGAAAATTACACTCTAAGGGTGGTATTCTAGAATGATACTTAAACTCAGTTCAAACTAGAACGCTACTTAAACTCTGTTTAAACTCAGTTCAAACTAGAACGCTACTTAAACTCTGTTTAAACTCAGTTCAAACTAGAACGCTACTTAAACTCTGTTTAAACTCAGTTCAAACTAGAATGCATCTTAAACTCTGTTTAAACTCAGTTCAAACTAGGACGCGACTTGAACTCTGTTTAAACTCAGTTTAAGTAGAGTTTAGTAGTGTCGACTGTCGATAAAACAGTGCATGTTATGATTTGAATATCCCTCCCTTCATATCAAAACATGCACTGTTTTATCGACAGTCTGAACTCTGTTTAAACTCAGTTAAAGTATCGTTCTAGAATACCACCCTAAGGGCTACGCGTGTTTATTTCTCATTAGAATAATTTTGTGAATATTTTGCAATACCTAAGATTAATTATGGCAAATATCTCAAGGCACGCTCTCAGTGGAGAGTATAAAAATGCACTGCTAAGTTCGTTGCATACCACTAAGTTCGTATCATAATCATATCTTTTGTTTCTCGCGAGGCGAAACAGTTGTGTGGAAATCGCGATCCCACTCCACTCGCGTGGTGGTTCGTATAGTATGAATCCAGCGAACGCAGGCTATTTTCCTATCACAGAATCAGGTAGCCACTCGTGCCGTCAGGCGTCAGGTATGAGAGGTTATGCGGGAACATGCCATGAGGCGAGTTTAGAGCCGGAAACGAGTGTGGTCGTGAGACAAGCACTGAAGTTTTTTTAAGAGCGTATAGCGGTACAGACGAATCTGTTGAAAAACGTGTTACTGTCTCGAGTGTGCAAATAATGAGCAAAAGAGACAACCTGAAGAAAATCTACAAAATCGAGGTTTCGTACTTTGATCTTACAAAACTGGTGCGATTAAAAAAAACTTTGTTATACGCATTCATGAATGTATAAATACAGACAGTATCCAGTGGAACTCTACTCATACTAGATGGACGAAGTGACCACTTGACTCAGTTAGCTTGTTCGTTGGTCGAAAAACCCCATATAATTATTACGATGGCTTCGTAGCAAGTGCTACGCGGCGTAGAACTACTACGTCGTAGCAATCACATACGTAGACAGATTTGTTTGCTATAATAATTTTTTTCGCGCAGTTATATCTTTTGCATCTATTCAGTGAAAGAAGATTGTATTTTATTTTATTCAATCTATTGAAACCTAGCTAACGACATATTGTAAATGCTAATAAAGCAAAGTTATCACCATGAAAGTACAAAATGGTATAAAAATTAAAAACTGCTTCATCATCGGTATTCCTCGCGAACAATTCATAGCACAATAGAACAAATTAAGAAGCATAAATTGAAGTAAAAAATAACGCGGGAACAAAGCTTCTTTGTTACATCACAGCGACCTTCATTATAAAAGGTGCGTTCACATCGCAGTGTTTTTTTGTGCAGAAACATTTCGCAACAATATAACATTAGGTATCTTTCATACAAACTTAGTGTTAAATCATGTTGAGAAATGTTGCTCCACCAAAAGTAACTGCGATGTGGATATTACCATAACTGCAAATTATTAAGAGGAATTTAACGGAATTTTAGTATCTTCATCACGTAGGTGTAATAAATGGTTCTTGACAAATAAAAGAAGAAATTATACTGTATCATTCGATGCAGTGGTGCAATTCATATGTTTGTCTCTATTTCAGAGTATGATAAAACCATGCTTGACCTTGTTAAAGATAAATAAAGACGCCGTACATAGTAAATTACCCCGCGCGCAAAGAAAATTTTACAAATTCCAATATCAAATTTACACTAAATAAATTGAACAAGTCCTCATAATATAGACCCCAATAATTAGGTGAGAGCTATTTAACATAGCCAATTTCATGTCGAACTTCATAAACGTTTTGAAAATGTTAAGCTGATAAAAAAATAGGCGGCGCGCTTTTTTTCAGCAAAATATCAAATAACAATTTTATATCGATTTAACGGTTCCACTTACTTTTATTATTGTCGGAATAGCCAATATAAATGTGCAGTGCTTACGAAAGTTAAAGTTGTAAAATATCTAACAAGCTATTATAGTTACTGTTTTATTTTATAAAAGCTTTAGCTTTAAAAGTATTAGCCGAATCCTAGGTTATGATGATCAAAAGTGACTCAAAATTAACCGTGCAAATATTCAACAGAGGGTTCGTAGCTTCCAAACTTTCCCACTCACTGCTGTGAACTTCGTGCTCTTCAAGCAAGATACGTCGCATATTTAATGAAAGCGGCATGTCCGTCTCGAAAGTGGAATTGGCAAATTGAAATGCCTGTGGGTGCCTTGTGGTGGTGGGAGCTATATTGTCGGCAACATGGCATTGATTCAACTATTACAATTATTGATGATGTCAAAAAGTAGTTCAGAGCGGAAACTTATATTGGCCAATAAACAAGGGAAAAAAACAACTAAAACCACTAAAAGCTACTCGTATCATTAAGTGCCCATTGAAATGCCGCATAGATTTGACAAGCGAGTTTCGGGATCTTAGCCGTATGATCGCCGATTACGAAGCGGTGAGATTAGCACCAATGTCCGTAATATCAATATCAGTTCAAACAAAAAAAAAAAATTTATTTATCAATCGATAGGATTCATTCTCATACGAGCGAAGAATGGTCACTGGTTTACGCACAATAATTATGGCACTAAAACAGTAGACTAGACCTACTGAAATAACAGCATAGTAAGAAGTGGATATTCACCAGTCTTCAATAAGTTTTATTATAAGGGTCGAGATCAAAATGCAGTTATATTAATAAACTTGACTTCCGTTGGAGTTCGTTGAAATTCCACTCGAGACATTTTTATGTACTCAGCTCATGAATTGAAGATGGAATTTTAATCACGGAATTTTCTTTCATTTTAAAAGTGGAAGACCAAGTTATTAAACTATATTGAAAAATCCTACTTCCTACTTTCCTACTAATATTATATTCGCGAAAGTTTGTACGTATAGATGGATGGACGGATGGATGGATGTTTCTTTCACGCTAAAACGGCTGAACAGATTTGGATGAAATTTAGAATAAAGTTATCTTAGACATCAAAATAACACCGGCTACATATTATAACGCTTTTACACTTAGGAGCTAAGTAAAGCATATATCCTTTATCTGTGGTCCACGCGGACGAAGTCGCGGGCAAAAGCTACTATAATAATAATAGCGATGGCATTTTTGTTTCATCATATTATTTGGAATGTGAATTTTTGTGACCTGTTAATCTCACTAGAAGATCATTTTTTTATTATTATTTATCATATCATTATTCCATTTAGAAGGTAAGGAAAGCTCACCTTAACAAAAACAAACAACAAGCATTTAAAATAAAATATAGACAAAGAAATAAAATAAAGAAATCCCAACACCTACGGACAAAAAGCTACTAATCTGAACCCAACCGAACCATGTAACACGTATAACAAAAGGAAATAACAAAACCAATCGTATAACGAATAGCGTCCACTGACCGCTGAAACAATTGGATTGGTTTCGCGCACAAAAAAAAGTAGCGTCAATTAAAAAATAAAAAATACCTTTATTAAAAAAAACTATCTTTAAAGCACTGTTTTGTAAGTTCATGTAAACTAAGGATTTTGCATCTACATAATAAGATGATGATATAGCATTCACTCACACTTGATTTGTAAAGTGACCACGCAGACGATGCAGTCCCTGGGACAATGTAATTTTAAGACCAGAATTTTCTAATCTTAGAACCTAATTAAAGCTCATCTTTTCGGTCGGCTGCGCTTCAAATTAATATTTGTTAGATTTTTCACGATAAATATTGATGTTGTTGATTGTGTGAGTGAATGTGCCACTAGACGCTGCATAAATCGTACAGGTCTTAGTTTTTTTTCTATTTCTATAAAATATAGCCAGTCCAGTGGTAGGAGAGGTCACAGCTATAACGTTATAGCTCAGCTACGGCACAAAGGAATAAGCCTTAAAGAAAATAATTGCGCAGAGTGGAAAGAGATCTACCCGATTCAGTGTCATTAACTTAAATTCTTCAGAAAACGACAGCACATTATTGTTGCTGTGCAGTGCATAGTTTTTCATTTTTTTTGTTTACTTTTACCAAATTAAATTTTCGGCGCTATTATCGCAGAGACTCTTGTGACAAATAAAAAACAGGTGCCGAAATATCGGGAACTCAAAAGAAAATAAATCGTGGTAAGAATCCCGTTTTTTACAGCTTTGTTTGAGAAAAGTGTCTTTGGTATGATGTCAAGGGTGTTAGTACAGTCGCCAGCGACCGTTTAATTTTCTTGAAAGGTTACCGGTTCCCCTTTTGATATGTTGTAAAGCACGTCATTCTGGGTACAAACATCTAATTTTTGAAGTTCCTAACCCGCCGCATCAATGAGAAATTTAAGGTCAAAGTTACGAAAAAATGCACTTAATTCAGAGTAAAAGGTTACCGGTTCCCCTTTTGATATGTTGTAAAACACGTCATTCTGGGTACAAACACCTAATTTTTGAAGTTCCTAACCCGCCGCATCAATGAGATATTTAAGGTCAAAGTTACGAAAAAATGCACTTAATTCAGAATAAAAGGTTACCGCTTGCCACCTTGATATTGTGAAAATTTATGCAATTTCACATACTAGAACCTAAATCTTGCAGTCCCTAACCCGCCGCATCCATGAAAAAAATTAAGTCAAAAATCGAAAAATGCGTTTTGGCAATGAATGTATGGGTACCTTGCTTTACATCCGGTAGTTCTGAATTTTGGCTGATTTGTTTATGATGTTGGCCCAATGAATTATCCAAGTTTGTGATCTCGAGCGCCGACCGCAACCATGTCAAAAACCGAAAAAACCGCGAAATTGTATTGAGAGCAATGCCTTTTTTCAGTTTTTGGCCACATTTTTGCTCCGATTTTTCTGTAACTTAGTACAAGTACTCTTCGACAAAATCAAATAGTAACACATTCTTAAAATTTTCAAGAATTCCCCCCTAGCCGGTAAAATTGTATGTCAAAAGTCACCAAAAATGCAGTTAATTCACTTAAAAGGTTACCGCATGCCGTTGTGAAATTGTGATAAAATACGTAATTTGAGCTACAAAATAGCAAATCTTGCCGTTCTTAACCCGCCGCATCAATGAGATATTTAAGGTCAAAGTTACGAAAAAATGCACTTAATTCAGAATAAAAGGTTACCGCTTGCCACCTTGATATTATGAAAATTTATGCAATTTCACATACTAGAACCTAAATCTTGCAGTCCCTAACCCGCCGCATCCATGAAAAAAATTAAGTCAAAAATCGAAAAATGCGTTTTGGCAATGAATGTATGGGTACCTTGCTTTACATCCGGTAGTTCTGAATTTTGGCTGATTTGTTTATGATGTTGGCCCAATGAATTATCCAAGTTTGTGATCTCGAGCGCCGACCGCAACCATGTAAAAAACCGAAAAAACCGCGAAATTGTATTGAGAGCAACGCCTTTTTTCAGTTTTTGGCCACATTTTTGCTCCGATTTTTCTGTAACTTAGTACAAGTACTCTACGACAAAATCAAATAGTAACGTATTCTTAAAATTTTCAAGAATTCCCCCCTAGCCGGTAAAATTGTATGTCAAAAGACTCAAAAGTCACCAAAAATGCAGTTAATTCACTTAAAAGGTTACCGCATGCCGTTGTGAAATTGTGATAAAATACGTAATTTGAGCTACAAAAAACCAAATCTTGCCGTTCCTGACCCGCCGCAAACATGAAAAAATTCAAGCCAAAAGTAGGCAAAAATGCACTTAATTCAGAATAAAAGGTTACCGCTTGCCACCTTGATATCATGAAAACATTTGTACAACTTGTTTGTAGTGATCAGTAGACGGCCTACTTAAAGTTTCGCTATCGACTTAGAGTGCACCCTGTAGAGCTTGAAAGTTTTAGAAACAAAACACAACTAATTGCAATTAACTCTTTTTTAATAGATAATAATTATACACTTTCTTACAGAACTAGTGGCTCTTTGAGCTGTAGACCTCGCGAGCCTGTCGAGTTTGTGAAAGGACATCCACCTATTGTACATTATTGTGACAATTTTTTAATGTTGGCCAAGATAATAATAATAATCATTTAGTAAGATAAATAAAACATTATTCTAAAGTCCTTGAAAGCGGGGTCCTTGAAACCCTTATTGCCCCTCATAAACCACTGATATGACCCCCTACGACACCCCCTATGAGCCCTTACAAG
The DNA here is from genome assembly GCA_949319315.1 of Zelleria hepariella. Taxonomy (NCBI): domain Eukaryota; kingdom Metazoa; phylum Arthropoda; class Insecta; order Lepidoptera; family Yponomeutidae; genus Zelleria; species Zelleria hepariella. The sequence continues at coordinate 2,062,239 of OX439390.1, read as the reverse complement.
ACCTCCATGATCCCTTGATATTCAGATGATTCCCTATGACCCCTTGACAGGACTACCTATGACATCGATATTACCCATATGTCCCCTGTGACCCCCTAAGTTAACAGAATATTATTGAAAATTAGAAAATTGTATGTAAAATATTAATTGGAGTAAGCGGCAAGTTTGTCGTAGAGTACTTGTACTAAGTTACAGAAAAATCGGAGCAAAAATGTGGCCAAAAACTGAAAAAAGGCGTTGCTCTCAATACAATTTCGCGGTTTTTTCGGTTTTTAACATGGTTGCGGTCGGCGCTCGAGATCACAAACTTGGTTAATTCATTGGGCCAACATCATAAACAAATCAGCCAAAAGTCAGAACTACCGGAAGTAAAGCAAGGTACCCATACATTCATTGCCAAAACGCATTTTTCGATTTTTGACTTAATTTTTTTCATGGATGCGGCGGGTTAGAGACTGAAAGATTTAAGTTCTAGTATGTGGAATTGCATAAATTTTCATGATATCAAGGTGGCAAGCGGTAACCTTTTATTCTGAATTAAGTGCATTTTTGCCTACTTTTAGCTTGAATTTTTTCATGTTTGCGGCGGGTCAGGAACGGCAAGATTTGGTTTTTTGTAGCTCAAATTACGTATTTTATCACAATTTTACAACGGCATGCGGTAACCTTTTAAGTGAATTAACTGCATTTTTGGTGACTTTTGAGTCTTTTGACATACAATTTTACCGGCTAGGGGGGAATTCTTGAAAATTTTAAGAATACGTTACTATTTGATTTTGTCGTAGAGTACTTGTACTAAGTTACAGAAAAATCGGAGCAAAAATGTGGCCAAAAACTGAAAAAAGGCGTTGCTCTCAATACAATTTCGCGGTTTTTTCGGTTTTTGACATGGTTGCGGTCGGCGCTCGAGATCACAAACTTGGTTAATTCATTGGGCCAACATCATAAACAAATCAGCCAAAAGTCAGAACTACCGGAAGTAAAGCAAGGTACCCATACATTCATTGCCAAAACGCATTTTTCGATTTTTGACTTAATTTTTTTCATGGATGCGGCGGGTTAGAGACTGAAAGATTTAAGTTCTAGTATGTGGAATTGCATAAATTTTCATGATATCAAGGTGGCAAGCGGTAACCTTTTATTCTGAATTAAGTGCATTTTTGCCTACTTTTGGCTTGAATTTTTTCATGTTTGCGGCGGGTCAGGAACGGCAAGATTTGGTTTTTTGTAGCTCAAATTACGTATTTTATCACAATTTCACAAAGGCATGCGGTAACCTTTTAAGTGAATTAACTGCATTTTTGGTGACTTTTGAGTCTTTTGACATACAATTTTACCGGCTAGGGGGGAATTCTTGAAAATTTTAAGAATACGTTACTATTTGATTTTGTCGTAGAGTACTTGTACTAAGTTACAGAAAAATCGGAGCAAAAATGTGGCCAAAAACTGAAAAAAGGCGTTGCTCTCAATACAATTTCGCGGTTTTTTCGGTTTTTGACATGGTTGCGGTCGGCGCTCGGGATCACAAACTTGGTTAATTCATTGGGCCAACATCATAAACAAATCAGCCAAAAGTCAGAACTACCGGAAGTAAAGCAAGGTACCCATACATTCATTGCCAAAACGCATTTTTCGATTTTTGACTTAATTTTTTTCATGGATGCGGCGGGTTAGAGACTGAAAGATTTAAGTTCTAGTATGTGGAATTGCATAAATTTTCATGATATCAAGGTGGCAAGCGGTAACCTTTTATTCTGAATTAAGTGCATTTTTGCCTACTTTTGGCTTGAATTTTTTCATGTTTGCGGCGGGTCAGGAACGGCAAGATTTGGTTTTTTTGTAGCTCAAATTACGTATTTTATCACAATTTCACAACGGCATGCGGTAACCTTTTAAGTGAATTAACTGCATTTTTGGTGACTTTTGAGTCTTTTGACATACAATTTTACCGGCTAGGGGGGAATTCTTGAAAATTTTAAGAATACGTTACTATTTGATTTTGTCGTAGAGTACTTGTACTAAGTTACAGAAAAATCGGAGCAAAAATGTGGCCAAAAACTGAAAAAAGGCGTTGCTCTCAATACAATTTCGCGGTTTTTTCGGTTTTTTACATGGTTGCGGTCGGCGCTCGAGATCACAAACTTGGTTAATTCATTGGGCCAACATCATAAACAAATCAGCCACCGGATCCACAACTACCGGATGTAAAGCAAGTTACCCATACATTCATTGCCAAAACGCATTTTTCGATTTTAGACTTAATTTTTTTCATGGATGCGGCGGGTTAGAGACTGAAAGATTTAGGTTCTAGTATGTGGAATTGCATAAATTTTCATAATATCAAGGTGGCAAGCGGTAACCTTTTATTCTGAATTAATTGCATTTTTGCCTACTTTTGGCTTGAATTTTTTCATGTTTGCGGCGGGTCAGGAACGGCAAGATTTGGTTTTTTGTAGCTCAAATTACGTATTTTATCACAATTTCACAACGGCATGCGGTAACCTTTTAAGTAAATTAACTGCATTTTTGGTGACTTTTGAGTCTTTTGACATACAATTTTACCAGCTAGGTAGGAATTCTTGAAAATTTTAAGAATACGTTACTATTTGATTTTGTCGTAGAGTACTTGTATTAAGTTACAGAAAAATCGGAGCAAAAATGTGGCCAAAAACTGAAAAAAAGGCGTTGCTCTCAATACAATTTCGCGGTTTTTTCGGTTTTTTACATGGTTGCGGTCGGCGCTCGAGATCACAAACTTGGATAATTCATTGGGCCAACATCATAAACAAATCAGCCAAAATTCAGAACTACCGGATGTAAAGCAAGGTAACCATACATTCATTGCCAAAACGCATTTTTCGATTTTTGACTTAATTTTTTTCATGGATGCGGCGGGTTAGGGACTGCAAGATTTAAGTTCTAGTATGTGAAATTGCATTAATTTTCATAATATCAAGGTGGCAAGCGGTAACCTTTTATTCTGAATTAAGTGCATTTTTTCGTAACTTTGACCTTAAATATCTCATTGATGCGGCGGGTTAAGAACGGCAAGATTTGCTATTTTGTAGCTCAAATTACGTATTTTATCACAATTTCACAACGGCATGCGGTAACCTTTTAAGTGAATTAACTGCATTTTTGGTGACTTTTGACATACAATTTTACCGGCTAGGGGGGAATTCTTGAAAATTTTAAGAATGTGTTACTATTTGATTTTGTCGAAGAGTACTTGTACTAAGTTACAGAAAAATCGGAGCAAAAATGTGGCCAAAAACTGAAAAAAGGCATTGCTCTCAATACAATTTCGCGGTTTTTTCGGTTTTTGACATGGTTGCGGTCGGCGCTCGAGATCACAAACTTGGATAATTCATTGGGCCAACATCATAAACAAATCAGCCAAAATTCAGAACTACCGGATGTAAAGCAAGGTACCCATACATTCATTGCCAAAACGCATTTTTCGATTTTTGACTTAATTTTTTTCATGGATGCGGCGGGTTAGGGACTGCAAGATTTAGGTTCTAGTATGTGAAATTGCATAAATTTTCACAATATCAAGGTGGCAAGCGGTAACCTTTTACTCTGAATTAAGTGCATTTTTTCGTAACTTTGACCTTAAATATCTCATTGATGCGGCGGGTTAGGAACTTCAAAAATTAGGTGTTTGTACCCAGAATGACGTGTTTTACAACATATCAAAAGGGGAACCGGTAACCTTTTACTCTGAATTAAGTGCATTTTTTCGTAACTTTGACCTTAAATTTCTCATTGATGCGGCGGGTTAGGACCTTCAAAAATTAGATGTTTGTACCCAGAATGACGTGCTTTACAACATATCAAAAGGGGAACCGGTAACCTTTCAAGAAAATTAAACGGTCGCTGGCGACTGTACTATGTATAATCATCTGCCAGAATCGATTAGGGAAATTGAAATTAAATATTTATTTATTTAATAATAGAATATTTAATAATAAATAATTTCCAATGAGCTGACATTAATCATTATCAAATTAATAAAATTGGTTGCTGAAATAATTATATAATAGATATTTAAAATAATGATAAACATTGTCTAATTCTAAATATAGCATGTTTTTAGATATACGTTTCAATTTGCACACCACTGATAAGGCGGTTGATTACATTTAACGTTTTAGCTATTAAGACCCTTGCTACATGTACATGTAATCTGTAATGTTTTCGCAAATAAATATTTTGAACTTTTTTTTTAACTAACTTTAAAAAAAAACATGCGTTTGAATTGAAGTACCTACCTTTTCTGAAGTCGTTTAAAAACCAGTAAGTTCAAAGAATCATTCAACTTTTATCCATTGCTTTAGTAAGTAAGAAGCATTTAAAACGTGGTCAACATATTTTAGCGTAAGTTTATGTAGTCTAAGTAATATCCCGTATAAGTAAGTTTTTTTTTTATATTGCATTAGTTTATTATATCATACCTAGGTTTTCTTTAATGTAAGTATTTGTGTGTAGGTATATTAGCATGTATTTGTATGTTATCAATTATTTATGTGTTGTTTGTTCATCTACGTCTACTTTATTGGCCGTCTCCCGCCGTCATTCAAAACAATAACTTAAAATTTATTTGGCTGGCTGGAAGAAATTTCTATTGAAATAAGTCTGCCCTTGTATGTAATTTCTTACTATTGTTATTTAAGTTTTTATGTTGTGCAAGAAAGTGTAATAAAAAAAAAAAACATGATTCGGCCTGTCGAAATAACTCGAATCGGAGCCGTGAAGACCCTCGGGTCATATAAAGTGGGACACGATAAGAACGGACTGCCAAAGGAAGCTCCAATTTTGTGACAACTCTTTGAGTTACACCCGACAGCAGCGGAGTTGCGAGTGTATTATCCTCTTCTCTTCCCCTCTTTTATCTTTGTTTTGTAGAGTGTCATAAATACATATGACACTTAATCGGCCTAGGTAGGAAAGACAATATCACTACAAGTGGAGTCAACTAACCCAAGTGTTTCTTCACAATGTCCCAGGTACCGTGTACCAGGTACAATATGTATTATTTTTTTAAGCACGAGATCCTTGGAGTTTCTTTACCATGCTTCTTCTCCAAGAACGATCAGAGATAGTGAAGCTGGAGAAAAAAAAAGTAGCTATATACTTAGTATTAGATACTAATAAGTATCTGATTTATATATTTTTTTTACTTTAGATAATAATTTTGACGTTCAATGTAAATACTTTATTTATGGCATATTGAATAAAACATTTAAATCTTGAATCTTGAATCTTGAATCCGTAGCGAGTGATAACTTCACCATCTAGTGTGAGTTAAGGTGTCACTGGATGCTGTATACAGGGTGATAAAAGACCGCCAACGAAGCGTGAAACCACGTATTTTCCTCATCATAAGGAACATTTTTGCCCAAGGAACTATGCCTGGGAAATCAACGGTTTCCGAGATAATGGGGTTCAAAGTCGGACTTTTCAAAACTTTTTTTTTTGCAGTAATGTACCTATTCAGTATTTAGTTCTTAACATACCTTCTCAAAAAGCCATATCAAAAATATGAATATTTCTTACAAAAAACGAAGTTAAAATTGCAACCCGCAATGTATTCTAAACATCAGCACTTCAAGCTTAAGTAACATAAACTGATACCTATGCTTGCGCAATACGACTTCTGTGCATTACACGTCCATTGCGTGATAAAACAATTTTCAAAATTATAACCTAAAAATCCAAAATCATTTCCCAGCAATAATTTATCGACAAAGTACTTTGTTCTGGTGTCTAGTATGCGTGGCTTTCAGGTCTGTTGGCGGTCTTTTAACACTCTGTATAAAAGACGCAAAAACCCAAACCAAATTAAATTTAAATGCCAGATAACAGGGTCAAATAGACATTTCGCTATCTCACACGTCTCTAATAACTGGAGAGCTATTGATGGTTCGACTTATTTTATCGTGCAAGGCTGGGAGCTTCTTGGCTGGTTGTTTGGACTCCACTGATCACGAAATCACTATTATTTTTGGCGAGCACGGAAGAAATTTACTTTCAAACATTTACTTTCAAAGTAAATAAATCAAACATTGACCCGCGACCAGTCAAAAAATAGTAGTTTATGCAATATAAGAGAGATTGTTAGGATACGAGTGTGGGTTTATCATACGAGGCGATGCCGAGTATGATAATAGTATCACACGAGTATTCTAATGTCGTCTTATATGCAGTTGCATACACTACTTTATCTTCACTCATTTATCATTTTCTATTTTTTTTTTTGTTTAATTGTCACGGAACCGCAAGGAAAAAATGTTTTAACTAATAATGGCGGCAAAACAAACACAACGGTAACAAAAAAAAAAAAAAAAGAAAGCGGACGCTTTTTCGATTCACAGAATATTTTACTGCAAGGAGAATTTTAACCGGAAGTGTATCAGCAAGGAGAATTTACACCGGAAGTGTATCAAAAAGTTATTTTACGATACAGGTTGGCAAAAATTCTCATACAAAACTTGTATCAATATTTTAAATTTTTATAGTTGTCTGTGAAATAATACTTACTCTTATGTGTCAACTTTTAAGATCATAATTCGAATCTTACGACATGGTGTAGATAAAACTATTTTCGTGATCAGCGGAGTCTAAACAACTCTAGCCTAGAAGCTCCCAGCCTGTACGACAAAATAAGTCAATGGGCCACTAGCTCTCTCCGGCTATAACCTTTCTTGGCATGCCCTAAAACATTGCTTAACGTTACCGTAATCAATTTCTACTAACCATTACGGTGGGACCACCCAGGCCGTTTTGATTTCAACCTAAATCCATATTCGCAATATTGTTTCATTAAACTTGGCAGGCCTGACATAAAATGACTGTGTACTTGTAGAAGGTCCAATGACAGAAACGAAATGACATGGCTCTGTAATAAATATCAAATAATGGACCGGTATTAATAGTACGGAAGCCGACCGCATGATCTTCACGTCACTTGATACAAAGATAAGCTCTATGGCTTCAAATAGAAAAAGTTACGCTGAGCTCGAATCAATCGGTCTTATCACTCTGAATTGGCCGAAAGGTCGAAAAAAAGGGCCACTTCCGGTGCAAAAAAACACCCGATTTTACGTGATCTGATACAAGAATGAAACTGGTGGCTTCAATTAGAACTTCTTTCGGAGAGGCAGAAAAACCAAGTCTGTCAGCTCTGGAGTGGCCGGAAGTACCTGACAGACGCCCTCAAAGATCACGATTTTGCTCCAAATTTACGTGATCTGATACAAGAATATGACTGGTGGCTTCAATTAGAACTTCTTTCGGAGAAGCAGAAAAACCAAGTCTGTCAGCTCTGGAGTGGCCGGAAGTACCTGACAGACGCCCTCAAAGATCATGATTTTGCTCCAAAATTACGTGATCTGATACAAGAATGAGACTGGTGGCTTCAATTAGAACTTCTTTCGGAGAGGCAGAAAAACCAAGTCTGCCAGCGCTGGAGTGGCCGGAAGTACCCGACAGACGCCCTCAAAGATCATGATTTTGCTCCAAATTTACGTGATCTGATACAAGAATGAGACTGGTGGCTTCAAATAGCCCTTGATTAGCAGAAACAGAAAAACCAAGTCTGCCAGCTCTGGAGTGGCCGGAAGTACCCGACAGACGGCCTCAAAGGTTGATGGGGACTACTACATTTACTTCATCTGGTACAAAAATTTAATAAGTTGAAAATGTTCATGTTTAAATAAAGGTTGTCTGGTAGATACACACTGGATCAGTCAGTTAGTAGAGTGGAGACTCGGACCTGGAAGTGTTCGCCAGAAGGATGTTACTTAGTGACCCGACCACAAGGATCGTTTTTGACATTCTCGGATAGAGATGGGCGGTGAGGAAATACTAAATAGTATTTAATGATTCGGTAAAGAAGATATGAGTATTTATTCGTTATTACTCGTTTTTACTGAGTATATACCCAAAAGCAAGAGTTAATACTTTTTTATGTACTTTTGTTGTTGGTTTACGAGGGCAGCACCATTAACCGTTAAAACTACAGGAAAACTGTCGGAAAACAAAGTCTTTGAATTGCGGAATGGCATTTACAGATTTTTTAAAATATATACAGGGTGCAAGTACATTGGTAAATTTCACCAACTTATTTTTTCGTGCCATATGATTTTGTTTCTAGTAAATAAGGATCAAAAGCCATGGTCAAAAGATTACAAGTATAAAAAAATCTAAATAAAACTTAAACTTAAACTTTCCATTATACAGGGTGGCGCGTTGAGGCAGCACCATGAACCGTTATAGCTACAGAAAAACTGTCTGAAAATAAAGTCATCGGATTGACTTAAAATTTATTGACATCTTTAAAAATTATTAACATTATTATTAATTATACTGTTTAGCATTATGTACTTATAATATGTGCATGCCTTAAATAGGTTGAATGTGCTGAGCTTTTAAATATCAACTATTTTAACATCTGAATTGTAACTACCATGTTCAAAGCAATGTAAAAAATATTTATGATGAAACCAGAGTGTAAAAAAAATCGGAGTGTGTGGACTTAGGTCCTTACAGAAATGACAGTCATCAATAAAATTAGTATAGTGCCAACATATTAGATGTTCATCTGTCAATTTGGTGCTGGTTGTCTGTTTCTTGATCAAAAAGAAAAAATTAAAAAAATACCCCTTAAAATGTGTTTTAGACACGAAGTTCAGAAAAATTTTAAAAAACGATACAAGTATTTAGCACCGTCCGCTTTTAATTTTTTTTTCGGTTGCACCGACCAGTATAACTGAACCAAAGCAACAAGCACGCAAACTGGGATGCTTTTTGCGCTATCGTTCCGTGGTCGGTAAGGTACACGGCCACGGAACCCTGTCAAAACAGCCTGACCACGGCGTTGTCTATTTGTCTAAACAAAATAGGATTCATGGCCAGGCGGGCCTGTAACTTTAAACTTCTGTAACTTTGTCATTTCATTCAACCTACCTCAAAACTCACGAATATGACTATACTCATATTCGTGAGTTTTGAGGTAGGTTGCAAGGACAGCCAGCACCATTAACCGTTATAGCTACAGGAAAACTGTTAAAGAAGAAAGTCATCGGAATGCGAAAATATTACGAATGGCATTTACAGATTTTGAAGAATATAGTTAGGTATAGGGTGAAAGATTTTTTTTAAAACTTAAACTTTCGTGAGCACTGCACATTTTCTATTAAATCACGGTTTTACTCACGTTGGTGTAGCCGACTAGTGAGTAAAACCGTGATTTAATAGAAAATTGCAAGAAACGTTGTTTTTTTGACATAATTATTTTTACGTGCCATTCGATTTTGTTTATTGTATTGATCAAAAGTTACTATCAGACCAGCCATGGTCAAAACACGCCAAGTGCGAGTTGAACTCACGCACCGAGGGTCCAAGAAACATTTTTTTTTATTGAATGGCTGCACGGAATCTTCGTTTCGTGAGTCCGGCTCGCACTTGGCCGGTTTTTATTTATATTGAAACATAGGATCGACACAAGCGATGCTCTATAATCACCAACTCACAAGAAAATGTAGAAACCAGTCGTTTGGGTATTCCTACTTCAGCTTATTTAGCTCATCTTTTTTCCTTTGCTTGTCATTGATGTGGTATACAGACCTTATTGTTATTGCCATGTATTAAAAATAAATCAGTTTATGTCGAACCATCTGACGTATTACTAACAGTCATAATGATTTTTACACTCCACACCCCTCGCGCCCTCTACCTGCTAAAGTAGCCATGTGCACCATCATCTACCTACACTATCTACACTAATCTACATCCGCACTATAATATTGTAAAGAGGAAAGATTTGATTGTTACTTTGTTTGTATTGAATAGGCTCCGAAACTACTGGACTGATTTGAAAAAATATTTTATCTTTAGAAGCCGACATTATCCCTGATGAACATAGGCTACTTTTTACCGCGGGAAAATGCTTCATTTCTACGGGAAAACGCGTAATAGGACAACGGGTAGTAAGAATAATTATCCTTTTTTACATTAACTTCTAAACGGCTGTACAACTGACAGTAAAAATCTTATGACAAGCAAAGGACAAAATATGAGCCACATAGGCTGTGAAGTAAGAACAGACAAACAACTAGTTTCTACATTTTCTTGTGCCCGCGGCACCGCTAGTTCATGACTCCAAAAAAGCATAATTATCTTGGCTTGGCTGGAGTTTTTTTTATATGAGCTAAATCAAACAGGGGTTGTAAAATGTTTTACTTTGACATCTGTCACTTGGACTTGTTACCTACTTGTTGAAATTCTGTGTTTTTTTGTTTTGTTTTGGGATTTAACATTTTAGAACATAACGCTGGGCCCATAACTGGGCCTGAAAGTGTTTTTACCCTTGGTGTACCTATCAATATCTTATAAATGAATTTTTTGTTACTCATTGTGTCCAAAAAATACATTCCGTACAACAGTCCCGAGTAATGGATTAAAGTGGTCATAAAGTCCACAAAAATCCATCAATGGATCTTTTCAATGGATTTTCGTGGACAAAAGGCACTTAACCAGTAAACAAGATAGTGCGGGGGCCAAAACAAATCATTTTGTACAGATATAAAAAAATTACAGTTAAATCTACCGTGTAGGTGTATGACTAGACAGAACAAAAAATTACCATTTTACGTGTTCCAAGTAGTCATACATGGATGTAGAACTAGGCGGTTTTTTTTTCCATAGTAGTCATACCTGTAGAACTAAGTGTAAGTTACGAAGTATCTTTCAAAGCCTGAACAGGTAAGATGGTGATACTGTACACCATACACCAAAATCCTGATCTTTGAGGGCGTCTGTCGGGTACTTCCGGCCACTCCAGAGCTGGCAGACTTAGTTTTTCTGTTTCTGCTAATCAAGGGCTATTTGAAGCCACCGGTCTCATTCTTGTATCAGATCACGTAAATTTGGAGCAAAATCATGATCTTTGAGGGCGTCTGTCGGGTACTTCCGGCCACTCCAGCGCTGGCAGACTTGGTTTTTCTGCTTCTCTGAAAGAAGTTCTAATTGAAGCCACCAGTCTCATTCTTGTATCAGATCACGTAATTTTGGAGCAAAATCATGATCTTTGAGGGCGTCTGTCAGGTACTTCCGGCCACTCCAGAGCTGACAGACTTGGTTTTTCTGCTTCTCCGAAAGAAGTTCTAATTGAAGCCACCAGTCATATTCTTGTATCAGATCACGTAAATTTGGAGCAAAATCGTGATTTTTGAGGGCGTCTGTCAGGTACTTCCGGCCACTCCAGAGCTGACAGACTTGGTTTTTCTGCTTCTCCGAAAGAAGTTCTAATTGAAGCCACCAATCTCATTCTTGTATCAGATCAATTCAGAACACGTAAATTTGGCCCAAATCCTGATCTTTGAGGGCATTTGGCAGGTACTTCCGGCCACTTTAGAGCTGGCAGACTTGGTTTTTCTGCTTCTGCGAATCGAGGGCTAATTGAAGCCACAAGTCACATTCTTGTATCAGATCACGTAAATTTTGAGTAAAATCATGATCTTTGAGGGCGTCAGTCGGGTACTTCCGGCCACTCCAGCGCTGGCAGACTTGGTTTTTCTGCCTCTCCGAAAGAAGTTCTAATTGAAGCCACCAGTCTCATTCTTGTATCAGATCACGTAAAATCGGGTGTTTTTTTGCACCGGAAGTGGCCCATTTTTTCGACCTTTCGGCCAATTCAGAGTGATAAGACCGATTGATTCGAGCTCAGCGTAACTTTTTCTATTTGAAGCCATAGAGCTTATCTTTGTATCAAGTGACGTGAAGATCATGCGGTCGGCTTCCGTACTATAAACACTCATAGTCATAAAAGTCATAAGTACATGCCCTCACCGGGAATCGAACCTGGCTCTTGCTTCTGAGTCCATTGTTCTACCCACTAGGCCACCACCGCTTTACCCTTTGGCCACTATTTTATACAATTACATACCTACCCACCGAACAGGTTATACCAAATCCTAATTCTTGGTTGTTCTAAGTAATGCTATTCTATGGCTCGACCGAACCCAAGCAGGCAATTTGTGGTCTTATGAAATTTTCGATGATTGATTAACTTGTGCGGCCGACGTTTTAATATCAGTCTCACTGTGTGCTTTGAATTTAATTTAAAATTACTTTTCTCTTCCTAGGGAGCCCGCAAGATAGTGTTTTTTTTTTGCAGAATCCTCCCTCGGCTCATGGATTCGTTTTATAACATTTTCCACTTTCAAGTTTAATTCTGTAGATTTGCTGAAGATTAAGTCTTATCGAAGCTATTTAATAGACAGGATTGTTAGCTCTATGTATGTACTAGTGTATTACTATTTTTATAGCATTATATATCAATACTATTATACAAGGTGTTACAAAAGTACCTAACTCTTTTTACAGGGTGTAACCTACTGGTCAACAGGATGTCAAATCTGTAAAAAAAAAGTTGAAAAAATAGTTATTTGTTATGCAAGAATGCAAAATTATTGTTTGCGGCGAGTGCTTGTATTGAATACCGAGCTAGCGAAGGTTTTTAAAATTGAGCCACGAGCGTAGCGAGTGGTTCAAAAAAAGAAACCTGAGCGTAGCGAGGTATTCAGAAGCACGAGACGCAATAGTTATTTGTTATGCAAGAATGCAAAATTATTGTTTGCGGCGAGTGCTTGTATTGAATACCGAGCTAGCGAAGGTTTCTAAAATTGAGCCACGAGCGTAGCGAGTGGTTCAAAAAAAGAAACCTGAGCGTAGCGAGGTATTCAGAAGCACGAAACGCAAATAATATTGCATTCGTGCGAAACACAAAACTTTTCATCTCACAGAAGCGAGGAAATGACTTTGTTAGCCAAGCGGGAAAAACTCTATAGACAACTACTTACAGGCAGAACAGGTGAATCAAATAAGTTCCTTTTAAAAGCATATTTTACTGTAGTTACGGCTGCCACACTAAATTTTTGATCCTCGTTGGTATTAAAACCATTCGTTTTATTAATAATTTCCTGAAGTTTATTTATCCAGACACAAAAATAATGTAATTAAAAGAATGTTTTTTTTCCGGGTGCATTCTGAACGTTTACCATATAATATAAAAAATTCTAGGAGATAAAAAATTAAATTAGTAATATCGTTTGAAAAAATGTATTTAACAAACCAAAACATAATTATCTACTATTTGATAAAACATAAGCGAAGCATTTTTTTTATTTACTGGTATTATAAAATAAATCTTGTGTACAAAATATTGAAAAGACTATAAGAAGAAACCGCGTTTCTGAATGTTCTATTCCGTGACTTAACCTTTTTAAAAGATGCTTATGCCCCATTTACATTCACAGTTTTGTATAGAGAATGGGCACGAACAATCACTTTCGCTGAAGTACGCGTGTAAATGAACTATGAATGAGGCTCTTTTTTCTCTCAGGACTTGGCATCTTCTTAAACGGCCAGTGTTTTTTTCTTTTTCAACACCATAGGGCGCGGGAAAGACTGTCCCGGCGTCGCGTTCAAATTTCGAAGCGCACAAAAATGCAGATAGTTTAAATCCGGCCTTTACACGATCGTAAGTTACTAGTAACAGCAAACTTTCCGAGCGAGGGAGATGAAAATAATATTGCATTCGTGCGAAACACAAAACTTTTCATCTCACAGAAGCGAGGAAATCATTTTGTTAGCCAAGCGGGACAAACAAAGTAGACAACTACTTACAGGCAAAACAGGTGAGTCAAATAAGTTCCTTTTAAAAGCATAATTTACTGTAGTTACGGCTGCCGCACTAAAGTTTTCAGCTTCGTTGGTATTAAAACCATTCGTTTTATTAATAATTTGCTGAAGTATATTTATCCAGACACAAAAATAACGAAAATTAAAAGAATGTTTTCTTTTCCGGGTGCATTCTGAACTTTTACCATATAAATTAAAAATTTCTAGAGATAAAAAATAAATTCAATTATATCGTTTGAAAAAATGTATTTAACGAACCAACCCATAATTATCTTTTTAAAACAGAAGCGGAACATTTTTTTAATTTACTGTTATTAAAAGTAAATATATTGTACAAAATATTAAAAAGACTGTAAGAAGAAACCGCGTTTCTGAATGTTCTATTCCGTGACTTTAGATGTCTATGCCTCATTTGCATTCACAGTTTTGTATAGAAAATGGGCACTGTCGTGGAGAGTCGCGTCTAAACGAGGCTCTTCTTTCTGAAGCTTTTATGAAATTATATGGCATCTAGTGAAACGGCCAGTGTTTTTTCTTTTTCTACATCATGGGGCGTGCAGAACAAGGGCGTTTAAATTTCGAAGCGCACAAAAATGCAGATTGGTTAAATTCGGGTTTTACACGGTTGTAAGTTGCTAGTAACAGCAAACTTTCCGAGCATGGGAGATGAAAACAATTTTTATTTTATAACCTCCAAATTAGAAAAATTTCATTACTTTTTTGTTTTTGTTATTAGCTCAAATTTAAAAATATGTTTGTGCGTGTAGATGCATTTACATAGCTTTGAGTTGTTAAACATTGTGAAAGTTAATGAAAACAATATTTAAAAAATACGTTTCTCCCGCCACATCGTTCACATTTTATTAATTTAAAAATTAGCGGAACGTCATAGAGCAAAACAAATATTTAGGTTGTGATCCCTATCACCGGGTGCTATTACCCTGTAAAAAGAGTTAGGTACTTTTGTAACACCTTGTATAGCTGGCGGTGAAGGAAAACATCTTGAGGGAACTTGAGCCTATAAGTCATAATACCCTCAACGCAAAAATCGCCAGCCCACAGTGGCCATTCATGCTGATTTAGCCTGAACTCTCTCTCTCTCTCTCTCTCTGAGAGAGAATTTACTTACCTTTTAAATACTAGTGGTTCGCCCCGAACTATGAACTCGCGACCCGATATAAACTTAATAATAACGTCGTCTTTGTACAAGAGTGGATTGGAAACCAAGAGGACCGGGATCCTCACCTCTGGCTTGCCTTTACCGGCCGTCCAGAGTGGAGCGCAAGAGCTATATGCTCGCAGGATGGATGTGAAAGATGCATAAGACGCGAGTTGGCACTGTGACTGTGGCTATCACTACAGTCACTGGGTAGAAAGCGGCGCACACCTCTCGACACCCTGAGCTGTTCACAACGATGTTGCCACCTTGCTGTCCAGGGTTAGACCCATAAGCGGCGGCTTATTTAGGTGGCCCATTTAGTGAACAGCAAGTCACCGTCTGCCAATTTAATTACTTGAGACATTTTAGTGGCAGACGACCGTTGTCTCAAAGCCCATAGCCCAGTTACCCAGTCCATCCATATGCATCCCCATAACCCAATTCTTTGCTCCCATCCAACTCTACAATAGCCTGTGTTCATTGCGAGAAAGCCACCAGAGTGCATTTTGTGTTGTGGTGTGCTAAGGTGGTAGACCCAATTTGTGAACCCACATTGCATCAGGTCGGCGTGACCTGTCCACTTGACGGGAAAGTACTGCGAGTGTATTTTGGTGTATGGTGTCCTCGCAGAATGGACCTTGAGGATACGCATAGTCACGTCGCACCAGGTCAATGTAGGTGATGCACCTGATGGGGATTCTCAGATGTATTTTTGTGTGTTTGGTTGCACTCTGGGGTACCCAACAGGTGCACCACCTTACATCAGATCAAAGTTATCAAACGGGCCTCTACGTGTTGGATACGTCCCCACGCACGCCGTAGTACTACAATCCAATTAATGTGATATTACATTATTTTTTCATTTTGTTTCATTTCACATGCAGAATGTTCAATCATTACAAATAAAAATACTCAAACTACGATTTTTCACGTTTCTCGACGGCAAAGAAAACCATTTTTTTCTGTCTTGCATTTTTTTCTAGATAGCAGTCTTTGCTCTTGATTTTCCACTCGTTTTTCAAGATTTTCAGATTTTTCTTCTAGCATGTTTAGTTTTTCGCCAAACATTCTTTGAATGTTTTCTGTAACTTGTTCGACGCTTTTTCTTATTTCAAGTTTTTGTGCCTCTAGATAATTTTGGATTTTTTGTAGTTTATCTAGTATTTCTTCCATTTTAAGTTTTGTATAGGACTCTCTTGTAGTTTTGAAGTAAAGCGACCTCTATTGTTTAGCATAAGGACTTTTTGGTTTATAATTTTGCACTCTAGATGGCTCTGATAAAAAAAATTGTCACGCCCTCTGTTAGGAAGTAGAATAACATTTTTTTTTAAAATAGATGGCGCTGTTTTGTTTTTTCTAATTTGGTGTACTTTAGCTTTTTGGTTATTTTTGGATTTATTGGATTAAAATAGAGTTCTTGTTACGGATTATTTCGCGACCCGTAAAAGTTTATTTTTATTGTTTCCACTGAGTTTTACGTCCGATATCCACAATATTGTTTGCAAACAGAATTTGTATTTATAGTTCACTTTTGTTAGTTTTTATCACTGGTTTAACTGTTTACTGATTAGATTTACGTTTTTATCACTTTTAAAATCACTTTTTAGCACTATTTTAATGTTACTGAGAGGCAGCAGTGGCGCCCTCTATCATCCCATATAAACTTAACAACCCCATATCTCGGCAATCCCTCGACCGATTTGGCTCATGTTCGAACTTAAAAATTCTTTTAATTTCATTTACCTGCCTACCAAATTTCATGACGATCCGACAAAAATTACTCAAGTTATCGTCGAACGAACATTCATACATACAAACATACAAACATACAAACATACAAACATACAAACATACATACATACATACATACATACATACAAACGCCGGATTGTTCCAGTAGACTCGGAGAACTTCGCTCGCTTCGCTCGCTCGTTCAATTACTTTGAAGGCTTTTCTCAATCACACATCAACTTTTATTTCAACTGAAAAAAATCCTATCAATCGGCCTCGTTTGAAATATATTATTCAGTCCCCTTTTTGTGGAGCATCTTTTTATTCAAATCACAGACGCAATTTGGTAACGTTCCATTTTTGCATTTTAATCGTCCGGTTGGGGGAATTGGGGGAACGGTCGATTCGTAACAAATTGTAGGTACTAGAATCCGTAAATCACAGCAGATTTGTAATCAAATTCTATTGAATTATTTGCAATGCTTTGAATTGAAGTGATGAAAACACTTCAAGTTTCCTTCTCTGCAAGCCTATAGTGTTTCATGACAAAAATATTGCACCAAAAATTTACTACTACTAAGTACCTAATTTAAAAAAGGAAGAGACGAACAGGACAGAGAACAGGGCCCTTAGCCTGTAACACAATGGTGCCAAAATGGGCTTCCGGGTGACGGTTTTAATTACGATTTATTGATGCTGTCGGTCCAGTGTCGGTCATTTTAATGTTATTGTAGTACAGCAAAGAATATTATGAGTCTAATTCTAAAGGATTAGTTTGCTGGTTGTAGGAGAGCAACGAAAAAATCCCGGTTTTGGTCCTTCTACCTAGGACGCCATTGAGACGCCATTGTGTTACAGGCTAAGGCCCCAGAGGAGACAGTGAACCAGTGAAATGAACTAGGCCCTTTACAAGGCCTCGTTACGCCTCCGTGTCCACAAAAACTCTTCTGGCTTGGCTCCAGCTCAGCCCAACGGCTCGAACCTCATCCAGATTGATGGATAGAAGTAAAAAAGCGCTTTAGCGTAAACAGCAGACAGACTTTAATTAATGGAGAATTTCTATCCAGTTTCGCGCTTCTGCGCGAAACTAACGGCAACAACCACACTCAAGCTACTTAAGTAAGTACTTACCTACTAATTTTAGTTTGATCCTTTGAAGTCGGTGAACACTACGATAATGTTCAATCTACAAA
Source organism: Zelleria hepariella (assembly GCA_949319315.1). Taxonomy (NCBI): domain Eukaryota; kingdom Metazoa; phylum Arthropoda; class Insecta; order Lepidoptera; family Yponomeutidae; genus Zelleria; species Zelleria hepariella. The sequence goes on along the minus strand of OX439390.1, from coordinate 2,044,449 downwards.
CTATTTACCCTGAAAAATCTCCTTCGAGTCTAAAATTAATTGAAGAACAAAGTTCATGTGGCAAGCACTTATCTAGCAGTACAGCAGTGTTCCAACTTCAAAATTAGTTTTCGAGGAAACGTTAAGGGGAATCCGTTCTAACCACCGATAGGTAATTCAATTAAATTGTGGTGTTTACATCACGAAGTCTTATAACTACTAAATAAAAATATATATATATCCCCGTCAGTTTAACTGTAATTAGCATAAACGGCTGAACGGATTTTTTAAAACATATCTAAGAATACTAGCTAGAAAACCTGCTTTCAATTCAAATTATGAAAAAAATATACTTTATCCATTGACTGACTACTATTAGTGAACTGTCTTTGATAAATGCAATTTATTTCATTCTGTTTTATACCTGCGTAACAACAGATACCCCTTAACTCTCTGAGAGTGCAGTGTGACTGAGCAAGTTTGGAAGTTCGAACTCGCTTTATTGGCTACGAACGGAAATGGACTCCATCGATATTTAAATTTAATTTATTTTGACGTTTTACTATCTGTTTCTGCAATCTAATTTACAATACTTAGTTGGGCCTAAATACTTGATTATTCAATAAATACCACTTGAAAGTTTGTAAGTCAGTGACTGAGTGTGTCTGTGCTCCTCTTTCACTATTGGGTATAAATAAAAAATCTAGGAAAGCATGGCGCATGTGGTGATCTAAGGATTTTGTCAGATACTTCTTCTGAAGGAAGATATGATTTTTACAACATTGGTGGCGGTAGTTAGCCTTATACGGAGCCTTATTTTGCTTTATTTTCTTCCATATATTGTTTAATTCCTGATTAAAAAAGGGTGTTATTAGTTTGACTGCTATGTGTGTCTGTGTGAGTGTCATGTGTGTCTGACGGCACTTAATTTAGCTTAAAATATCGAAGGTATTTTTTTTTTATTTAGTTGTTATTTGTTTTTAATTTTATTCAGTAGTAATATACCTATTAACGGTTGCTACAGCCTGAACCAATCTAGAGCATACATACATAATGGTGATTCTCTCGAGTGCTTACGTTTTAGATTCAGACTTGTCCATGGCCGTAGGCACTTTTCTACAAGAAAGTAGTGAAATTCCTCCCGACACAAAGGGCTCGAACCTAATGAACTGAGCTGGAGAATGGCCGGTAGGTATTTTCCATTTCACGGACCAGCTGGCCCTGAGAGGGTTTACAATAAGGCTGTAGCGGAGTCACGTCGACCATTCGTTTGGCGCGAAATGTTTTAGATTTTTATATTGCAGCTTGAACCGACCAATTACTAATTGAGGTAGTAGTCCGTAAAAGAAACAGTAGAAACCAGTAACTAAGACTTAGATCGTAGAACTTTTAAATTGAAACTTCTTAAAGCAAAAAGCTGCCATTCTTGGCGAAAACCTACGAATCTAGGTCTTAGGTCATAAATATAGCTATAGGGAAGATTGAAACATTTTTCACTCTCCGTTTTACTTGTTCCGTAGATGGCGTTATGCTTTTTATTCGTGCTACGATGCAACGCCATCACTACGAGTTTTTAGCTACGAGTCCGTAGCACACTGAGTCTATAGGGCACTGCTACTAGTCCGTAGAACACTACAACGAAACCGTAGAACACTGCTACGAGTTCGTAGCACATTTCTGAGTCCGTAGCATACTGCTACGAGTCCGTAGAACAGTATTACGAGAACGTATCTCACTAGTACGAGTCCGTAGCACACTGCTACGAGTAGGTAGAACAGTATTACGAGACCGTAGCTCACTGCTACGAGTCCGTAGCGCACTGCTACGAGTCCGTAGTGCACTGCTACGAGTCCGTAGCGCACTGCTACGAGTCCGTAGCGCACTGCTACGAGTCCGTAGCGCACTGCTACGAGTCCGTAGCGCACTGCTACGAGTCCGTAGCGCACTGCTACGAGTCCGTAGCGCACTGCTACGAGTCCGTAGCGCACTGCTACGACTCCGTAGCGCACTGCTACGACTCCGTAGCGCACTGCAACGAGTCCGTAGCGCACTGCTACGAGTCCGTAACACACTGCTACGAGTCCGTAGCATACAGTTACGAGTCCGATATTTGTGTAGCTGTAAATCAAACGCATTTTAAGAATATTTTAATAAAATTTATCCCATAGCAAATTAGGCTACTCGCGGCAGAAAAACATTAGGGGCATGATCTATTATATGACATGCAGTGCAGGGAGAAGGTATTAAATAAAAGTCAGCAAGTAATATAACGTCGTATTTATTTTTTCGTCAGTGTGACAGCCGATACAAAGTATGGCATCATTCATAGTACACGTATTACGCTACCTTTACCAAATTTCGAAATACTGATATTAAACCGAGGCAAGCGAGTACAGTCCCGTGTGTAAAACACTCGCGTCTCCACTCGCCATCCTTAAGTAGTATAGTTTTTTAATTATTTTACGTTTGTGACCCAGCAACGTAAATTTACTAGGCTATCCTCTTTGGAGAGATTTAAAAAGTATTTACATTTTTATTCTATAATACAGTTATTTGTTCATAAAAACTGGCTACTAAGAATAAAATGGTAATGGTAAATTAAATGGTTTTATTGTCTATAACATTTTCATTTGACTATAAATTATTATGGCTAACATTAAAACAATAACAATCAAATGTACAGTAGTTTAATACTCTATACTATGTACATCGCTTAGTGCTTAAATCATATAGTGTATCATTAAGAATAGTTACAGTCATAATTCTGCCAACAAACAAGTCTCATCTTAAAGAACAAACATAAAAATTTTATGTTAAAAACATTCAGTGGTAATCTAAAAACGACAATCTCATTACAACAACGGAACTCTTATCTCTCCAAAGAATAAGCCGTACAGGCCGCCGATTTTCAAATACAATTAAAATTATCACTCGGTCTTTTTTCATGGCAACTTCAAAACAGAGCTCAGCCCGATAAATTAGAAGCTCAATGTTCACCCTCCGCAAAACGACCACCAATACAAAATTTTATACAACCTATCGCAACATGCCAACCTTCTTAAATTGGAGTACACGGCTAGGATGCCATGTAAGGCCTTGTTCAGATGACAGGCGAGTAACGCGGTTTTTGGAAACGCGCGTTTAAAACTACATACATAAAACGCGCGTTACATGTGTACGGCCTGTAAAATGTATGTAGTTGTAAACGCGCGTTTCCAAAACGCCGGCTAAGCGCCTGTTATGTGAACAATCTACGCTTACCCGCGAGATACTCTTTCTATCTACGGGGTGTCACGTTAGTGTCATATCTTTTCGCGAAACGCGACTAGAGTCTACAATAGTTTGTCACTTATATAAACTTGATTTTGCCTTCAAATTCTTATCAGTTGCGGAGGGTAGCCATGTTAGCTTTTGCGACATATTTTACGCCGAATTCTTTTAGCGCAGCGAAAGGTGAAAACTTTGATTGATTTGAAGGATGGGGCCACCAAAAGCCAATAAAGCAGTGCGTCGATATCACTACACACTACAGGGACAGGATTCTACTGTTGAAATAACAATAAATATCTTAACGACAGTCAAATTATAGTGAACGTTGACAAGGACAAAATTTTTTTTTGTTTGTCAATTTTTATTTTATGTTTGTGTGTTTCTTTCCTTAATCAAACAAACCGGTTTGAGTGAATAAATTTTGATGTGTTTTATTATAAAGTAAATACTTTGTACATAATTCAGATATTTATTGTTTGTTCAATGAGTAGTAAAAAGCCCTTATACACAGACAAGGTTTTATTGAATAAATGCTGAACTGTTTCCTCTTCGCCAAAATAAAAAAAAGAAACTAGACAATTCGGAACCCAAAGTTTTTTGTTCGAAAGTCCGTTATTGGCTTAATCTTTTCTTTAGACAATATTGAGAAACTAATTTAAATATTTTTTATTTTGGTCCAGTAGTTTTGTTTTTATGCGCTAAAATGTTTTGTTCCTATGAGCGCCAACAGTATGCTGACTGTCGCGTGACGTCATAAAACTGTATCTTTGAAACGTTGTAAAATCCAAAGTACTGAACCAAAATAAAAAAATATTGAAATTAATTTCTTATAATAGCCAAAAGTTTTGAATAAGCCAATAACGGACTTTCGAACAAAAAACTTTGGGTTCCGAATTGAGAAGGTGTTGATTTAAGATGTATTTTATATCGTTTTATTATCGTCTCGTTACCAACCAAAAAGTTAGTTTTTGATGTCTTAAAACGAGTGTATACCATACTTACTTTTTGGGCACAAATAAACTCTGCTGTGAGGTTTGAAGTTCGGCGATAATTAAATAACACCTTGTTGATTTTATTACTCAATATTTGCTAACTAACTCGAATATTTTTTTTATTAAATGTTGGGAGTAGCATATAAAAAATATTAAAGTTAGTGCATCCCTCATTGAGTAATTAAAGGCCAAGTCCCACAGAGTTGGCTACACACTGTCGAGCCACACTTCAAGTTTTACTAAACGTTCTACATTCTTCGTGAGTTGGGTTTCAGAAGTTTGGTTTGGTTTATGAAAACTTTTTGTGGCAATTTCAGTTTTGGGAGATGAAGTTTTGTTGAGTATGGTTACGTAACTTTGCAAGTCTTTTAGTTCCGTTTGTGTTATAGCTAAAAGTTCTGGTTTCAACAGATATTTTCTCATGATATACAAGGTGTCACAAAAGATCCTAACTCTTTTTACAGGGTAATAGCACCCGGGATCACAAGCAAAATATATTTTTTTGCTCTATTAAGTATTCAGCTGATTTTTTCATTAATAAAATGTGAACGCTGTGGCGGGAGAAAGGAATTTTGAAATATTGTTTTCACTGACTTTCACAATGTTTTAACCACTCAAAGCTATGAAATGCACCTACACACACAAACATATATTTTTTAACTTGAGCTTTAAATACGTACCAAAAAACTAAAAAGTTATGAAAAAAAATCAAAGAGGTTATAAAATAAAAATTGTTTTTTTCAACTTTTTTTTACAGGATTGACCAGTAGGTTACACACTGTTAAAAGAGTTAGTATTATTTGTAACACGTTGAAGCCGTGATTTCAGTATTCTTCTTGTGGATAATAATTGAAAGCAAAATATAATAGTTTTATTCATGATGCTTGAGTCATCATATTTGGCAGGTTTCGTAGACTCTTATTCTTACAATATTAATAAAATGGTCTCTCATATGAAATGCCACCACAAAAATCTATACCAATTCTGACAAACCATTGTATTGAGTTGTTTTTTAATTTGATAACAAGAAGAGGGAACTTTTAATATAAATGCGGATGAGTATATTATTATCAATAGCATCTATCCAGCGGTTTAGTAATATAATCAGTTAGTTTTTCATAATATTTTTTTTATAATAGATATATTTTGTACAATGAAAACTCATCCTAATACCTACTTTTTGCATTACAATAAGCAGATAACAGTGTGATTATTAGTTTAGCTCTATCGTTTTCTGATTTTCTATTGATAAATATCGTTTTACAATTTGCAAAAGGTGGCCCAAGATCTGCTTAGTCTCAACGTTGCACAACTTTGAACACATTAGGTACAATTTGTTTTTGAACAACGATTGAGACTTTGTAGAATCAGGCCCTTGAGCGTATAAGAACGTTAATAAATAAAACAAGTAAAATTCAGTTTTTTTCCTATGACATCGCATTGTAAGGCGAGATATAAATGAGCTATTATAATTCGGTATATCTTCCTAAAATGTTATCTTTTGTTCACCTACCGTGTTACATTATAAAAGCTAAGAATACAATTCGAGTTAGTAACACATTTTTCGGAAAAAACATTTGCATTTCAAAAAACAGCTTTTAACAGGTAAAAAGTAAAGTATCAAAAAACATTTTGTGTCCCATATCAGTCGTGTTTATCTTTGTGCAATGAAAAAGTGTTTATTTTTTTTTTCAAATAAAAGTAATTTAAACAATGTCTTGAAGTGTTGCTCAAAAATCCGATTACCGTGTAGCTTCCGACAGACATATAAACAAGTGTATATGCAGCTTAAATTGTATTACAAAAACGGACCAATCATGGCAGTGATACAGTCAATCAGTGCGCTCATTGGTCGATTTTAAATTCCCACTTTTAGGTATATGTCTAACAGATGCTCAAAACCTGAGATTCCAGTGTCGGAAATCAAATTAACTGTTTTTTTCACGACCAGTCTGGATCTGCTTCAAAAGGCGAAAAGAAACAATATTTTGGTAGCAAATCCATATTCAACCGACAATAATAAGTACTCCGTGCAATTTTTGTGGTTTTAAAGCCGAAGGTATTTTGTTGCACTGGTGATTCTGAGCCAAATTACAAAATTTCATTCCAAATTCACTTCTCCATACAAATGGTGTCGATTGGCGATAGCCGTTTGTATTGGCAAGTGTTTTTTTTTCGCTCGTTTAGAAGTAAAATTTTGGAATTTGGCTCAGAATCACGAGTGCAACCAAATACCTTCGGCTTTAAAACCACTAAAATTCCACGGTGTATATTAGTGTGTTTGTAAAACAAAAAAAACCTTTTTCAAGGGTTTTGTGCCCCAAAAGTTAAAAACTGAACCATTAAAGGATCATTTTGTTGTCCATCTGTCTGTCCGTCTGTCTAGTGTCACGGGAAAGGGTATTATTAGCACAAGCTAAAACAGATTTTTTGTTATTTTGCGATGTATAGTAAAGTTTTCGATTTATGATGAAAAATGTAAAAAACAAAGTATATTTTTTCCGCCTTACAAGTTTGTACGGAACCCTCGGTGCGCGAGTTTGACTCGCACTTAGCCGATTTTTTTAGATCGTCGCCTTTTGAGCAGACCCTCAGATATGAAAAAAACAATAGTTAATTTAAAATTCGAACACTCAATATGCTATTACGACCATATTATTACAAATCCATTTCTTCGTAAAATTAGCGAAATTGCGAATATTTCATGAGTTCCCATCAAAACTTAATTTTGCGAAACAGACAAACATCCATAGCAAGAAAGATCGTGTAAACCCATCAATAATACACGTGAAACATCCTTTCCTTTTTGCTCTTGTAACACAACAAAGAATACCTATTCAAGTACTTAAGGTTCAACGAAAGTAACGTGGCGGGAAGTGCATCATTCTTACAGTTTTTAAAATTTGGTTACTAAACTGAGCTATTTTTGTTTGGAGATTTTGATTTCATGGCAATAAAACAGTATTATTTTCAATAATCTAAACAACAAACTAACAATAATTCAGCTGATTATGAGATTTGCTCAAACTACTACTTTTTTGGGCAGTACTAGTGGTTTTCGAGTCAAAAAACAAATCAGCTTAATTTATTGCTGTTCTGTTATTTAAAATAATGAAAATAATACTTTTTTACTGTCGTGAAAAAAAATTGCCGAACAAAAATATCACAGTTTAACTACAAAATAAAAAAAAACCCGTAAAATTTTGACTTTCAACTCACGCTACTTGTTGAACCTTAATTTGCCACTCGTGTCATAAATTTCAAATTTACTTTTCCTCTTTAAGGCGCTGTACATAGTGAATAGCCCGCGCGCCAAGAAAAATGCGCAAAATCGAGTCCTGTATCAAATACACTAAAAAAATCGAAAATGTTCACATATCAAACCCTAGAATTAGCTGAGACCTATCTAAAACAGCCTGTTTCGTGTTGACATTCATAAACATTTTGAAGATATTTTTGATGAAAAAAAATAGACGGCGCACTTTTTTTCAAACAAAATATCTTGCAATCTGTTATGGGTATCAACACAAAACTGGCTGTTTTAGATAGCTCTCACCTAATTCTAGGGTTTGATATGTGAAAATTTTCGATTTTTTTAGTGTATTTGATACAGGAATCGTTTTTGTGCATTTTTTTTGCGCGCGGGCTAATTCACTATGCCCAGCGCCTTAATAAAACATTTTCGTCTCTACACCACACAGCTTTAAGGTGGGATGATAGCAGCGTGGCGGGAAATTCAAAATTTTCACAGTTTTTTATATTTTGTAGCTAAACTGAGCTATTTTTGTTCAGCGATTTTTCGTTCGCGGCAATAAGACAGTATTCTGTTCATTATTGTAAACAACAGAACAACAATAATTCAGCCGATTATGTGTTCTGGTCTACGACATGTTTTTTGGGCAGTGCCACTGCTTCGTAGACCAGAACACATAATCGGCTGAATTATTGTTGTTCTGTTGTTTACAATAATGAAAAGAATACTTTGTTATTTCCGCGAACAAAAAATCGCTGAACAAAAATAGCTCAGTTTAGCTACAAAATGTAAAAAACTGTGAAATTTTTGAATTTCCCGCCACGCTGCTATCTTCCAGCTTTAAGGTCCAAAACTCATGATAGACCATGTGACGTCGATTCCTAATTCTAGGAAGGAGTTCCTTATGAGTCTAGACTACTCTGATATGGCCTCAGTCTCAAGACAGCCCTTAACGTCTGGCCTACTATGCGCCTTCCCTACTGAGCTACTTGTTTGTACAAACCAGTCAGACTAAAAGAGGGATTTTTGTACTTGTACGCTTCGACAGGATAGGTAGATAAATGTTTGGTCATTAAGGGTAGACAATAGCAAGGTGGCGGGAAATTCAAAATTTTCACAGACTTTTACATTTTGTAGCTAAACTGAACTATTTTTGTTCAGCGATTTTTCGTTCGCGAGAATAAAAACGTATTCTTTTCATTATTGTAAACAACAGAACAACAATAATTCAGCCGATTATGTGTTCTGGTCTACGACAAGTTTTTTGGGCAGTACCACTGCAATTATTGTTGTTCTGTTGTTTACAATAATGAAAAGAATACGGTTTTATTCTCGCGAACGAAAAATCGCTGAACAAAAATAGTTCAGTTTAGCTACAAAATGTAAAAGTCTGTGAAAATTTTGAATTTCCCGCCACCTTGCTATCGTCTACCCTTAAGGTATGGTTTTGATTGCTCGCCGTGCATAGTGAATTAGCCCGTGCACAAAGAAAAGTGGTCAAAATAGGGATTCCTGTATCAGATACACTAAACGAATCGAAAAAGTACACATTCATCTTAGAATACTAGAATTAAACTAGAACTAGATTTTTAGGTGAGAGCTATCTAACGCAGCCAGTTTCATCTTGATACCTAGGTATAACAGCTTGTTAGACAGCTCTCACTTAATTCTGGTGCTAAATATGTGTATTTTTTCGATTCCATAAGTGTATTTGATACAGGAATCGATTTTGTACATTTTTCTTTGCGCGCGGGATATTCAAATGCACGTTTGTCACTATTGACCGTTGTTTTCAGGAAAGAACATAACAATATTAGTGTTTTATTGAAGTTTTTTGTAGCGTATTTTTAAACATGTCCAATTTACATTTAACTTATCACACGTAGATTAGAAATCCTGTAACTTTCTAAAATGTGCCGCGTGTTCTATCGATTCCAAAACAACCCCAATCACTTTAGCATAAAGTCGCTAGTCCCTCATAGCCTGGGTGGTATGTACATACTTCTGATATGTGGTGTGATGTGTGTAGCGCCGAGGCCGCCCGCGCACCCTCGACCGACCGTACAAAACTGGAGCGTAACTACATACAGATACGGTTCATAATTATATACAACATTGTTACAATATACAAGAAGAACTAAGGACTACGGACGGGCGCGCGGGGGGCGGGGGTGACCCTACGTCACTGTATACATTCTCACCTATACACCGTGTTACAAAAAGGTCATCAATAACAACAACTTTTTTTTATTTTGAAGGCTACCTAACTCCGCCAAATATTATGTAAATCATCTGTTTCCAACAATGACATTGGTTTTAATGTTTTATAAATTTTGACGAAGTAGGTAAAGAAATTTAGTAAGTATGAAGCAGCCGATGATTTTCCGCCATTTAAAATTTGGCTACATGATTAAAATTAGTAGCTATTGTCGTGAAACCCCACCCCTTAATGACCTTTCTGTATCACAGTGTACAATACGCAATAATTTATAATAGTATTTAATTTAAGTAAATATACACATCGTTCAACTCTAAAGTTAGTTAATTAATCAATTTTACTTTTACATAACAAACATTATTACAACGCGCTGCGCGTTTTTGAGACTAAATTATAATAACTTAAGGTCGTCGCTCACTTGTCCCTTTCGCCTCGGAGGCGTTCGCTTTGCCACAAAATTAAATTATAAAATTTTACATCATGTGGAGTACAAAACTATTGACTGTTAAAAAAAGCTCAGGCCATCTATGTTAGCTGATTTATACAAGGTCCAGTAGCACAACCACCCACACTAGTTACGTGAAGTGGCCATTCCAGTGTGTACTTGGAACTTGTTAAGAATAATTAAGCCGGCTCAGAACTTGTATCATATTCTCAGGTTAGTCGACGTAGCCCACGGAATACACAAGGTACGTGCGGAGCCAAATAATCCGCGGGTTTCCTCGCGATATTTTCCTTCATGGTTAGGCTTATCTTTTCTCAACGAACAGTGCCTATACACCACCAAACAGGCCAAGACAGGAGATACGTTTTCAAATATTTGACGACAAAAACATATCTCCTCTCCAGTCTTCACCCATTTCCCTTTCGGTGGGTCCTGGCCAAGTCCGTTGTAGAACAGCACTTCACGCCTCCGAGGCTAAACCGACAAGTGGGCGACGCCCTAGAAACAGCGGAATCGTAGCACACTTCGATTCGATTTAAAAAATTGACTCTAACTTGTATCGTCGTTCAATTCACTACGCTCGCGTGGCCGGCGGGGAGAATATATCGGCGGCTCGCCACGCCTCGGCCTCCTCCTCGGGATCGTACTGCTGGAGGAAAGGGTTGGTGGAGCTGTACCGCACCCCGCCGCCCCCGTTGCCACCCGCATTGCCGCCCCCGTTGCCGCCTCCGTTGATGGTGTTCAGAGTGACGGCCAGGCCGGCGGAGGTGCCCGGTATGGCGGAGCGCGGGGACTCCCGGCTGCGAGGCGAGGCTGGCGAGGCGGACGCTCTAGGCGACGCCGATCTGTGGTGAAAAGTGTAAATGTTAGATAATAGCGAAAGGTGAACTTTCCTACCCCTACGGCACGCCGATTTCAAGGAGCTGAAGCACGCAACTAAATGAAGACTGTATCACTCTTTGCACGTTCCATCTTCTTTGTGTAACTTTGGGAAAATTCCGGCGTACGAGGACTTAAGTTACGGTAAACTGCTGGTGTTTCGTGCCGGTGTGGATTCGCACATTTAACCAAAATGGAGATCACGAACATCATTATTTCATTCGTCTGTTCGTTTGTTCATTTGTTTGTTGGTTCGTTTGTTAGTTTGTTAGTTTGTTCGTTTGTTCGTTTGTTCGTTTGTTCGTTTGTTCGTTTGTTAGTTTGTTCTTTTGTTCGTTTGTTCGTTTGTTCGTTTGTTCGTTTTTTCGTTTGTTCGTTTGTTCGTTTGTTCGTTTGTTCGTTCGTTTGTTCGTTTGTTCGTGTGTTCGTTTGTTCGTTTTTTCGTTTGTTCGTTTGTTCGTTTGTTCGTTTGTTCGTTTTTGTCTGTATTTTCTTTTGTCTTTTTATCTATGTGTACAGTCAGTTACCTGTCAGGCTGCCGCAGTATGGAGGACAGCGAGCCCCCGTGCTTGATGGTGTCGGCGGGGCTGTGCGAGCCGGAGCTACTGCTAGGCGAGCCTGGCGAGGAGACCGTCACTTGTCGCGTGCGGGGCGGCGCGGGCAGCGGGCCGCGCAGCGGCGACTGCGGACGATATTGGCCGCCCCTGACTGATGAGAGAACCTGCCGAGGTTGGGGTGGGTTAGTTTTTAGGGTCCCGTACCTGAAGGATGCCCAACAGAACCCTATTACTCTGCCTCCGATGTCTGTCCATCTGTCTGTCTTAGTATTAAATATTTTTATCTGTTTTTTTTTCTTTCGACCCCAAACAAGCAAGTGAGATCAAATTTAATCACTGCGCAAGCCCACTGCGGATTGGCGATTTTTGCGTTCTTGGGAAACCTGAGCGTCTGAGGTATTATCCTCAGACGCTCAGGTTTCCTAAGGATGTTTTCCTTTGCCGTTTAGGGAGTGGTGTTGCTACCAGAAATTGCTTCACTCACATGTGCGGGCGGCGAGCGGTCGGGCGCGAGACGAGCCGAGTGAGCTGGCGGCGGAGATGCTGCTGATGCTGCCGCTTGAGGCCGATATGGACTGGCTGAGGGAGGAGGACGGCCTGGAAACCAGATAACAAAAGTCTGTCACTGGAATCGATCTGGACTAGGGAGGAGAATGGACTGGTAACCAGATAACAAAGGTCTGTCACTGGAATCGATATGGAGTAGGGAGGAGAATGGACTGGTAACCAGATTACAAAGGTCTGTCACTGGAATCGATATGGAGTAGGGAGGAGAATGGACTGGTAACCAGATTACAAAGGTCTGTCACTGGAATCGATATGGACTTGGGAGAAGGATGGTCTGGAAACCAGATTACAGAGGTCTGTCACTGCAATCGATATGGACTAGGGAGGGAAATGGACTGGAAACCAGATTACAAAGGTCTGTCACTGGAATCGATATGGACTAGGGAGGAGAATGGACTGGTAACCAGATTACAAAGGTCTGTCACTGGAATCGATATAGACTAGGGAGGAGAATGGACTGGTAACCAGATTACAAAGGTCTGTCACTGGAATCGATATAGACTAGGGAGGAGAATGGACTGGTAACCAGATTACAATGGTCTGTCACTGGAATCGATATGGACTAAGGAGGACAATGGACTGGTAACCAGATTACAAAGGTCTGTCACTGGAATCGATATGGACTAGGGAGGAGAATGGACTGGTAACCAGATTACAAACGTCTGTCACTGGAATCGATCTGGACTAGGGAGGAGAATGAACTGGTAACCAGATTACAAATGTCTGTCACTGGAATCGATATGGACTAGGGAGGAGAATGGACTGGTAACCAGATCACAAAGGTCTGTCATTGGAATCGATATGGACTAGGGGGGAGAATGGACTAGTAACCAGATTACAAAGGTCTGTCACTGGAATCGATATGGACTGGCTGAAGGAGGAGGACGGCCTGGAAACCAGATTAAGTTGTTCTTTCACTGGAATCGTATGAGGTAGTGGCCACTGTTCAGTGATCACCCAGAGATTCAGTCCTAGTGTTAGTTTTTTGGGATCGTTGGAAAAAAATGCGCACAAAATTCACGTAGGCTTCTCTGTTGGGGCTAAAATATTTTTCTTCTTATCTATTTATCTTTCGTTGTTTCAATGTTTATTTCAATGTCACATTATTCTTTTAGATATTGTGTAGAAAAAAGTGATAGGATGTGAGTTTTGTGACGTGTGTGTGTATAAGGTGCGATCAAATATTGTTCTACTTTAGAAAGTTGATGCAGTCAAAACATAGAAACTTTACATTCCTTTCATTTATAGAGGTATTGTGTTTCTTCTAATGATTTGACACAAAACTTTTTTATTTGAAAGCAGATTTTCGAGCGATGGTTCTTAGACAATAGTAATTAATTAAACCGGTTTTATCAAATTCGGTTCAACAATAATTGGGTTCAACCGTTAAAGACATATTTTATTTTAAATTAAAGTGTCGGGGTTTTTTATTATTTCGAATTTAGTAATTAATATTTACCTTGTGGGAGGATGGCTGAGGCCACTGGAGACGCACTGGCTCTGCCTCCACGCAGCGCGGGCGCTGGCTCGCCGCGCCGAACTGTCTACAACCATACATGCGTTAAGACGAGCTTAACTTTAATACGCCCCGGCAATGTTCAGTGGCATGCAATGTCTAGTTTGGAAGCTGTTGGTGGGAATGTCCTTTTGTCAGTTGGCATGCAGTATGAACCCTTCAGGCTAAGAGCGATGCCACACAGGCGTTGTGGCCGCGCTGCGTCGTCGCAACGCAATGATTTCAACGCAGTGAATGTCACACGTGAGCTGCATCGGTGTAAACAGATACGCTGGGCATAGTGAATTAGCCCGTGCGCAAAGAAAAATGCACAAAATCGATTCCTGTGTCAAATACACAAAAAAAATCGAAAAGTTCAAATATCAAACCCTAGAATTAGTTGAGACCTATCTAACACAGCCAGTTTTGTAAAGTAAAGTAAAGTAAAGTAAAAAATATTTATTGGCAGAAAGGTAATCGTGGTAACAGTTTTTAGTGGGCCCCACACTAGGTAAAACCTGTATCGTGGGCTCCCGTTTGTGGAGTAATTAGATTGTAATACAAAAGTTAACTTAATACTAAAACTAATACTAAAGCATGCAAATTAATTCTATAGTACATTACTGCCGCGATCTGTAATGAGTGCGTTTCTGGCGCGCTTTTGATGGCCGACAGAGCGCAGCGTAGCGCAGCTCAAGGCCCTCACAATGCGGTCAGCATTCCAGCCCTTGATGGACAAGCTGAAATGAAGGCCGAGACCGAAGGTCGAGGCCTTTATAGCGCGGCCAGCAAGGGCTGCAATGATGACCAAACTTGAGGGCCGAGAGCGTAGCTAAGCTAAGCTCGAGGCAATCATAGCGTGGCCAGAAGCGCACTCATTGCAGACCAAGGCTTGTATAGTGCTTTACTCAAACAATGCGAGTAATTAAAATATTAATTAGAATAGTAATTAACATAGTAATTTAATTAGCTTACCATTTGTCGTAGATTAAGTACTTTTTGTCGATTTTCCATTCCGCAAACTTTTTGTTGGTAAGCTTGCTTGTATTTTTCTTTTGACTTCGGTGGCAATAAATTTCCAATTACTAATTTCGCTTGATTTTGAATGTCCGGCGGTGTTAAACACATTAAATCCGAGGATTCGTCGCTTTGAGAGTTCACTTTTTCAACAAAAACACAGAAAAAAATCACTTCGAACAACGCGCGAAAAGTCGAAAACAATATGGCCGCTCTTTTTTTTTCTGTGCAATGTGTCGACTGCCAGTACCCATACAGCCTAATTCTAAATAAATACTTTTTGCACCTGATGTTTGAGTTCTATTTATGAAACAAAACTCGACATTAATGTTTTTCTGGCCGCAAAACACAAGACATTAATGAAATTCCATACAACTTTTCTGGCGCCTAATCCAAGTAGCCCGCAAGTCCGACTTTGCTCAAAGAAGGTTGTCGAATTAATGTCCACATTACGAGCTTTTTTGAGTAAAAACTAATACTAGAGCATGCAAACTTATTAATAACAATAAGCCTCGGGGAATTTATTATTGCACTTTTTATTGTAATAGGTGTAATGGTAATTATGAATATAGTGCATGTGTAGATAAGAATGTATATAATGATTTTATATAAGTAAGTACAGCGTAAAATATAATAGAATAACTTGTGCTATGATAAATAATATATAAATATATATAAGTATTACTATAGATAGTTGTTATTTTTGTGTAATTAAAAGGTTCTCCGTGTCTTCGTATGATTGGGTAAGTAACCATGTTTTTATTATAGTTTTTGTTTCGTGGTACGATGTTTTTCTAATGTTGCAGAATTTGGAAATCCGGTTATAGAGGAAGGGGCTTAGAAATTTTTCAAAACGAGTGGCAAATGTGGTAAAAATTGTGGGTTTAGGTGCTCTAAGTGTTCTTTTAGTGTCTGGATTTGATGAGATCTGTAGGGATTTTTTTGCTGAAAGCGTGGCGTTTAAAATGAAAAGCTGACGAACGTTTAAAAGTTTTAGTTCTTTATAAAGATAATTTGTGCTGTATCGACGTGATTTTTTGCTCATTACTTTCAAAACCGACCTCTGGGCTCGTTCCAATTCTATCATGATAGTTTTGCAAGACCCTCCCCAGACAGAAATACAATAATTAATAAGCGATTGGCATATGGCAGTGTAAACGTATTTTAAAAGGTGTAAGTCTGCTGAATTTCGAAGGATCTTCATGATATTAATTACCTTTCTTACTTTTCCTGATAGAGTGTGGATGTGTTCTTTGAATTTGAGATTTTCATCGATTATTATACCCAAATATTTCATAGATGTTGTTCTATTTATTTGTGGGCAGGAGCATGTTGTGGGGAGGCCAGTGGTATGATTTTGACGAGAACAGTTATGTATTTTAATGCCAGGTGATATATTAGGTTCAGATGCTTTCGTTTTGTGGAAGCAGATATATTTAGTTTTATCAGTATTGAGAGTTAAAAGGTTCCTATTTAGCCACTTGAAAACGTTATACATTTCTTCTTCAGCTCTAGCGAAAGCATTTCTCCAATCTTTTTCATGTATTATTAAGGCTGTATCATCTGCGTAACAAAAAAGTTGTGTATTGTCCTTGTCAAGGCTGGATAATTATGTCGTTAAGGTAGGCAAGGAATAAAGTGGGCCCGAGTATACTTCCCTGTGGTACCCCAAACGTAACTTCTCTTGCGCTGCTCATATGTTTGCCTATCTTGACGCTCTGCTTTCTCTTAGAAAGATAGCTTCTGAACCAGCTAAGGGCTATTCCTCTTATGCCAAGACCTTCAAGCTTGCCTAGTAAAACAGGTATGGACACTGTATCGAAGGCCTTGGCTAGGTCCAAAAAGATACCGATGCATTTTTCTCCCTTATCTAACAGGTCAGTAACTAGACTAGTAAGGGATTTAACCGCATCCTCTGTTGACTTTCCGCGTCTGAAACCAAATTGTTTTTTGAATAGCAGGTTGTTACTTTCAAGGAAGTCGGAGAAACGCTTATTCACAATTTTCTCAAGGGTTTTTGAAAATACGGAAAGCAGCGAGATGGGACGGTAGTTTGCTGGAGTGTTCTTTGGGCCGTTTTTATGGATTGGTATAACCGCTGCTGCTTTCCATACTTCTGGAAAATGGCCAGTACTAAGGCTTGCATTGTAAATGTGAGCTAAAGGGAAAACAATTGTAGGTGCTATATATTTAATTAGTTGATTGCTTAGATCATCGATCCCTGGGGCTTTGCCATCTTGTAGGCCTTTGAGCAGAGAATTTACTTCATTCTCATCAGTTGGGCCAAGAAACATGGAGTTATAGGACTGTCCGCGTGAATTGTGTTTGAGGCTAACGATTCTTCGGATTCGTGTGTATGTTGTAGTATGTCGTTTGCTAAGTTTGATCCTACGGAGGCGAAGAATTCGTTGCACTTGTCTAGGGAGCTTACAATGTCTTTTTCTATTGAAAGTAGTTCTGATGGTTGACTTCTTTGTTTGTGTGAGTAACAGATATTTTTAATTGATTTCCACAGTTCTTTGGAGTTATTTTTATTTTTCTCAAGTTCTTGTTTTTCATGATTAGCCTTGAGTTTTTGTAGCAGATCTCCACAGAAGTTTCGATATCGCGTGTATATGAGTTTTGCAACTAGGTCGGTAGGACGTTTTCTAACTTTACTATGCAGTGCGTCGCGGTGCCGTATACATCTCAATAAGCCAGGCGTTATCCACGGTTTTATGTTGTACTTAGTTCTGCTTATTTGGATGGTTTGAGTATGTTTACCTACTATATTGAGTAGTCTATCCGAAAAATACCTTGCCGCTTCGGAGGGACAAGCTGTTTCAAGGACATTATTCCAGTCAGTGTTTTGTAACTCTTCTTGTATAGCGTCAAAGTCTACTCTAGTCGTAACCCGTTTTATGCAATTGGTTTTATCTCTTACTCCAGCAACTGCTGCAATGACCAATTCGTGGTCGGTTACATCTGTGTTACAGATTATGCCTATTGCATTGGTTTGTGCTCCGACAAAAATGTGGTCCAAGCAAGAGTTTTCACGTGTTGCTTTGGTAATGGCGGGAATAAGACCATGTTCGGCTGTAAGACATAAATAGTTGGATTTTGATTCTCTGTCAATCGGTGAGTCTGATATGATGTTAATATTGATATCTCCGGCGATCATGGTATTGTTTTTTGATTTGAGACTATCCAACAGTATGCCTAGATCTTCATTGAAGCTGTCCGTGCTCTTGAAAGAAGGGGATCGATAAATACCTATTAAGGTTACTAAGTTTCTAACTTCTACAACTACACAGTTTGCCTCTCTAAACGTAGGTTCGTAAGCGTTTGCTTCAATGTCTGATTTGACATATACGACGACTCCTCCCGCCTGGTTGATTATCCTTGTAGTATGGAAGCTGTTATAATTATCTATGTTGGGAATTATGGTGTTTTTTGTTAGCCAACATTCAGTAAGTACTATGATGTCAAATTGTATGTTTGTGCGGTGGAGTAGAACTAGAAAATTATCGAAATTACAATTTATACTTCTGATGTTGAAGTTTAGTATTTTCAGTTTGTTATGATTTGCCACTAAACTCTCACATTGCTCAGGGCTGTCAATTGTATGGCAGTTAATGTTTAATGTGTTTTCTAACTCTTCGGCTATTTGCATTGAGGTCATCTTACGGCAGGTGGGTATTGGTGTATTGCGGGTGATACTGTAGGTGTTCTATATGAGCATGTGTGAGAGCTCGTGGATATGAGGTTATCACTAGTTTTGGTCAGTGACGAAAAATGGAGGGTCGTCGTGACTTGGAAGTGTGTAGATAATGTAGGAATGCTGTATAGTTTGAGGTTTTGTTTATAACATTTTGGAATAATATAAATTGTATTGATATGTTGATAGTAATTAATAATAATATAAGTGAGTTGTAGTGTTTTTAGATAGTAATTATAATATATACATAGTTTTATTTCTTGAGAGTTATAGAGGGTGACGTGCTTACAGTTTTTATCTGAGGGAATATTGTACTGTACTGTTTTCATTTCGTGTGGATTCATAACTAAAATTATTGTAAATAGGAAACAAAGCTTTAAGTTTTTATTCATTTGTATTTTGCAGTGGGAGAAAAGTGTCAAGGTCTTCGAAGGACTGGATAAGGAGTGATGCACTCTGATCGGTTTTCCGCACTCTGATGCCTCCATTTGTGACCCAGCAGTGTTTAAATTGCAAGGATCTGGCACGCATACGGGCTTCGTAAAACAACTTCCTGTTGGTCTTTGTGAGTCGATCGTTGATGTAGATCCGTTGTGACGGTCCGTTGAGCTCAACATCTTTTGTGTTTAAATTGCGGCGGGTTTTGGTCGCTTTTATAAATGAGTCTCGGGTTGCCTTACGAACAAATTTTACCACCACTGGGCGGGGAGCGCCAGTCGGTTCACCACCGTTTGTTTTGCGGGCTCCTACTCTGTTGATTCCGTCCAGGTCCCTTTCTATCAGTTGTATTCCGAGCTTTGAGGCAATTACCAATGTTGTGTGGAACAGGTTTTCATTGTTCGATTCAGGGATGCCTGCGATTTCGACCTCGTTCCTCAGCGCCGATTGAGCCTGCACGTCGAGATCTCTTTGCAATGATATCACGGTCGCCTTCAACGCAGTAACCTCCCGATCTTTCTCCTCCGAAGCTTGAGTGTTTTGTGCGGTGGAAAGAGAGCTTAGTTGCACCTTTAAGTCGCGTACCTCCTGCCTTAATAGGCCAAGTTCTGCATTTTGGGCCGTAAGATCACTGACTGCCAGTCGAAGTTGTCTCATTTCATTGTGTAACAGTGTTAGATCAAAAGCTTCACCGTACTCCATCGATGAGTTGAGATTTGATGCAGCCATGCCCCTCCTGCGGGTGATGTTGCGTAACTCGGGCTCAGAGTCCGCGCTTGTTGATGGTACAGCTGGGCGCAAGGGCGTGTTGGTGTTGTTCCCTTTCGGAAATTTGCACTTACATTCTGGGCAAACACAGACAAGGCGGTCTGAATCTGGAGATACTACGACTGTCGAGTCGTATATGCAGCCCTTGTGTAGCCGATTTGTGCAATTTAAACAATCGTAGTATTGGTATTCTGCCTCTAGAATGTCGTCGCAGCAGGCCGCGCAGCGTAGTAAGGGTCCCGTAGTCTTTCCACTAAAGGCCATTTGATAAATTTTCTGTTTCAGCTAGGTACCTAGGTAGTATTTGCAGGGAGGCAGAAAGCGGCAAAGCACGGGCGATTAGGTAGTTAGGAGTGATAACGGGTCAGTCAGCTGTGATGCTGATGCAGTGAAGTTGGCGACGGTTCCCAAAAACTAGATCAGTCGCCCGCGCAGTCCTGTAGAACGGACGCCTCGTCTCGCAGAAATTCGGTGCAGTTATTGTCACAGTTGACCGTTGAGCGTTCAAAGAAATTCGTTTATTTTACGTTTGTGTGTGATAGCTACTAAAAGTTGGTGGTTAGCACTTATAATATGTTGGCACTGTTTCCTAAAGGATGACACTTGTACCGGGATAATCTTCAGGTAAGTACCTATTTAATTCACTGATTATGTTTTTTTGAATTATCGTTGGGCGACACCGATTTTTGTGGTTTATTCTTTAGTGTGACGGTCTGGTTGGGAGTTGTTTTCACTGTTATATGCGGGGACACTCGGGCTATATAGCCATATAGGTTGTTGCACTTTAACAATGATTTAAACTAGGATTTAGAATACTAATTCTTGTGTTGATATACATAACAGATTGCAAGATATTTTGTCTGAAAAAAAGTGCGCCGCCTGTTTTTTTTCATCCAAAATATCTTCAAAGCGTATAGGAATCTCAACACAAAACTGGC
Source organism: Zelleria hepariella (assembly GCA_949319315.1). NCBI lineage: Eukaryota > Metazoa > Arthropoda > Insecta > Lepidoptera > Yponomeutidae > Zelleria > Zelleria hepariella. Next base: position 2,023,936 of record OX439390.1, on the reverse strand, counting down.
TGTGTTAGATGGGTCTTAACTAATTCTAGGGTTTGGTATGTGAACGTTTTCCATTTGTTTAGTGAATTTGATACAGGACTCGATTTTGTGGATTTTTCGTGGCGCGCGGGCTATTTACTATGCACGGCGCCTTAAATACTGCGGCCGCTCCGTCGTTTCAACGCAGATCCCTCGTCACCTCCCCCCACCTCGTCTCCCTCCTCTCCTTGTGCGTTGCGCGTGCGTTGCGACGACGCAGCGCAGCCGCAACGCCCGTCAGTGTGGCATGTCGTTAACGAGGTCGCCACGAGTAGGCGGCGATATCTTGCGCCGAGGAAACGAGAAGAAACTATGTTTGGTTTCATACTCAGTGGACGGCACTGTCACACTTAAGGCTCCGTATAAGGCTAACTAGCGCCACCAATGATGAAAAAATCATACCTTCCTTCAGAAGAAGTTTCTGACAAAACCCTAAGATGAGCTCATGCGCCATGCTTTTTTAGATTTTTTTGTGTAGATACCCAACTCAATTTCGAGTAAAATATCGATAACCGCCAAAAACGTCCGTTTTTGGCGGTATTTTTTTTGCTTGTAAATATCGAAGTGGGTGTCTACACCAAAAAATCTAGAAAAGCATGGCGCATGGGCTAATTTTAGGGTTTTGTCAGAAACTTCTTCTGAAGGGAGATATATGATTTTTTCAACATTGGTGATGCTAGTTAGCCTTATACGGAGCCTTAAGTAATTGTATAGTAAAGTTCAAGTAGAGAACAGTTTAGTATCGTAATCGTAAGTAGTTTAGTTAGTTAGAGCACCTCTATGAATGTTCAGTATGATAATCACAATATTGCACCGTTGAATCAAATCGGCTGAATGGTATTTTTACATAAATCGCGGTATGTACGGTAAAATGAACCTTAGGTACTGAAACCGTACAAACTAGCATGATAAAGGACGTCGATTAGTGCCATTTTGCTTTATTTCATTGCGTAAAGGAGGTAATGATGAATGATGAAAAGGCTCGTCAATATTATGTCGAATATGCCGAATCAGACATGCATCGAAAATTCCGATCGCCATAACTCACTTACACTCACTGCTTAAAGGGTTCGTTTGCAAAGGGTGCCTTTACCCTGTTTCCTAATTCCATGTGTCCAATATGACGCCATCTTTCAATACTTCAGTAAGTTGGTGGTTGTTATCAGATGGTTAGGTTATCAGGCTAAGCTGAGAGAAGTTTGTAAGCTTGTGCATGCTTTTTACGCTAGTGAAAATGTTAGGTTCTAAGTGGAATGTACGTATTTCAAGTTAGTCATGCATTGTTAGTCTGCAATGTAGTGTTATATTTTCTACGATTGAAGTGATTTGTGAACAATTGTATAGTGCCCCATCAACTTAGTCACTAATATCATCACAACGATTTGCAATCAGCCACAATATTTACAGAAAGAAAAAGTTTTTTTCTCTAGTACAACTGTAGAACTTTTCTTCACTGCCAAGGTTTTTACCGTGCACCGACTGCCAATAACATTAATCAAACACTAAAACCCCAAATATTTCCCTACTCCTTTCCAATATTTTTCTCCCTCTAAACTTCATTGACACCAAGACTACCGAAGATTAAGGAACAAAAATAAGTTTTTAGATCAAAAATGGTGTTAAGAATCTCCTAAAGTCGATAGTCTTGGTGAAAATGTAGGCTGCCCTACCATGCGGACAGCCGACAGCATTACCTGAACGCTTAGGCGCGGGCCATATCTGTAGGAGGCACTGCAGCACATGTATCGGCCTCTGGTAGTCCATTTCATTCGGAGGCTGCGAGAGCAGCATCAGCGGCGGTGCCATGGCAACGGCCAGGTGTTGTGGCGACATCTTGTTGCGGTCTTGGGCAGCCACGACCAGGGCCAAGTGGTCGAGCAAGAAGACCAGGGTTGCGCGGGCGGCGCGCGGCAGGCACTCGACTATCGAGGCCATGAGACGTGCGTTTCCTTCCCTATCGTCTGGGAGGCACACTCCTGTACGGAAGGAATGTGGGGGTTAGAGGCAGTGGCGGATCCAGGATTTTGGTTTGAGCGGGGGCTTGAACCCAATGAGCGTGGGTTTTAAATTTTATTTTTAAAGAGGGTCTCAGATGCTTTTGGGGAGGGGGGGGGCTTAAGCCCCTTAATCCTAAATCTGCTAGTGGTTAGAAGCATTTACAGTAGAACGATCACTGTAGGTTTTAACAATTACTAACCCGTTGACTGGCAAGAGCGTCTTTTAGGCGGACAACTCCCACAACTTTAGTTACAAACGCCTCCGCAAACTTACCCAGAGCATCCAAAGTCATCTGATACAGACAACGGCTGAACAGCGGCTGCGGCAGTTCCCTCAGGTAGTCCTTCAGCAGGCCGGTGATGACGTTGATGTCTGGCACGGAGTCAGGCGCCAACTCTACGCCGCGGGCGTTTCGCTCGAACGCCTCGCGGAGGATGCGCTTTTTGCTGGCCGAGCCGCAGAGTCGGTAGAGACCTGGAGCGAAAGGGAATATAAAAAATATGGGGTTTTCTGCAGGGTGTTACAGGATTGAACCTCTTTTTGTTTTTTCTAAAGCACTAACCCGTGCTAGGGAATAATTTAAAACTAAAAAAGTTTTGTCACGGCGCGGCTAGACACTCAATGAGCAAGACTCACCAATGATATCCAATCCTCTCCGCTCGATCTCCTCGACGCATCTCCTCACGATGAGCGGCACGGGGGGCGCATGAGAGGGGCGCACCTCCCGCGCCACCACCGCGTCTAGCTCCGCGCCAAACAGTGGCGGTGGGGACATCCGCGGGGGCGCCGGGCGCCGCCGGAACAGCTCGTGGGGCTCTGTGTGGCGCACGCGGATGTACAGGGTGCCACGGGGCTCCATCTGGAAGGGAGTCGGGTATTAGTTGGGGCAAAATGTTTTTGGGATAGCCAGATGGCGGTTGTATACCAGCCCATCAACTTAAGACCTGATCTGACATACACAGATAGACTAACTGTCCCAATAATGCTAATCGATGCTAATGCTAATGGTTTTAATCATTGAGGTGATTTAGTACCATATTAAGATGCATACTTCTGTAATGGCATTAGTAGTGTTTTAGCAGACATTTGAACCTCACCTTTTATCACCGATTTGTTTATTGAAAGTCCACTGCGAACCGCCTGAGCAATCTGGGTCTGATATCTTTATCAATGCCAACCGAAGGCAGCGACTGTCTGACACTAAAGAACTAGTAAAGTCACTTTGACGCAGATCGTGTGCCTGATCAAGACCATATTTGACATGCACAAAAAGACCATATGTCCTATTTATGAAACCTGAAGAGAGAGGTTTTTTGAACAACTCACCTTCAAAGCCAGCTGGTGCGATGCTGACCGCGTGAGCAGATCCGGCAGGGTGACGGCGCCGCGGTAGCAGAGCTTGTGTCGGTGCTGAGGGTCCCAGGAGTACACCAGCACGTCCAGTTGGCGGTTGTCGACCAGTTCCAGCTCAAACGACTCGTCCCAGTCGAATTGGAGCTCGCCGGTGCGGACCTGGTGGTGCAAAAGATGATATTAGACTCTATCTCTTCAGCATTTTTTCTGTCGGTGGTTGTGGGTGGCAATGTTTTTTAGGGATAGGAATGCCATGATTACATTACTGTGAATATCTCAGTTTGTGTAATAGACAACATTGTATCATTCTATTTTTGGGAGCATAAACCAACACCACCAGTCACTCAGTCAGTGACACTCTTGGACACCCTTTTTGTTTGATTGACGCTCTTATCCCTTGCGCGCTAAGAGCTACCGTTGGGTATTCTATCGTGTCACTAATCGTACTACCCCGTAAGTCAGTAGTGGGATATGGTAGCTTTAGTATCGATTATTATCTTCTCGCTAGCTTATTGGTGGACAGCAATGAACAGCAAATCATGGTTTCCCAGAGGAACCCAACTCGTTGCCTCTTTTTAGGGCTGAATAGCTGAAGGATACCAAACAGGACCCTATCTATAAGGCTACGCTGTCCACTTCAAACTTGAAATGCAATTACAAAGACCGTCAGCAACACTCACAAAAGTCCTCGCTTTATGCACGCGGTCGCATTCGAGCTTTATGCACTGTTCTAGCTTTATGCATGCTGTCTCTTGCATCTTCTCTTACTCTTATTTTTCTTCTTAAACCTAGAAAACGGTGTCTCTTACATCAGTAGAGATCTTTATAATTACCAGCCCATGTTCTCAGTCTCCTTTTTGAGTCCAGTAGATAGTTTCTTTGATATTCTTATGTAAACTGAATACAACACTCACCACGGTCCTCGCTTTATGCACGCGGTCGCACTCGAGCACGCAGTAGAGGTCCCGGGGCGCACAGGGTGGCTGCTGCGGCGCGAGGGGGCCGGAGGGGGGGGAGCCGGGCGAGGAGCCCGAGGGCGCAGGCCGAAGCCCCCGCCCCGCCAGCAGGTGCACCCACAGCATCCCGGACACTCCGCCCGAGAGGCGGGAGAGGCCCGTCATGGAGGCCGAAAGACCGGAGGACGGCTTCTCCACTTTGTATTTTAGGAACTCTGGTGGAGAAATAAAGGTCAACTGAGTTCGTCGCTGAAAGGAGACACTAACCTAACCTAAAGTGGTAAGGGGACCAACAGCAATACAAATGCCGACACCCGAAGCGACACTGCCCCATCAGACCACGCCACCAGATTTCAAAGTTTCCTTGCACTCCAGGCAAACCTCAAAAGAAAGAACCTCGCCACTCAGGAACTAATAATGGAAGCGAGAAATATGAAAGCCTGCTTTGCCTTGATTCAGGAACCCTACGTAGGTAACACGAATGAGCTGATGCAGCACCAGAGTGGTTCAATACACCCGAAACAGGACTAAGGCTGAGCAAGGTTATTCCAGAATCTACAAAGCATCTCAAAAGTCGCTTGCCCCAACTAGTATAGATGCCATTCAACATTATTTTTATGAAGAAAGAAGAAGAAACAATCATTCAATCAAACTTTAATATTCGAGGAATTAGTTTTATTGAAGGTGGGCATTCAGCAAGCTTTTTCAAGGTCTAAATAGGTGAAAAGACCATTCAGAATACAGCGTCCGCCAAAATATTAGTGTCTTTAGTATGAACACTTTGTTGCACTTTACTTTAGGGAGGGTCTCATGTTACGTTCTTGCGAGTATGTTGATACTATTTGATGATGAAAAAAGAGTCTCTATCTCACCATTGGGGTTGACCAGATGCCACTGGAGCCGCGAGCCGGGCGTGGGCACTGGGCTCGGGTTGGGACAGTTGAACCGACAGCCCAGCTGCTAGACCCAGGTGTCTCACCATTGGGATTGATGTCCAAGTGCCGCTGGTGCCGCGAGCCGGGCGTGGGCACTGGGCTCGGGTTGGGACAGTTGAACCGACAGCCCAGCTGCTAGACCCAGGTGTCTCACCATTGGGATTGATGTCCAAGTGCCGCTGGTGCCGCGAGCCGGGCGAGGGCACTGGGCTCGGGTTGGGACAGTTGAACCGACAGCCCAGCTGCTATAACCAGGTGTCTCACCATTGGGATTGATGTCCAGGTGCCGCTGGTGCCGCGAGCCGGGCGTGGGCACTGGGCTCGGGTTGGGACAGTTGAACCGACAGCCCAGCTGCTAGACCCAGGTGTCTCACCATTGGGATTGATGTCCAGGTGCCGCTGGTGCCGCGAGCCTAGCGTGGGCACTGGGCTCTGGTTGGGACAGTTGAACCGACAGCCCAGCTGCTAGACCCAGGTGTCTCATCATTGGGATTGATGTCCAGGTGCCGCTGGTGCCGCGAGCCGGGCGTGGGCACTGGGCTCGGGTTGGGACAGTTGAACCGACAGCCCAGCTGCTAGAACCAGGTGTCTCACCATTGGGATTGATGTCCAAGTGCCGCTGGTGCCGCGAGCCGGGCGTGGGCACTGGGCTGGGGTTGGGACAGTTGAACCGACAGCCCAGCTCGAGCAGCTGGCGCACGCGCCGCGCTGAGGGGGAGCTGCTGGGCCCCAGCTGCTGGGACGAGAGGGAGCGCGCGGGGAGGTGGCGCGGTCGCTCCACGCGCCCTCGGCCGGCTAGGCCCAGGGTTGAGCCGTAGCGGCTGCTGTTTTCCATCTGGAATGACAGAAAAAGGGTTAAAGTCCTTTTGTAAGGGCATCAGCCACTTACATAGGAGTTGAGTAGGTCAGGGTGGTACGGAATCACGGGGTAGTTGTATTAAAATATTGTTTTATGTGTCCGTTTATCGCAGTTAGCTGCGTCAGCGTGTAGGTCTATGTATATGTAAAAGCATAACAATGTTGAGGTTGCTCGCTCGTACACCTGTCTACAGGCTGTGTTCCGTTGCGTTTAGGGGGCTACTTTGAACTCTAAAGATAATTTATCAGGATATCAAATACGTTACACTTAGGCGCCGGACACACTGCACCGGAGTTAATAGGAAGTTCAGAGTTCTCAGATTTGCTTCACGAGAACTCCGCGTTCACCTTCCGAACTGTTTTGATCAGTGTTCCGTCGCGTCCCATGTTATTAGTTTTTCTTTATTTTTCCTACAAGACAACGCAGGTTTGAATGTACGTTTTTCGTGTTTTCGAGTAGTTTTTGTTTCTAATGGGAAAGCGATGATCTTTTCATTTTCGGCGGCACAACTCGCGTGCCGCGTCGCGAGTTGCCCTTGCGGGTGACCCAAAACAATCGCCTAAGAGACATATTAGCCGCGGTTAGACGTGTGCGATCTTTACCTATCCGCGTGTGCGCCGGTCGACCACTGTGTTTCGTGTGTCCCGTGCCTTTCGTGTTGTGTGTGTACGTTTTACCACTAGACTGAACCTTCCCCTTTCACCCACTGGAGGGTGTGATCAGACCCACCCCTATGGACCTTGCAGTTGGACGATACAGCTGATATTACACCCCGCGCTACCTACCACGAGAGAGCCAAAGGAGTGTCAAGGGAGTCGCCTTATCCCCAACAATCAGTAGTACCAATAGTACTCACATTTTTGAGCGCGTCGTGTATATTCTCGGCCGAGTAGTGCGTGGGGAGACGCGGACGAAGCGTCTCATACAGTGCGCTGGTGGAGGGCGCACGAGAAAACCACGCACGGTACTCGTCCGAGAGTACGTCAATTCTTTGTGAGTCAGTCAAGGACCTGTTTTGATCAGTAGTATAGGTCGCGTCATGTAAAAAGAACGCTACCGGTCGAGCTGCGCATTAGGCGATTTATCGGTCTGTCTAGGCTGTGTAGCTAGTATAGCTAGTAGCTATAGCTGGTATAGTAGTTAGTAGCTATATGTGCTTACGTGCTTACGTCCGCGAGTGTAAACATGCACAAACACACCCCCTCCGCTTTTTTCTAGCGTTCTTTTTACATGACGCGACCTGTACCAATAGTACTCACATTTTTGAGCGCGTCGTGTATATTCTCGGCCGAGTAGTGCGTGGGGAGGCGCGGACGAAGCGTCTCATACAGTGCGCTGGTGGAGGGCGCACGGGACAACCACGCACGGTACTCGTCCGACAGTATGTTAGTGCTTTGTAAGTCAGTCACACAGAAATATGGTTCAGCCACCGAACTAAATCCCATAGAATCCGCATTACGTATAAAAATATACATCACAATAAAAACTTGTCCCCACAGAAACAAAAGATAACAGCAATAGAACAATACAAAACATCATTTCGACCATACGTCTAATATTCGAATGTCAACCTTATTGCATTAGTGTACAGTTTTACTTTAATTGCATAGACTACGAGCAAATAAGCTCCCAAAGGCAATTTGAGCATCTATTTTTCCAGACACATTTCAGAGTACTATGTTGTATCTAGTTTTATCCTTGATCGAAGGGTTCAGCAGTCAGTCAAGGTCCTGTTTTGATCAGTAGCTACCTAGTACCAACATTACTCACATTTTTGAGCGCGTCGTGTATATTCTCGGCCGAGTAGTGCGTGGGGAGGCGCGGACGAAGCGTCTCATACAGTGCGCTGGTGGAGGGCGCACGGGACAACCACGCACGGTACTCGTCCGACGTGAATACTGATGGTGACGACGGGAGAAGACCTGCGGAGTAGCAGCGATCAGTCTTCACAGGACATGGGGTACAAGTGGCTAGCGTTATTACAAGGAAAATGCGTGCATCTAGATACCATAATTTTCCTTTGTGATCAAAGGTGTGCGGAGTCAGCCTTCGTTACATATCTGCGTCGCAATCTAAGAACGCTGGTTTCTTAGATTGCGGTGCAAACATTTCCACAAATCTATTCTGTCTTCTACTCAAGCCAAGGGAATACAATGCCATTCAGAAACATGCAGCTAAATCTACGTCCACGTTTTATTTTTATCCGTACCGTTGCTCCGATCCGAATCCGCGTCGTGACCCAAGAACCCCTGCTTTGAACGATAAAAGAACATAATGTGGACGCAGATTTAGCATGTATTCCCTCGGCTTGCGTTAAAGACAGATATTTGCATTTGTAGATCTAACTGTACTACGCTCAACCAAAAATGGTCTGAGTGGGAAACTGATCTAGTATAAATTTTATGTTGTACCCTATGTAGTATGCGACAACACAATAACATGGCTCATACAGAAGATCCCCGATATCTAATGTGGCTTCTTACTAAAGTGGAGAACATCTCATGTGTCATGTGTATAACCCTCATTCACCATAATAATTGTGACCTCAAAGGTGCGGCATAAGCTGTCGGCATCTTACCTCTGGAAGAACGAAGATCCAAGCGCGAGGACAACGGTTCGGGCTCGTCTTGAAGCACGCTGCCAGCTCTCCTGCTCAGACCCAACCTGCAGAAAAGAGACGAAAGTTTTAACTTCAGTCTTCAAGCCAAATGTGTTTGCAGTGGATCAGTGCTATTAGTTGGCACTTGGCAGTAACTTCACAATGCACCGCTTGCGACAAAGAAACTTTTTCTTTACGTAGTCGCCATGTTTGTATTTCGCTGCTGGTCAAGGCCTTAGCACTTCAGACTTTTCTGTTCTGGGCCACCTCAAACCACTTTGGCAGAAAAAGTTCAATTCTATTCCTCTGCACCATATTGAACAAAAAAATATTGTTAAAGGATATGGTTGTGGTTTATGCAAAAAAAAACCTCACCTTTGCAGAGTATTTCTCACGTCCCGAGGCAGCGAGTTGAATTTCAAACCGATGTCTCTTCCGGGCGTGCTACTCCGGTAGCCACTCAGGCATGAATAGTACGGGATCCGCGTAGGCGCTGCGACCTTCGCATTAAAGGTAGCCCTGTTTTGTTCCTCTACACACCAATCAAAAACAGAGCAGTAACCACAACCAATATCTCACCTTTGCCCAGTATTCCGCCCTTTCGGTCGAAAAGGACAACTTCCAAAAAGGACCACTTCCCATAAGGTCAACTTCCCAAAAATACTACTTCCCCGTCCTCACGTCTTGAGGGAGTGAGTTGAACTTGGATCCGACGTCGTTTCCGAGCGTGCTACTCCTGTAGCCACTCAGACCTAAGGTAATACGGGGTTTGCGCCTTCTATAACCAAAACCATAGTAATCCTCACTTTTGTACAGTATTCCTCAAGTCGCGAGGGAGCGAGTTGAACTTCAAACCGATGTCTCTTCCGAGCGTGCTTCTCCTATAGCCATTTAGGCCTGATTAGTAAGGGGTTCGCGTGTGCGCCATAGCCTCAGTTTTCTAGCTTTAGTCCCGTTTTATTCCTCTGCACCATAAATCGACAAAAAAAATGGCATAAACCACACCCACATCCTCACCGCTGTCCAGTATTCCTTACGTCTCGGGAAAATTTCGATCCGATGTCTCTTCCATGCGTGCTACTCCTGTAGCCACCAAGGCCTGATTAGTACGAGGACCACGTGGGCGCTGTGACCTTTGTATTCAAGGTAGACCTGTTCTATTCCTCTACACTACACCAAACAAAAATAGTTCAGTAACCACAACCACTATCTCACCTTTGTCCAGTATTCCTCACGTCCCGCGGCAGCGAGTTGAACTTCGATCCGATGTCTCTTCCAAGCGTGCTACTCCGGTAGCCACTCAGGCCGGAGTAGTACGGGGTCCGCGTCGGCGCCGTAGCCTCTGTGTCCGAGGAGTAGTCCAGACTTCTGTTCCGCCTCGCTGTGCCGAATTTACTGCTGTACGACGGCAGGCCAAGACCTGGGAATGGCAAAAGTAAGACGTTTGTACAAAAGAGTTGGTACTGAGGTGACACGGCCTCCCAATGTAAGCCAATGGAAGGAGTAATGAGAAGTATTTAATCGAGCCAATCTATAACACTACAAATAATATTATGAATTATTTGTAAAAAAATATAGATTATTTAAGATAACATAAGATAATTTCAACACAATTTTTAACGGATTTAACACCCGTTTTATTAACTTTTTACATTTTTCATCGTTTCGAGACCTTTGCAGGGCTCGTGGTTGTGTTTAAATTATGCATAGTGCTCGTGCAAACCTAAAAAAATATTAAGATAAGATAGATGAAAAGTTTAATTTTTTTATGTAGCCTGTATTATGTCTTACTGCAGGGCGAAGGCCTTTATTGAAATTTTGTTATTTTAAGTAGGAAGTATTTATTTCAAAACCACATAAATTATAAATAATACGTATTATTTGTCAAACAAAAAATATTGTTTGAACATTATGGCGGCTCAGTTAGTCGGACCATTCCATTTTCCCCCACCAGATTAAAGTTGCTCCACTGGTAGGGTAAAATGGAATACATAATTGGATGTGTGATTTCATTTTTCTCTACCAGTGGGGCAACTCTGGTGGGGGAAAATGGAATGGTCCAGTTAATCAATCAGGGCTCTTCATTTCGTCACCACAAGCTCTTTTGTACTAGCTTAACGTTGCCAACCCCATATTGTAACTCCGGATATAGACAATATTGAACCAGAGGTTAGTTTATCCTACATTACATCCTCACCTGACGTGCCGTACTGTCCCAAGGTCGAACCCAAGCCAGTCCCGAGTCCAGAACTTGTGAGGCCGGACCCAACAAGGCTAGAGCCGGTGAGGCCACTGAGGCCCGTAGTGGAGAGGCCGGAGGACAGGCCAGGGCCGCTGAGGCCGGGCGGACCGAGGCCAGAGCTGGTGAGGCCGGACGGGCCACTCATGCCGACGCCTCCGTAGCGCTGGTGTTGGTATGCGCGCGAGAGGGTGGACGCTTTAGGAAAAAAAGACATAAATATGACATTTAGTTTTTTTCAAAAGCACTAACCAGTAGCGAATTTAAAGGGGGGACTAAGGGGCTCAAGTCCCTCCCCCCAAAAGCCTCCCTCTATGAAAATATTTTAGGTCCCGGAACGCCGCCGGGGCTGGCACACAGAGTAGCCAAAAATTTGTATGTGTTTCTTAGATGAAAACAAAAAAGGGAAGATACGGCACTCACCCATTACGCGTGGACTCACTTTCATTCAGTCGCCGCCGGTTGGACACTGTTCTTGTCCCGCTCGGGCTTGTTGGTTTAGCGTATCGCTTATTCACCGAGTTAAAGCTGTGTGAGTTTATGTGCATGAGTGCGTTCGAGCCCATTTTTTCACGGCTGCTAGTAAGAATGTGCCGTATCTTCCCTTTTTTGTTTTCATCTAAGATGTGTTTACTTTTCTTGATAAAACATACCCTCATTGTGTTCAAGCCCCTCCCAAATCAAAATCCTGGATCCGCCACTGGCACTAACCCAAACATTTAAATATTTATTACAATTTGCTCGGGCGAGGACTCAACCGGCAATTTCAGGCACACCGTGCCGAGAGCTACCGAGCCAGGTACTTAACTGCTGAAGTGGATTTTTCAACCTGTATGCCGTCTTAGGGACTGGTGGCGACCAATGATAATAATAATATGAGTTAGGCTATGGTTGAGGCAGTTGAGGGGTCAACTCATGAATACAAACATAATATCTATGTTTCACTGTAAGTAAATGGCGTCGAACAGCACAGCAGGAAGCAACTCTCGGGATATTCACTTTTAATGACTTGCGATATTTACACATTTTTGTATTCGAATGGGTCGAATCGCGGTTGGTTTTAGGCAAAAATTACCTTATTTGTCGACGTTTCGACCGCGTTATAGCTGCCGTGGTCACGGGTAGAAACGTCGGGATAAATAAGGTAATTCAATTTAATCATTCAATAACTATTGGGATGATCCGAGCTAGAGATGAAGGCGCAAAATTAGCTGGAATGAAAAAGAGTTTTGAGAGCCCTAATGTCCCTTGAGAACAGGAACTGGTGCTGATGATACTTACCACCAGTAGCGCCAGAGGCCATCAGGCTGGACCGCAGCAGCGAGTGCCGGCCGAAGTCCAAGTGTGTCTCCGCACGTGGCAGTTGCTGCTCGGAGCCCGAGCGAGGAACCTGCCGCCGAAACGGGTGCTCCCTGCCGCCGAAACGGGTGCTCCCTGCCGCCGAAACGTGTGCTCCCTGCCGCCGAAACAGGTGCTGATGATACTTACCACCAGTAGCACCAGAGGCCTTTAAGCTGGAGCGCAGCAGCGAGTGCCGGCCGAAGTCCGAGTGGGTCTCCGCACGCGGCAGCTGCTGCTCGGAGCCCGAGCGAGGCACTCTGCCGCCGAAACGGGTGCTGGAACCAAAATAGTTGGGGTCAGTCAGTAGGTGGATGTGGATGAACCTACACAAATGGTTCCAGCGAAGAACCGGCTCTTTGTTTCGTTTGGTAGCGTTGATTGTAGTAAACCGATTGGTAACACAGTTACTTACTAACTGGGAATTATTTTTAAATTAAAAATCCCATTTTGCAACAGTGTGACATGAAGGGTGTGACATAATGGGAATCTATTCTTTTAAAACCATTAAGTTACAGTAATAACAGCTGTGTGACATATTGGGAAAAAAGTCCCAGTATGTAACAGTGTACCTAACAAAAGGTGGTGTGACATACTGGGAACAAAGGGCGCCGAAGGACGAGATAAGTAGCCAAACTGATCACCAACCTCCGAAAGAAGACGGCACTACGCAAAGAAGAAGAAAATTGGGTGGGAAATATTGAGACCGCTAGTGGCAAAATTATAATGAGCTTTTCCGTGCTTTGGGTCTTAGTTTTCATTGATTAATAACGAAGGGTCGGAATATTTGCGCACATAAGGGATTCAGTAGCGCTGACAACGTATCGGCAAAGGTTTATCGAGTAGCGCTCTCTTGTTTTTGAACGAGCGAGCGAAGCGAGCGAAGTTCTCCGAGTCTACTTGAACAATCCGGCGTTTGTATGTTTGTATGTATGTTTGTATGTATGAATGTTCGTTCGACGATAACTTGAGTAAATTTAGTCGGATCGTCATGAAATTTGGTAGGCAGGTAAATGAGGCAAGGAGAATTTTTAAGTTCAAACATTAGCCAAATTGGTCGAGGGGTTGCTGAGATATAGGGTCGCGAGTTCATAGTTCGGGGCGAACCACTAGTACGTATTGATATTGGTGGAGATGGGCGGGACATTTGATTTGGCGGGATCACGGGCGATGGACGAAAGCAGTTACTGAGTGCCGCAGACCGACGACCTGATGGGTCGATGATATCAAAAAATCGGCCTGAAAGCAATGGACAAGACTGGCGGGGGACCGGGGAGGTTGGTGCGACAGAGAAGAGGCCTATGCCCAACAGTGGGCGACATTCATGGGCTGGATAGATATAAAGATAGATAGAATCGTTAGGCCATGGCAGATGCCCTTGGAATAATCTGGCTGAGGATCAAATAGTCTGTATCTTACCTGCCACTGTCCCCAGGATAGAAGGAGTGCACCTTCTCAGCAAGGCTCTCCAGCGTGTTGGGGTAGGATCTCTCGTAGGGAACGAAGTGCTGTGTGGCCGATGACTTGGGCTGCTCGGTGATCACTGGCGGTGGCGGCCGGTAGCTGAAGGTTTGAATTTTTATTGTTTTTTTTTTTATATAATTTATTTCATGCAAACAAATGAATGTCAAAAATACAATAAATCATTATACAAAAGCTTCTTCAAAAAAATAAAATAAAATAACACAAAGAAAAAAACAAAAAAATTGGTTGTTTGTAAAGTAGGTTTACGATCGAGATGTTTACGTGATAACGTCTTATTTTTTTGTTGCAATTGTTGTAACACTTCACTTGCACTTCACATTTTGTTTCACTGTTAAACATTCAACGAAAACTTAACCGCACGAGAAAATCTCCATTCGTTTGTATGCCGCTAGAGTGAGAGAGACGGAAGATCGGTCCACTCACTCGAACGCTATGCCAGCCTCCGCTCGTGAGGATTCCGCGTGACAAGTTTCACGGAATGACTGGCAGCGCTCGAGATGAGACGGGAGATCGGTCCGTCTCTCTCTCGTTATACCTGCGATCGCGCTCGTGAGGTTTTGGTGTGACACAAGTTTCTGAACATGTCACCCGACTAAAACGATTTTAAAGACGTTATCACGTCAAAAACAAAATCAGAAACGCACACACACACACACACCCTCGCACACAAACCCACACCCTCACATACCGTAACCAAATAAACCACTCCGGGCCATCTCCGACCCAAAGGATCCTTAAATTGGAATTGAGTTTAAATAAGCCGGTTCCTCCACCGTATCATCGAATAGCCAATATTGTAACGCAAGTGAAGGAATTATCTTCGTCCCTTAGGACAAAATTTGGTATTGATTGAGGGGGTTTGCATCAAAAATACAGGGGCTTCTTAGAGACTTTTGATCCATACACGAAAGAGGATCGAATGGCATTATATTTTTTTTTTCATAGTTAATTTATGGGAAAAGTTTTTGTAAATTTCTGACATTTCTAGTACTCAAACCTTAGTTGGTTCCTTTGAGTCTTTTGATCTCTACATGAAAGAGGATCAATTGGCATCAAAAAAAATTTTGGTATTTTACCATTTTTTTCGCTGACCGTATTTTTTTTCCAAAATCTGTGAATGCAGTTCATAATATCTCAAAAAGTTATGGAAGGTCTCTTAAGAACGTTTTCCTGTAACTATAACGGTTAAGGTACCGCCCAAACTGCCCCGTCCCAAAAATCCACCCTGTATAGAGTCCACAAGTTTTATTTGTAACAAATCATAACACTTCTTATTCGATATCCCTTCTACTTCTGCTCCATTACATCTCAGGTTTCGTAATGGACAAAAGGTTCAATATTCAATGTTATCATACCTTAACCATGCAATTAAAAGATGATAACATAAAACGTATTCGTAGCCAGAACATACTCATCATACCTACAATTATTATTGGAGTGGTCGGTGGCTGGTCGGTCTAGAGTAAGTTGTAATAGAGCTCCAGCACCGTAAAGTCGGGCGAGAGAGTTCCTAGAGAGAGTTCCTAGAGCTAGAGGTTGCTATGGATAGCTCATTGAGGGACCATTTAGTTAGACGAACAAGCCTGTTTTTTAATCATTGACTGATTTATTGACCCTCAGATTAATCTCAGCTTCGGTTCATTTGACCTATCAGTACCTTACCATGAGAAAGAAACATTTATTGATGGCGATCAGATCTTTGCGAATGAAGATAACATAAGGACGTATCCGTCAGCACATACTCATCATACCTCCAAGTGGAGTGGTCGGAGGGCGGTCTCGAGTTGTAATAGAGCTCCAGCGCCGTAGAGTCCGGCGAGAGCGCTCCGAGAGCTAGACGAATGCGTTGCTCATTAGCTCGTCTCTAAAAAATTTACTATTTAGCATCAGAGGTTACTATGCATCATTGAGGGGCCATTATTTTAGACGAACAAGTCTGTCTTTCAATCATAGACTGATTTATTGACCCTCAGATGAAACAAACTCAGATCGAATCTCAGCTTAGGTTCAAAACCATTTGACCTATCAGTGCCTTACCATGCGGAAGAAACATTCCCTATTGTTGGCGATCGGATCTTTGCGAAAGAATATAACATAAGGACGTATCCGTCAGCACATACTCATCGTACCTCCAAGTGGAGTGGTCGGAAGGCGGTCTCGAGTTGTAATAGAGCTCCAGCGCCGTAGAGTCCGGCGAGAGCGCTCCGAGAGCTAGACGACTGCGCTCCTCCCTGCCGTCGCCCACTGGCCGCACTGTACCGCCGGGGCCGCCCACTGACCGTAGGGTTCCGTGTCTGGGAAAGGGAGAGATCCTTGTATAACATTTGGTTATTTTCCTCTATCTAACTATTAACAGGTCCCGTGTGGAGCCAACATAACTATATTGCAGGTTTCCTCGCGATGTTTTTCCTTCACCGTTAGCGAGTGGTTTTGCTACATCAAATTCACAAATGTACGTAACTTTCCTGTGGGCTCGGCTGACTAAACAGTCAGGATGATTTAAGGCTGGGCAAGCCTATACTCCATCTAAAACAATGTCCCAGACACTGCTGCGCCGAGTGGCCTCTTCACTCATCTAGTGTGAGTGAAGGTACCACTGGACTCATTACGTAGATGTATAAATCATCTCATTACGTAGATGTAAAGGCAGGCTGGGCATAGGTTTTCTCTCAAAAAGATAGCGCATGCGTCCTGCGGATTGGCGATTTTCGTGTTGATGGTATTATGCACATGATGTGTAGATAACTTATACCTAAGTAGAGGTAGACCAATGCATGGAAAAGATTGAAGTCCCAGCGGAGGTAGCATGACTTTTATCGAGGCGATCCAACAAAATGGCGATTTATCAGCATTTTTGACGTCTATAGTGGGTTATATATCGTCGAGAGCGATATATAACTCACTATAGACGTCAAAAATGCTGATAAACCGCCATTTTGTTGGATAAATACGCCTAGATAAAAGTCATGCTACCTCCGCAGGTACGAAACCCTGTGCTAAGTAATTGTTTATTTTGACAGGCTAACTGTTAAGAAAAACAACGAAAGGAACTCGCGGATTTGTTGGCTCTGTATTTTCTGTGCGGGGGACGCTGTATAATTCATCTAAAAGATATCAAGAGGCCTCTGTGATCTATGTAACATTTTTCATAGGTTCAGGCAGTGAATTCAGTTCGGTCACAGACATTTTGGAAGCGGTCCAAAGAGACCGAGTGGATAATTTTTTTTAAATTGAAACGTACGTTCCAACAGCACAGTTTCTTGCTAAGGGGTGAGTAGAGCACATCATTTGTATTTTCCCCAACATAAAAGCAAACTTTACTTTCTAGTCCGTATTTTTTATAAACTGTCTTTTAGTTGTGTTTCCTTTTATTTTTGGTAAGTAATTGAATAAACATTTTTATAAGGTTAAAAAATTCGCTTTGGACAGGATTTGAACCCGCAACCTCTTGCATACCGTGCAGGCGCTCTACCAATGAGCCGTTTTCAACTGACAGTTAAAAGCTGATTTTAAGATGCTCGGCAGTCAAATAACGCTTTTTTCCACAGATTCACAGATTAGAAAGTACTAATACTAAAGATACACAAACACCACAGATAAGAATCAGGCTTGCCATGTTCAATCGGTAAAAATGCCGTGTCATATATTTGCAATTTTTATTCTTAAAAGCAAAAACATAAATGGTTTTGGATAAATATAGAATAAGTAGGTAGGATACTGACATCAACTACGTGATGCGATAAAATTTGCAAGCAATGAATTGTGTTTCTGGTTATGATTATTACAGTTTACGGTAATTTGTCGTACCGTTGGCAACACTGATGTAATTTCAACTGACTGCCGTTATAGTGCCGTATTAAAAGCGCCATCAGTGGAGAAAAAAAGAACTACGTATTTTTTTCTGAAAACGGCTAATTGAGCAACCGAGTCAAGTAAAGTTCCGGGTTAGTGCTTTAGAAAATAAAAAAAGAAGTAACTGAATAAATGAATTGAGTGACTGTGGCTTGGGGATTCATATTATTACGCAGTATCAAAATACTTTTCGGGAAAATTGTGGCAGCAAAAATGAGAATTCGATTTTGGAAAATTATAACCCTCCCCTCCCACACACTCCTCTGAATGTGAATAATCTAGGAACTCTAGGAATCATCTATGGTCCACGAGAAATCTAGTTGGTAGTTTTACCAAATTAAATATAAATAAATAAATAAAATAAAAATAAGTTTATTTCAGTTTGTTTCAGTTTGTTTATAGCTAGAGATCGGACCAACCAGTTGGTGTCCGTTCAATTGGTCGAAATGGAACCAGGGAAATTGCAGTTTTGAGGAATGTGACAGTCTCTCTTCAGCACCACCACCTGAATTATGAAGCGACCAATGATGAACTGATGATGATGATGTAACTTACTGTGAATAGAGTCCATCGACCCGGTCTCTGTCATCCATGTCGTCGCGACAGTCTCTCTTGAGCACCACCACCGGGGGCGGCTTGTGCTCCGAGCGCATCATGGACGGTGACCCTGGGCCGGACTTGCCTGTTGAAGAATGAAAACATTTTATTATTATAATTTTATATATTACCTACAGCCATGGACATTAAAAAACCTACAGCTATAATCCGTGCGGAATCAGAATGGGATAATACCTTTTGGAACTGAATCGAAAATGACAGTTCTCGAGTAGCGTCAGTAAAAAAAATTACAAAAAAAACACAAAACTGGCTGTTCTAGATAGGTGTCACCTAATTCTAGGGTTCGATATGTGAAAATTTTCGATTTGTTTAGTGTATTTGATACAGGAATCGATTTTGTGCATTTTTCTTGGCGCGCGGGCTATTCACTATGCACCGCGCCTTAATGTAAGAAACTAGCCCTGTGAGATCCAATTACCTTTCCTCTGCCTCGTGCACAGAAGCAGCCTCCTCGGTATGGACATGATGATGACGACATCGTCCAGTGACATCCGGCGCACGTCCACCAGGTTCACCGCCAAGATCTCGTCCCCCACTTTGAGGCAGCCACTGTTGTAGACGGCCGACTCCAGAGCTATCCGCGAGATGAAGACACCGTCGGTGCGCCCGCCGCCGTCGCCCTCTCGGATGTACAGGCCCAGGGTCTGACCTGGACGCTTCACGATCTCGACCAGCTGCACCACGTGGCGGGAGTCCTGTGGAAAGAGTTGTAAGGTGTTTCATGTTGAAAGTTAAACTACAGGGTGCACTCTAAGTCGATAGCGGTCTATTGATCAGTACAAACAACTTGTACTAGCTGGCGAAAAAAATGGAGCGTACTTAGTCGACCTTTTGTATGGAACAGCAGATATTTTTAACGCTTCATTTTTTTAGCAAGCATGTACCAGTGCTTTGTATTGATCAATAGATAGCCTCCTTAAAATTGACTTATAGTGCTACCTGTAGTAGTTAGCTCCAAACTGTGAACTCGCGACCTCAGTTACAGATGCGTAACTTTTTGCTAACACCATTAGCGCAGGCGCGCGCGCTTTGCTTATAAACTGTACAACCCCATATCTCGGCAACGCCTGGACCGATTTGGCTCATGTTCGAACCTTGTTGTTGTTGTTGATTTTAATTTGATTTACCCGCGTACCAAATTTCATGACGATCTGACCAAATTTACCCAAGTTATCGTCGAATGAACATTCATACATAAAAACATACAATCGCCGGATTGTTCCAGTAGACTCTCGCTTCACTAGCTCGTTCAATAAGCCTTTGCATCTACGTAATTATATGATTCATTCAACGTCCAGTGGCACCTTAACACGCTAGATGGGATGCAAGCATGAGTATGGTATGTCGGAACTGTGGCCTGATAGTATCGCCTACTATCGGCTCATAGGTTTTTTTGAGATCATTTTCTCGCTACATTGATTCAACAAAGATTTATCTATCTACTAAAATAGTCTAATGTTTCGAAATCACTAAAGTTGAAACAAAGTACGATACAAGGACATCCACACATGGCAGGTCATTGATTTCCAGTTCCGGGACTGGTATAATTATATAATGAATAGAATAGAAGAATTTATTTACAAGAAACATAGTTTACAATAATGTAGAGATGGTAGTAAAATATATAAGTTCAGCATGTTCTACCCGTTAGGTGCGTAAATATTTGAGGTATGCAAGCAGGTACATAAAATAAATTAAAACAATCAAACTTAACATAAGTTAGATATGTATAAATGCTCTGCATTTTAACATTATATAAATGGCACAATCAACAAAATCACAAGGTTTATAAGAGATCAAATAAGGTGGTTTGCTATTATTTAAAGTCGTTTAAAAAGTCAATAACTGTATAAGAAGAACATTTGTTCTATAAGTATTTTAGATAAAGTTGTTTTAAATTTAGTTAAATATAAGTTTCTAATTTCTTCAGGCAAGGAGTTAAACAGTTGTATTGCCTTACAGTAGGAATGTCCGATTGTTCACAAGCGGTACCTAGGGATTAAACCGATTCCGAATCACTACAAGCCATTCACGAGCCTATCAAAGCCACACCAATCACGCAAACAAAGCGAGCTGTGCCAGACGATCTTTCAATGCAAACCCATTGAATTTCGATCCCATTTGGAGGCAATCGAGCTGTCTCACTACTATAGGTAGTGGAGAACACAGTCTTGTAGTGAGTGATGCATTGACAATCTACTGTAGATGTATCTACAGAGTGTTCAAAGACCGCAAACGCAAAGACCGAAAGCGGGGAAACTACGTATCTTTTTTGTTGGATTACGCCCTTTTGCCGCGCGCGGTAAGAGCTTACATGGGGTATCCTAGACTGCGGCCGACCGTACATAGGTAACTGTGTAGAGCGCAGATTTGTAAAGGTCGACTGTACCTAAAAGTTGCCAGGAGAGCAAGTAGCCTGCTTAACGGGTGTCCCGAGCAGGGATTGAACCGTTAGCAGTTTTACGAATTGCGAGTTGTGAGCAGACTCGCTGCTCCGGCACCTTCCTGGACAGAAGGTAGTGGAAAGTGGAAACATGCATCCACGAGCCACTCGCAGAGTACCGAAGCACAAGCTAAGGCGGCAAGACCTACCGCACATAGGTCCCGGCACTCGGTTTCGATCGTTTGTTGGACTTAGTGTGCCCTTTTCATGAACTAGGCTGTCGGTAAAAGGGCCACTATAATAAAAAAAGAGGTAGTCTGGAGAGGGAAGTGCACCTCAAAGTCTCAACAATTTGATGGCATGAGAAAAAAATCGGTACGACACGGTATG
Organism: Zelleria hepariella; assembly: GCA_949319315.1. NCBI lineage: Eukaryota > Metazoa > Arthropoda > Insecta > Lepidoptera > Yponomeutidae > Zelleria > Zelleria hepariella. The sequence continues at coordinate 2,002,913 of OX439390.1, read as the reverse complement.
TTTATACTTCCTTCTATAACTTCTTCACATACCTACGACGTATGTGCTTTGAAGAGACACTACATGCCACCCGTTTTAACGCCGCTTTATAAGAGCTGAGATTGCCACACTAAAATGGGTAGATAACTGGGTAAATAACCTCTTTTTTGAGTAAATACCCAGTTATCTACCCAATTTTGGGTACATATTCAGGTAGGTATCTCTGAGCACAACAAAAGCTACAGTGGATATTCAGAATTGTGCGGTTCAGAATTGTGCCACAGTAGGAAGACGAGTATAACTAGGTACCTACCTTCATCGTTGTCGTAACAGGCATGTTTGTTGGAGGATTGTGGGAACCAACGGTATGCCATCTCAAATGGCTGCAATAGGCAATTACCGCTCCCTTTGTATTTCAATGCATGTTGTTTGATGACAGTAAAGTTGTAGACCCACTATCGACGTTACGTTATGTGCAAACCTTGGGGTATGCATTTGCACCCAATGTAAGGTCGCAAGCGCAACTACAAGTGGGTCTGATTCGCTCCTAATAAAACCATGTACCTACTATGCAGAGTGTCCTACATAGTACGGATAAACGGAAGTGTTACAATACCCAAATCAACGACTACTTTTTGTAACTCCGAAACTACAAAAAAATTAGAACAAAGGTACATAGGGCTAATTTTGTTCAAAGCGGTTCAATTCGCGCTTATTCATTTATCTACAAAACTAACCACGAACCAAATTGTGTGTGAATAACGCGAATCATTTTAAAAGTTAACGCAGACCTTCCGCTTTTCCGTACTTTCTGGATGTAGGTATTGAAGTGTAAATCGGCCTTTAGGCGTAGTTAGATATAGTCGCGACTCTGTATACAGGGTGTTAAAAGACCGCCAACAGACCCGAAAGCCACGCATACTAGACACCAAAACAAAGTACTTTTTCGATAAATTATTGCTGGGAAATTATTTTTAGGTCATAATTTTGAAAAATATTTTATCACGCAATGGATGTGTAACGCACAGAAGTCATATTGCGCAAGCGTAGGTATAAGTTTATGTTACTTAAGCTTGAAGTGCCGATGTTTAGAATACATTGCGGGTTGCAATTTTAACGTCGTTTTTTGTAAGAAATATTCATAATTTTGATATGGCTTTTTGAGAAGATATGTTAAGAACTACATACTGAATACATTCCTGCAAAAAAAACTTTTGAAAAGTCCGTCTTTGAACCTCATTATCTCGGAAACCGTTGATTTCCCAGGCATAGTTCCTTGGGCAAAAATGTTCCTTATGATGAGGACAGTACGTGGTTTCCCGCTTTGTTGGCGGTCTTTTAACACCCTGTAGAGTCCAAAACTATTTCGCAGCCCTCGGTTACATCACACCGTCATAAATCTTGCAGCACAACAAGTTTCATCTGCAAAGAATGCCGGGCGGCCATTGTGTGGCGCCACTCCGACCTAGATCGCGAAGAATTTACGCAATTCAACCCGGACTCCGCTAGCGATGTAAAGCAGGGGCCTTAGCCTGTAACGCAATGGCGTGTCGATGGCGTCCCAGCAGAAAGACAAAACCGGGGTTCCCTCGTTTTTCTCCTACAACCAGAGAACTACTCCTCTAGAATTAGAATCAGAATATTCTTTGCTGTACTAGAAAAACACATTAAAAGGACCGACAGCATTAATAAATCGTAATTGAAGCTTTCTACTAAGAGCCCATTTTGGCACCATTGCGTTACAGGCTAAGGCCCCTGTAATAATGGCGAACAATATCACCCTTTGACCTCCAGACTAGGCGGGAAGGCGTGACATGAAAAAGGACACCATAAAATATTGGATACTACCTACAGGGTTCAATTGAATTCGATAGCGGAACTTTAAGGGTAGACGATAGTAAGGTGGCGGGAAATTCAAAATTTTCACAGTTTTTTACATTTTGTAGCTAAACTGAGATATTTTTGTTCAGCGATTTTTCGTTCGCGAGAATAAAACCGTATTCTTTTCATTATTGTAAACAACAGAACAACAATAATTCAGCCGATTATGTGTTCTGGTCTACGACAAGTTTTTTGGCAGTACCACTGCTTCGTAGACCAGAACACATAATCGGCTGAATTATTGTTGTTCTGTTGTTTACAATAATGAAAAAAATACGGTTTTATTCTCGCGAACGAAAAATCACTGAACAAAAATAGTTCAGTTTAGCTACAAAATGTAAAAGTCTGTGAAATTTTTGAATTTCCCGCCACCTTGCTATCGTCTACCCTTAAGTAGGCTGTCTACTGATTATTACAAACAACTTGTACAGTCGGCCACACGCTAGGATACCCTTTTTTGTTCGATTAGCGCCCTTATGCTGCGCGCGCTAAGAGCTGGCATGGGGTATCTGTGACTGTGGCCGACCGTACTTGGTGCCGCCTATTTTTTTCGGCGTAACTGGCTGTGTTAGATTATGTGTACTTTTTCGATTCGTTTAGTGTAGATACACTAAAGGAATCGAAAAAGTCAGATCATACGATACAGGAATTGATTACCATGTAAATTTTTCTTTGCGGAAAAAAAAATCCTCAGCCTATATTTTACGTCGAATATTTTTCTGTTTAAAACTGGTCACATGGAAAATGACATTTTACTGACTAAGACTTTTTTTACGAATCAATGTTGGCCTTATACTTTAGTAAAAGTTTCTTAAACATTGATGAGTTCGGGTTGAGTTCGGGTCCTTGAACTCATCAATGTAAGAATGACAGGACTTTTTTATAACACGCTGTTTAAGACGCCATACGTCTCACAACTAGCGCCGCCAATGGAAAAAAATCATATCTTTTTTTTTGGATGCGTTTTTAGCAAAAAACGCTCCTGCGATTTCTCAACGCGAGGCTTAATTATTTTTAGGACCTAAGGTTTGGATTTCAGGATTGGATTTCCTACGAATGCAATCGATTCGATTGCATTCTTAAGTTCTAGGATCTGGAATCCAAACCTTCCTAAAAATACCTAGTTAAGCCTCGCGTTAAGAAATCGCAGGAGAGTTTTTTGCTAAAAACCAATCCAAAAAAAAAAGATATATTTTTTCTTTTTTCATTGGCGGCGCTAGTTGTGACACGTATTTCATGTTAAGGGTTTTTTTTTACCTGTAATGAGAAGAACTTCTTGGCCGCTTCGACGTTGTTCCTGCCGACTTGCCGCAGCTCCAGGATGCGGACGATCATCTCCCCGCGCCGCTCCACCGCCTGCGAACGATATCAATTTTAAGCTAGGCGTCCATTAGCGGCTGATCGGGCCGGGTCGGGCCGGGGCGGGCCGGGGCGGGCCGCAACTTTAAATCCGCCATGTAAATGCATGATATACCATCATGCCAACTACCCAAATCAACCACATCGTCAACTGACAGCGAAAGTCGCCCAACAGCCCGATAGCCAGTTGCAACCGTGTCAAGGCTGCCGTCCACTAGAGGTGGATCGGGCTTGGGCGCATCGCAGGATCGCAACGAAAAAATCCGCCTGCCTGTATTAAAATATGAAACAGCGTCCACTACCGGCGGACTACTGCGCTGCGGCCCGCTCCGCCCCGATCCGCCGCTAAAGGACGCCGTTTCATTGAACGAGCAAGCGAAGCGAGCGAAGTTCTCCGAGTCTACTGGAACAATCCGGCGTTTGTATGTATGTATGTATGTATGTTTGTATGTATGTTTGTATGTTTGTATGTATGAATGTTCGTTCGACGATAACTTGAGTAAATTTAGTCGGATCGTCATGAAATTTGGTAGGTGGGTCAATAAGGCAAAGAGAATTTTAAGTTCGAACATGAGCCAAATCGGTCGAGGGGTTGCCGAGATATGGGGTTGTTAAGTTTATATGGGGTCGCGAGTTCACAGTTCGGGGCGAACCACTAGTATAAATACAGGCAGGCGGATTTTTGCGTTGCGATATTGCGATGTGCCCCGGCCCGATCCGCCTCTAGTGGACGGCAGCAGTCTTGACACGGTTGCAACTGGCTATGGGGCGGTTGGGGGACTTGGGACCCTGTCGCTGTTAACTGACGGTGTGGTTGATTTGGGTAGTTTGCATGATGGTTTAACATGCATTACTACACCGCGCTATTTTAGTTGTTTTAAAGCCGAAGGTATTTTGTTGCACTGGTGAATCTGAGCTAAATAACAAAATTTCATTCCAAAACGCGCGAAAAAAAAATTCACTTCTCCATACAAATGGTGTCGATTGGCGATAGACATTTGTACTGGGAAGTGTTTTTTTTTTTCGCTCATATTGGAGTTAAATTATGGAATTTGGCTCAGAATGACCAGTGCAACAAAATACCTTCGGCTTTAAAACCACTAAAATAGCACGGTGTATAGTATAGTAACTATATGAGCGGTGGTGGTCTAGTGAGTAGAATAGTGGACTCTGAAGCGAGTGACCATCATAAATTGAACCTTATCTACTGATCTAAGATGAGGACAAAAAACATTATGCTCACCTCGAGTGCCGCGGCTGTGGTCGCATCGTGGTCGTTCTCGACCATCTCAATCTGTCGGAATATCTCATTGCTCACTCCTGACACCTGCAAAACACAAAAATGCTAAAGTATTATTGTATTCGAAACGGGTCGAATCGCGATTGGTTTTAGGCAAATTTAACCTTAGATATATCGCGAATCATTAAAAGTAATGCTAAAGTACTCGTAAGTGTTAGAAAAATACTAAGATGCCGCATACACCGCCCCGGCGGTCCACATTCTGCGGTCAGAGTTCTGCGTTTGCGTTTACTGTAATCTATGCGGTACCTTGAGGATAAAAAAAGATTCCCCTTCTACTCTGATATAGTTCTGAAGCATATTCCTTTATCAGAGTCGAGGTGGATCTAGTGGGCAAGTCCGTCCGCACCATTCGCAAAGCTGGGTCTAGCGTCTAGCGTCCACGCCCGCGCCTGCATTCTGATAGAGGCAGCCCGGGCGGCGCGCTTTAACGTCTGTTGACACTCTGTTACCTTTCTAAAGTCGCGCTGCAGCACGCAAGGCGGCGGCTCGTGGTTGGCGCGTGGCAGCTGCGGCGGCCCGGGCGGTGGGCGTTAAGGGTAGACGATAGCAAGGTGGCGGGAAATTCAAAATTTTCACAGACTTTTACATTTTGTAGCTAAACTGAACTATTTTTGTTCAGAGATTTTTCGTTCGCGAGAATAAAACCGTATTCTTTTCATTATTGTAAACAACAGAACAACAATAATTCAGCCGATTATGTGTTCTGGTCTACGAAGCAGTGGTAGTGCCTAAAAAACTTGTCGTAGACCAGAACACATAATCGGCTGAATTATTGTTGTTCTGTTGTTTACAATAATAAAAAGAATACGGTTTTATTCTCGCGAACGAAAAATCGCTGAACAAAAATAGCTCAGGTTAGCTACAAAATGTAACAAACTGTGAAAATTTTGAATTTCCCGCCACCTTGCTATCGTCTACCCTTAACCTCTGTTGATAGTCTGCTGACAGTCGGTTACCTTTCTAAAGTCGGGCTGCAGCACGCACGGCGGCGGCGCGTGGTTGGCGCGCGGCAGCTGCGGCGGCCCGGGCGGCGCGCGGCCGGGCGACGCCGTGAGGTCGGGCGCCGCGCGGCCGTTCTCCTGAAACAGATGAGAGGAGGGTCGGTTAGAAGGTGTGAGACATACTTTACACACGATACCAGTTACCGATAGGTACAGGAGATTTGTCGTCTTCTACGACTCGGTGCCCGTAAGTAAGTATTTATCTATTCCTTTTTGGTGCATCGAACACAATCATTTCCTCGCTCTGTGAGATGAAAATTAGTGTGTTTCGCACGGATGCAATATTCGCACGGATGAATACGGATGATACGAAAACCTGGGCGTAGCGAGGTATTCAGAAGCACGAGCTGCAAACAATAGTTATGCTACCTTGCATAACAAGCAATTATTAAGGTCGTGAAAAAAAATCGCCGAATTAAAATATCTCGATTTACCTAAAAAAAAAAAAAAACTGAAAATTTCGACTTTTCCGCCACGCTAATTTTGTTGAATTAAATCATCATAATTTAAATGGACCCTTGTGGTTATTGTGAAATAATCTGAGAGAAGTAAAATACTAATTATTATTTTAATCCCAAACCAAGCACGCGCCTCCCCTCAGAGCAAGCCTTGAGCAAGCTAATGAGTTCTAAACACACAGAGAATCTAATTACAACTCTGAATCACTCTTCTTTGATACACATTCAGAATCTCATTTCGCTCCCCCTATGCAAGCAAACCTTATCTCCTAACCTGGGCAGTGAGTGACTCAGGAAGTTATTTTATTGCGAATTGCGCCAATTTCTGTCAACGGTGCACCCAAGAGTGCCTTTTTAGGGTTCCGTACCCAAAGGACCCTATTACTAAGACTCCGCTGTCCGTCCGTCTGTCACCGGGCTGTATCTCATGAACCCATTTTATACATTATAAAAACAGAATAAAATAAATATTTAGGGGGGCCCTCATACAACAAACGTGATTTTTTCGCTGTTTTTATAGATAATGGTATGGAACCCTTCATGCGCGAGTCCGACTTGCACTTGGCCGGTTTTTTTTTTCGTACGTCTTTAGTTATAAAGAATAGGTACTACGTTGTGACGCGATTCCAAACACAAAGTCATCCGATATCCCAGACCACCTGAAGCGCATATAAAAATCGTATGTGACAAAGAATAAAGCCAAGATCTCTCAATACTTCATGAATATCACAAAGATAAAAAACGGTTATGAATTAGGAAATAAAACCAACAACAGTCATCATTAAAACTTATGCTTAGCACCCGAAATAAAAAGTTTGAATCAGAATAATTTTTGATGGGCACGAATGCAATATTGTCTGAAAGCTTGGATCTATTCTGAAAGCCATCTTGAATAGGCCTCTGCTTATTTCCGGTTCCCGCCTGGGGGGGCTAATATCGTCACATCCGCCTGCCCAGTTCGAAATTCAAATTGTAAATCCGGAACAACAATCTATGGATAAAAGAGCAAAAAAGGTAAAGGCTTATGTCCCTTATGTCCATTACAGGCTGTGTACTAATTCATTTTGAAAAAAACTCTAATTTTTTCGGCAAGTGTTGAATTTCTTTTGGAACAAAAAAAAACTCGCCGCTTTGCAGATGCTCTGAAGATTTTTTTTTACTTTTAGGGCGGTTTCACCCCAGCTTTTTGTTTTTATTAAAACAAAAGAAAACAATTCTTCTGACTATGTGGTGCTGGCTACACGAACAATTTTGATTTAATAATAAGAAAAAGTTGCAGGGCGTGTTTCGTGCACTATTTTTCCAGTCTGGCCATGTCATGCAAACTAACCAAAACGCCTTCGAAAAAAAAAACACACATTCCGCGCCCATTCCGCTTTATTTTACTCCCCGCAAACGATCCGAAGGGGCTTAAACCCAAACCTATAAAGCCTACTTTTATTATACACACAAAATCCTTCAAGGAGGCGTTTGTTTCAGTGCGTCCGACCGTATTTGGCGGTCGATGGCAGAGGGGGGAGGGGCCGTGACCCAGATACCTCCCCCCTGTCCGCCCCGCGCGCCCCTCCGTCGCCCATTCTATCGTACGCACGAGGTCACTGCACTGCAGTTGCAAGGCCCAGTGGCGCAAAAGGTGGCAAGTCTCGGGCCAAGAATGGAATGGGATGGTTTTGTCCACAGTATACGATGTACATTCAGGTGCGTGTAGATTGAATAGGTCGCCCAGTGGGACCGGGTGATAGAAATCTGCTTTCGAGGGCAAACTGCATGCGAAAGAAGCGATTTGTGGATTTCACTGAGAGTTTTGCCCGGCTTTACCGGGCTTTTTAAGCCAATCTATGAACTAGACAGCAGGAAATAAGGGTCATTATCGAAGGGGCAAATTATACAAAAATAAAAAATATTTTATAAGGTGAGGTGGGTGTACAACTAACGGATAAGGTGAGTGTACAACTGACAACATGCGACAATATTTTTAAAATACGTACTTGAAACGATATCATACTTAACATACTGCATTTTTTTTTCAAAGGGGTCGTACTTGGCCTTGGTTTGCAGATGTACTCCGTCCCCTAAGGGAGACGAAGATAGAATGTGCTATTGGCGAAACTATTTCCGTTGATCGTTTATTGAATCCTACACTCTGTGGTTGGGAAAACGGCCAACGTAGGGTTGGCCAGAAGCCCAATGTGACCGCTATGTCCTATAATATAGACTTCACTATACACACTATTTATTTACACATATTACGAGAAGTTGCAGGTTACAGCCCTGTTTTGGGCGATTCTGAGAATCTCACTCACTATACATCATTATTGGGTGTTTTTACGATTCCATAATTTATATGAAAATATAATGGTGGCCCAATGGGTCGACGGTCGGTGGGTAGACCGAAAGCTCGATGGGTCGCTGACATTGTCAAAACAGCGGGAGGACAATGGACGAGGTTGGCGTGAAAAGGGAGAGGCCTATGCCCAGCAGTGGGCTTTATTTATGGCTGGATAGATAGATAGATAGATAGATAGAGGGTGAAGAATGCGAATTCAACTTAGCAATTTTCAGCGGACCAAAGGGCTTTTATCTTCGCTCGCTGTAGAGATATTCCATGAAAAGTCTTCGAGATGTACGGTCGGCCACAATCCCCATGGCAGCTCTTATCGCGCGCGGCATAAGGGCGCCAATCGAACAAAAAGGGATATATGAGACTGTGGCCGACTGTACCTAATCACGAGACATATAAATACTTGGTCACTGTATTTTTTTGTATCAAGAAAACTTTCTGGAAATTCCCTTTTCAGTGACGTTACAGGGTTATAAAGAAGGCAGTACGAAATGGCCATAAAATTTAAATCCATAACTCAATTTCGCAATCGTTTCCGTGCCGGCCTTCCTTAGCAAAAGGTTTTGCGAAAATCGCTCGATTTAATTTAGGTATCTACACAAACAACATGTGATTGTCTGTCTTTTTAATACGTTAGATACAATACTCCAGTAGAGACATGAGAAATAAGTAGAAAAATACAGTAAATCATAAATAATGTCAATTAAAAACCATAAACAGTGCTTATTCTTAAAAAAAAAAAGAAAAGTTGTTATTCCTCAAAAGCGGTTTATTTGCGGGAAAATGAAGATAAAAACATTTATTATTTGTCGAAAAAAAGTGTTTATTTCCATAGATAAGAGATAGCTTTATTCCTGAAACACGTCAACTTTTAAATGTGATTTCCAACAACTTTTTTCTTGCGCATAGTAGGTATCAAGAGGCTGGAAAGGTGGTAGAGAGGGGAGGAGCACGAAAACGCCGTGCAGGCAGCGCTGAAATGGTACCAATGTAACGTTTTTATATCGAAACGTTCGATAAATAAAATATCGAGCTTTTCGAAAAGTCGTAGAACAAAATAGTTAGGGAGGCGAATAGGGGAATTTTCTGCAATACTCGAGCGTGGTAGTTTAAGATATGAGAGATACCTTAGACCTAATAGAACAACCTTGTAAAGTATTTAGCTCTATATGTAGTGACGCGCGCCTAGGATAGACGATCAGATTAGTAAAAAAAAATGGATAGTCTGAAATACTCGAGCGCGTCAGATTAAGATATTGGGGGTTGATTTTAGTGTTTAAAGACTAAATTTAACTAATCTGACGATAAGTTCTTGACGCCGCCGAGTTATAGGGTCGCGAACTTGTAAAAAAAAAACGTTAATCCGGCATTCTCGGGCGCGATTTTAATTTTTTTAATTTTGAAGAATATAATCTAAAACTTACTAAAAATACAAAATCTGCCGGCTTCCGCATGACCGGAAGTGTGGAGGAGCCATTTCGTCTTCCTAAGAACGCGTTACGGCATATAAGTCGCGAACGATACATTTTACAAAAAAAAAAGTTACAAAAAATTGGTTTTATCTATCGCTTTATTGTCATTCTTAAATTCCCCATTTTATCAAGGAGAAAGAAAGGAAAAAAAAGAAACCAAAAATCTTTTTCGGTCAGATTAAGAGAACCCACCAACATTTTTGTCAGATTAAAAAAATATGCTTTCAGGATACCGAGATAAACCTCCCCTATGAAAATCTGACGCGCTCGAGTATTTCAAAATGACTTTTTTTTTTGCATTTTCAAAAATTCATCGTTACTTATCGTCACGCCGAAATCGTCAGTTTTTTTAAAGGGAGCTTCCTTGGGGCCTACTTAACACCCCTTCCGAAAATCTGACGCGCTCGAGTAATTTTTTTTTTTTTGCATTTTTGACTACTTCATATGCCTACCCCCACCACGCAAACCGGCAGATTAGTATACCGTTGTTATCAGAGGCATTCGGGGCATACGTAGTATGAATATCTGACGCGCTCGAGAATGCCCAAGTAACTGTTTTTTTTTACATTTTTGAAAAACCGTACACGCCAAACCCACCGCTAAAATGGTTTTTGCCATACGAGCTTTTCTTTTCGAAATTATTTTATCTTTCGATTTTGATAGGTCTCGACGGCGCCGTTGAATTACGCCATTTAGCTACCTCGCCTCCCTAACTAAAATGTTATTGGAAGTCACATTTATAAGTTGACGTGTTTCAGGAATAAAGCTACACGTATTTTAAAATTGCCCCTTAGTATTTATGCTAACCTTACTACAGGGTGCACTCGCTGTTTCATATATTTGGCGCAGTACTGAGTCGACCTTTTGTATGGAACAGCTGATATTTTTTTCACTCCATTTTTTTAGCCACTTATTAAAACTTCTTTGTATTAATCAGTAGAAAGCTTACCTAAAGTTCCGCTATCGACTTAGAGTGCACCCTGTAGTTGGTAGTAGGCTTGCCAAAAACGGCTTGGCTCATTATTGATGAGTTTTGCGTAAATCGTCTTTGATAAATGGTGGAGTTTAGTCGGCTAAGTGGGAGTTATGAGGTTTGGTTTTAAAGCAAGATTAATTATCTTTACTCAAAAAAGCTCGTAATGTGGACATTAATTCGACAACCTTCTTTGAGCAAAGTCGGACTTGCGGGCTACTTGGATTAGGCGCCAGAAAAGTTGTATGGAATTTCATTAATGTCTTGTGTTTTGCGGCCAGAAAAACATTAATGTCGAGTTTTGTTTCATAAATAGAACTCAAACATCAGGTGCAAAAAGTATTTATTTAGAATTAGGCTGTATGGGTACTGGCAGTCGACACATTGCACAGAAAAAAAAAGAGCGGCCATATTGTTTTCGACTTTTCGCGCGTTGTTCGAAGTGATTTTTTTCTGTGTTTTTGTTGAAAAAGTGAACTCTCAAAGCGACGAATCCTCGGATTTAATGTGTTTAACACCGCCGGACATTCAAAATCAAGCGAAATTAGTAATTGGAAATTTATTGCCACCGAAGTCAAAAGAAAAATACAAGCAAGCTTACCAACAAAAAGTTTGCGGAAAGGAAAATCGACAAAAAGTACTTAATCTACGACAAATGGTAAGCTAATTAAATTACTATGTTAATTACTATTCTAATTAATATTTTAATTACTCGCATTGTTTGAGTAAAGCACTATACAAGCCTTGGTCTGCAATGAGTGCGCTTCTGGCCACGCTATGATTGCCTCGAGCTTAGCTTAGCTACGCTCTCGGCCCTCAAGTTTGGTCATCATTGCAGCCCTTGCTGGCCGCGCTATAAAGGCCTCGACCTTCGGTCTCGGCCTTCATTTCAGCTTGTCCATCAAGGGCTGCAATGCTGACCGCATTGTGAGGGCCTTGAGCTGCGCTACGCTGCGCTCTGTCGGCCATCAAAAGCGCGCCAGAAACGCACTCATTACAGATCGCGGCAGTAATGTACTATTAAAGATTTACTGAAATGGACTGGGGTCCTTACGTTGAAAATTAAATAGATAACCATTTATTGTATACAAAAGTGTAGTTTTTTTAGCCTCACTTATTTTGTATTTTTCTTTTCTCCCTAACATGGTTTAGTACTTTAGAAAAAAACAAAACGTGATTGATAAGTAAGTAAGTAGTAATTACATGGATTGTTTTACTAGCGGTGGTGGTCTAGTGGGTAGAACAGTGGACTCTGAAGCAAAGAGGTACCCGGTTCGATTCCCAGTGCGGGCATGTATCTAAGACTTTGTTTAATTTCAAAGTTACGTACATTTGTGAATTTGTAGTAGCAATACCACTCGCTAACGGTGAAGGAAAACATCGTGAGGAAACCCGCGGCTCAGTTGGCTCCACACGTATTGACCTGTCTTTCCTGTGGGCTTGGTCGACTAAGTTGTCAGGATGGTATAGGTGCTGGGCAAGCCTACTCCATCTAAAACAATGTCCCAGGCACTGCAGCGCCGAGTGGTCTCTTCACCTATCTAGTGTGAGTGAAGGTGCCACTGGACGCTGTATAAATCATCTCATTACGTAGATGCAAAGGCCTTAGTTTTTTTTTTTTTGTTTTACTGTCTGTAACTCAATCAAACAGCGCTTTTTTCCGATTGACCAAAAGGAGGGGTTATAGGCCTCTTTGTAGTTCAGTTTTTCTTACATGATGGTGTTAAATAAATATTTTCTATTTGTATTTGTATCTTCATGACGGAATAGCCGACCAGTTTCTTTCGGATACCTCAATCATGGACGGAGTCAAGCCTGTTCGCCTCGACGTAAACGTAATCATACATCTACACAAAATGCACATACACTCATAAAAACACACTTTGCGGAGTAGGGCAAAAAAAAACTAGTGAATACTGACATAAAAGCGAAGACCGACCTACTTTGGAAACTAGACTCAGAGCTTTGATAACACCAATCAAAGGCTCAAAGCGGAATCCAATCATAACTTGTTGGCCAAGTTAATATTTGCCAGATTACGAAGCCAGGCATATTTTTAGACGTACCTAAACGTAGATACAGTAATAGTACCGCTACTTTGCAAGTTGTTTGGTTTGCTTTGAGACGTTAACTGTAATTTGCCATTCCATTCCACATAGATGGACCCTTCTTGAAAAAAACTAAGGCCTTTGCTTACCAAATTAGAAGCACCTCCACTCACACTAGATGGGTAAAGTGACTACTCACATGCTGCACTGCCCGGGACAGGTTATTAAATATACTAAGCTTTCCCAGCACCTATACCGATAACTCGCGATATAACTTACGATTCTAACTAAATCGCTAAACTTGTGGTTTATATGGAAAACACACAGAATAATAGACTGATTTTTACAGTTATTCTAACATCTTGGAAAAACCTCATTAGCCTAGCCTAATGCGGAGTCAACTAAACCGCGGCTTTCCTCATGATGTTTTATAAATACTGATTGATGTATTTCACCCGAATGAACCCTCGACCAACATCTAGGCAACAAATACTTGCTCCATCAATCGGGCCAGCTTCCACCTGCCACATACTCGTATTACTGGGAAAGATACAGGCAACCAAAAAGAAAACAATGCCAAATCATCCATCCATTTGGCAGAATCCTATTACCACAGTTAACGTTTAACGGACGTGAGGTCGGGCCTTTTTTGCGGTTAGGGTACCGTGGCATGGATTGTAATAAACGCAACCCTTAAGGCGCTGGGCATAGTGAATTAGCCCGCGCGCAAAGAAAAATGCACAAAATCGATTCCTGTATCAAAAATCGAAAATGTTCACATATCAAACCCTAGAATTAGGTGAGAGCTATCTAAAACAGCCAATTTTGTGTTGATACCCATAACAGATTGCAAGATATTTTGTTTGAAAAAAAGTGCGCCGCCTATTTTTTTTTCATCAAAAATATCTTCAAAACGTTTATGAATGTCAACACGAAACTGACTGTTTTAGATAGGTTTCACCTAATTCTAGGGTTTGATATGTGAAAATTTTCGTTTTTTTTTGTGTATTTGCTGCAGGACTCGATTTTGTGCATTTTTCTTGGCGCGCGGGCTATTCACTATGTACAGCGCCTTAAGGGGCTTATAGGGGTCAAACTAGCGCCATCATAGAAAATAAATCATTGCTTCTTTCATAGCACGTTTTTTGGAAATTATGAACAATGAACACAGTGATTTGTACAGCAGCGTCCAGTGGCATCTCTACTCGCACTACAGGGTGCACTCTAAGTCAATAGCGGAACTTTAAGTAGGCAATCTACTGATCAATACAAACAACTTGTACGAGGTGGCGAAAAAAATGGAGTGAAAAAAATATCAGCTGTTCCATACAAAAGGTCGCCTCAGTACTGCGCCAAATGTATGAAACAGCTGATATTTTTTTCGCTCCATTTTTGTCGCCACCTAGTACAAGTTGTTTGTATTGATCAGTAGACCTCCTACATAAAGTTTCGCCTTAGAGTGCACCCTGTAGATAGGTGAAGCGACCAGTTAAATGCTGCTGTTCCTGGGATATTGTGAACCATATAACACAAGAAGACATGATTTGCTTTTTGTAACTTTTTTGGCATTGCTTAGATAGACACTGCGGAAAAACTTAAAGGTTTTCAAACGGAACCTTGTTCAGATGAGCCCGACTCACACTTGGTCGGTTTTTTGTACAATTTTAGCCTTAGCTCAGACTAGAAAGCAATTACTAGACCCTTTAGCAATGAAACCGCATGTCGAAACAACATAGTTATCTACGAGGACACGAGCTAAATTACGCTTTATTGCAATATTATTGAGGCCTGATTTCGTCTAATGGCGCTCGGCACGCGATTTTGATACAGCAAAGGTGAAATAGAAACATTTTAAAGGCAAATTCAGTAGGCCTATTGTCATTGTCAGAAATATAAGAGTAAACAAAAACTCGGCATACAGACCCGAAAGCCACGCATACTAGACACCAAAACCAAGTACTTTTTCAATAAATTATTGTTGGGAAATGATTTTGGTTTTTCAGGTTATAATTTTGAAAAATATTTTATCACGCAATGGACGTGTAACGCACAGAAGTCATATTGCGCAAGCGTAGGTATCAGTTAATGTTACTTAAGGCGCTGTACATAGTGAATAGCCCGCGCGCCAAGAAAAATGCACAAAATCGAGTCCTGTATTAAATACACTAAAAAAATCCAAAATTTTCACATATCAAACCCTAGAATTAGGTGAGACCTATCTAAAACAGCCAGTTTCGTGTTGACATTCATAAACATTTTGAAGATATTTTTGATGAAAAAAAATAGGCGGCGCACTTTTTTTCAAACAAAATATCTTGCAATCTGTTATGGGTATCAATACAAAACTGGCTGTTTTAGATAGGTCTCACTTAATTCTAGGGTTTGATATGTGAACATTTTCGATGTTTTTAGTGTATTTGATACAGGAATCGTTTTTGTTCATTTTTTTTGCGCGCGGGCTAATTCACTATGCCCAGCGCCTTAAGCTTGAAGTGCCGATGTTTAGAATACATTGCAGCTTGCAATTTTAACGTCGTTTTTTGTAAGAAATATTCATAATGTTGATATGGCTTCTTGAGAAGGTATGTTAAGAACTAGATACTGAATGCATTACTGCAAAAAAAAAAGTTTTGAAAAGTCCGACTTTGAACCTTCTTATCTCAGAAACCGTTGATTTCCCAGGCATAGTTTCTTGGGCAAAAATGTTCCTTATGATGAGGTCAATACGTGGTCTCCCGCTTTGTTGGCGGTCTTTTAACACCGTGTATATAAACAACCAAATTCTCACTGCAAAAGCATATTTGATATTGGCTTAGAAATCCTGCAATTTGTTACATTACTTTGAACCCGTGCGCCGTAAGAACATCATAATAATATCATCATCATCATCATCATCATCAACTGACCTTTTATATGTCCCTTATCTATGACAAAGGCTTGTTTTTAACTTGTTTATTAGTTTGAGAAAGCAATTTCGATGTGTACGGGTTTTCTGCCTACGGCCGTGGCGCCATTACGCCGTAGTGCTACGCCGTAGCGCTAGTTCGCTACGCTTTTTCGTAGCTGCTAAAGTGCAACGGCTTTTTGGTGGTGCCAAAAGTTATTCATGTTTAAGGTTGGACGATAGCAACGTGGCGGGAAATTCAAAATTTACACAGTTTTTTACATTTTGTAGCTAAACTGAGCTATTTTTGTTCAGCGATTTTTCGTTCGCGGCAATAACATAGTATTCTTTTCATTATTGTAAACAAAAAAAACAACAATAATTCAGCCGATTATGTGTTCTGGTCTACGACAAGTTTTTTGGGCAGTGCTACTGCTTCGTAGACCAGAACACATAATCGGCTGAATTATTTTTGTTCTTTTGTTTACAATAATGAAAAGAATACTATGTTATTGCCGCGAACGAAAAATCGCTGAACAAAAATAGCTCAGTTTAGCTACAAAATGTAAAAAACAGTGGAAATTTTGAATTTCCCGCCACGTTGCTATCTTTCCACCTTAAACTAACATAGTTCAATACTGGGTGTTGTTTAGGTTAGTAATACCGGATCCGGGAAGATAGTTTTAGTAACGCTTGAAACGAAGAATTAGTTTTTTTAATTCATTTGTGTCCATAAATTATTTTGTTCAATTTGTTTTATAATAACCGCGACGTGCGGACACCCCCGGCCTTCTCAAAGCTCGCGCGCGATTTGGCGCCCGATAATGCGAGTGCGACCGCAAGCGTTAGTAGAATTTTTGGGTATTTTTCACTGATTTTATTTTTTTTGCTTAAGTATTGTAAATAATTACCCTGAGTCGGGTGTCACTTTATTATTATTATTATTATTTAATTAATTAATTAGGTATTTACTATTATTGTCTGTAATTGTTACCTTCCTCCCGATATCCCCACTAATCAGCTTATAGATTTTTATAATAATACACAAAATGTGATAATTAAAACAAAAGATGGAGATAAGTCAATATTAATCGGAGACTTTAACACACCCTATACCTTCTGGTCTCAATCTGCTAATGAAACAGCTTTGATTAGCAGCTCGGGTGGTGATTTTAAGTCAACTCTATTGTTAGAGCTGCGGTCTATGTGTAATTTAAAACAATTTAATCATATAGTCAACCAAAATGACCGTATCTTAGATCTTATTATGTCCACCTCTGATGGGATCACAGTCTCAGACGCAGAGCCATTATTGAAAATAGACCGTCATCATCCACCTCTTTCCATCCACCTCTCAGACCACTTTCAAAGCCCGCTTGAGCAATGTCATCGCACTAGACCTAAGAGGTTTAATTTTGATAAATGTGACTATGACCAAATAAAACTAGAATTATTAAACACTGATTGGTTAACCTTATTAGAAGGTCTAGACATTGACGTCGCACTAAACAATTTTTATTCTGCGCTTAATGACATAATATCTAAATATACTCCCTTGATCAAAGATGACACTCACAAATTTCCCGTTTGGTACAGTTCAGCCCTAAAACATTGCCTTCGTGAAAAGAATAAATTCCATAATAAATTTAAAAAATATAAAAACCCGCGCGATTATGACACGTATTCTTTGCTCAGAGCTAGATGTAAACAACTTATCGATTCCAACTATAAGTCTTTTATCTCTTCAACCGAGGACTCTTTAAATGAGAACATAAAGGTTTTTTGGAATTTTGTCAATGCAAAAAAATCATGTAATAGTATTCCTCAAACAATGACATTTAACAATACTTCAGCCTCAGATACTAAAAACATTTGTAATTTGTTTGCAGACTTCTTCAGTTCAGTTTATGAAGACACTCAATTTGATAGCACTAATAAAGTGTTCGCTGAACGCTGTAACAGTACTTTGCCTCGTATCACTCTCAGCCAAAAGGAAATATTACGAAAACTAAAAAGTCTGGACTCGAGCAAAGGTGCTGGACCTGATAAAGTTCCCGCTAGGTTTTATAGCATGTGTGCGGATGAGATGGCCTTCCCATTGTACCTGTTATTTAATAAATTTTTGGATAGTGGAGTTTTCCCCATGCAATGGAAGATTGCACATATAGTTCCAATTCATAAAGATGGAGATAAATCGGATTGCTCAAATTATAGACCTATTAGTATTCTCTCTTGTGTTGCCAAAATATTCGAGTCTACTGTGTACGATCACGTCTATAGCCACGTCAAACCGTACATAGCAGACAACCAGCATGGTTTTGTAAAGAAAAAATCTGTTATCAGTAATCTTTTAGAGTATAAACATTTTCTTTGCCTGGCCTTCGCGCGGAATAGTCAAGTAGATTCTATTTACACTGATTTCAAAAAAGCTTTTGATAAAGTCAACCATAAACTACTTTGCATTAAATTATCCAACTATGGCATTCATGGTTCTCTGCTGCGCTGGATCCAATCTTACCTCAGCCACAGAAGTCAACTGGTTACTGTAAAGGGTGTTACTTCATCGTCCATCGCAGTTAAATCTGGTGTACCCCAAGGTTCACATCTAGGACCACTTTTCTTTATACTTTTTATTAACGATCTTATAGATCAATTAACTTCACCTTGTCTATTATATGCAGATGATCTTAAAATATTTAATAACATTAACGAACCCTCTGATACTCAAACCCTTCAGAATGATCTCAACATTATATTGAAGTGGTGCCAGGATAACCTAATGCATTTAAATATAAAAAAATGTTTTGTCATTACATTCACAAACAAACACCACAAAATTATTAATAATTATGTCTTAGATGGACATGAACTTGAGCGCAAAAATGTAGTTAAAGATTTAGGCATCTTATTTGACGATAAACTAACTTTCCGTAACCATATCCAATCAATAACATCAAGAGCGTTTAAACTCCTTGGCTTCATCACTAGATCTACCAAAGGTTTCAAAAAACCTAAAAGTTTCCTCACGATTTACAACAGCCTAGTTCGAAGTGTGCTTGAGTATGGCTCTGTAGTCTGGTCTCCTCACTATAAAGTTCATTCAGACTCAATTGAGAGAATTCAGAGAAAGGGATTAAAAATTCTATGTTATCGTTGTGGCTATGGTCGGAATGCTCCAAAATATGAAGATCGTCTCAAATTGTTTAGGATGACTTCGCTCTCTGTTAGACGTGAACAACAGGACCTCACTTATCTCCACAAAATCATACACTCCACTCTTGATTCACCTAAGCTTCTTTCAACTATAAATTTCAATACCCGTATCAATCCCAGACATCCTATCCCATTCGTTTTACAAGTTTATAAAAATAATACATCATTCTATAACCCCATTGTTCGTATGTGTCGTCTTTATAATCTTATCTCCGCCGCCTGTGATAGTGACATTCACTATGACAGTCTCACAAAATTTAAAAGAAAAACTCATACGGCTCTTCTTGATCTCAGTAGTCTTAAATTATAAATTGTTATTTGTTTCGTTTGTGAATTTTATAAATATTTTGTGTTTATTTAAATTTTAACCTTTGTTTTCACATTATCTCCGTGTGTATATACTTTGGGAGTTAATCTAGGTCAGCACTAATTGTATCTTTTCAACTTTGTACCTTATCTTAGATTATCTTCTGTTTTGTACACCAAATATACCAAAAAAATTACATTTTACTTACTTACGGTTGGTCTGTCCCACACAGAGGGATGCAATCTACTTGACTACTTGATAGACTTGACTGCGTGCAGTCGTATCCACCGCCTCTGTATGGGAGAGTCCAAACTGTAAGCTAGCGCAGACAGGAGACTGTTGGGGCTGGCTCGTATACGTCCCAACATCGACGTGCACCGCTTGCGCATGATGGTGCTAAAAATAAAGGAAGTTAGAAAAAGTAAAAATAAAAACTGCCTCAGGAAATATGAGACCTTGTAATCTCTTTCTTGATCTCCGAGCTCGTTTCAACTGGTACAATCAGCCTTGAGATTAACATAGTCCTTAAGGTTCAACGAAAGTAGCGTGGCGGCAAATGCACCATTTTCACACTTTTATCAATATTGTTGCTAAACTATACTCTGTTTTTTTATTCCGTAGAATCCTGACATTTCATAAGTGTTGCTACTAGAAAAGCACTCTACCGAAAAAGGGAAAAAATTGACCCGTTTGAGCACAATCTATACTTATAATAAAACTCTAGCGAAGTCAAAAATTCAAATCAAAAATGCACTGTTTTATCGACAGTGCTACTAAATCATGTTTAAGGGTGGACGATAGCAACGTGGCGCAAAATTCAAAATTTTCACAGTTATTTACATTTTGTAGTTAAACTGAGCTATTTTTGTTCAGCGATTTTTCGTTCGCGGCAATAAAACAGTATTCTTTTCATTATTGTAAACAACAGTACAACAATAATTCAGCCGATTATGTGTTCTGGTCTACGAAGCAGTGGCACTGCCCAAAAAACTTGTCGTAGACCAGAACACAAAATGTAAAAAACCGTGAAAATTTTGAATTTCCCGCCAAGCTGCTATCTTCCAGCCTTAACTCTAAGGAGCGTTCTGTAATACCCTACGGCCCGGTTTCTGAATTGAGAATTTTACTGAGTAAATACATAACTATCGTTCTGTCACGTTCTTTTGTGAGAAATCCGCAGAGGCAGAACGATATTTAAGTACTTGTTTAGCGAATTTCTCAAATCAGAAACCGGCAGTAAGTGTTTCAATAATAATAACACCTCATCAAACCATTGACCTACAAATGGTTGGTCAGTGATAGCTAAAGACACATGGTACCCGTTACGTTTCTTTGAAACGCCAGAAATAGAATGGACAGGCAGGTACAATTACGTTTTGAATTAATAATACGAGTGTCTACTTCCAACAAACAGATCCAACGTAATTGAAACTATGTAACAGGGGCCTTAGCATGTAACACAATGGCGTATCAATGGCGTCTTAGGTAGAAGGATAAAACCGGGATTTTTTCGTTGTTCACCTACAACCAGCGAACTAATCCTCTAGGATTAGACTCCTAATATTCTTTGCTGTACTACAATAACATTAAAAGGACCGACAATGGACCGACAGCATCAATAAATCGTAATTAAAACCGTCAACCGGAAGCCCATTTTGACACCATTGTGTTACAGGCTAAGGGCCCTGGCTGTGGTTGCGTCTAGCACAGGATCGTGAGAGGTGGCGTGAGCATGAAGAGGCCTTTACTCAGCAGTGGGTGTCAACAGGCTGCTGATGATGATGAACTGGCTGTATTTAAGTTAAAAATTGCATGTTTTTTTTGTTTTCAACATTCGATGAAAAAACTGGGTTTTTATGGAATCACTCTGGTTAAATACAGCCTAGATGTTGTTTGATCTGTGTTTGAATATTTGCTTTGGTGTCGTTTGGTCCGTATGCAGAATTGCTTACGCTACAGATTATTATTATTATTTAAGGTCGATCAAAAAAATTGCCAAATAGTTTTTTTTTTTCATCAAATCTATGCTTATGGAACCCTCGGTGAGCGAGCCCGACTCGCACTTCGATGGTTTTTTTTCTAACGTTCTACCACGCTCGAAAAATCTTTGCTCGACCATGATTTCTATTTATGCGAATATTTTCCTAGCACGAAGTAAGTAGTAAATACGTAATAAAAATATAAGGAACTTGTCCAATAATGTAATGTAATGGCTCAATAGCGCTGGTACAATAAACCAGAAATCTAATTTTGGATTTACTATAGTGGCCCCTTTACCAGCAACTGAGGTAATGAAAGAGGCACAGTATACAACGTGTTACAAAACATCCTAACTCTTTTTACAGGGTGTAACCTACTGGTCAACAGAATGTCAAATCTGTCAAAAAAAGTTGAAAAAATCAATTTTTATTTTATAACCTCAAAATTGTTAATTTTTCATAACTTTTTTGTTCTTGGTATTAGCTCAAATTTAAAAATATGTTTTCTAAGTGTAGGTGCATTTACATGGGTTCGAGTTGTCAAAAGATTGTGAAAGTTAATGAAAACAATATTTAAAAAATACTTTTCTCCTGCCACAGCATTCACATTTTATTAATAAAAAAATCAACGGAACGTCATAGAGCAAAAAAAAAAATTAAGGTTGTGATCCCTATCACCGGGTGCTATTACCCTGTAAAAAGAGTTAGCATCTTTTGTAACACCTTGTATACTCCCGGCAAACCCTGCCGATGCTGAGTGCCACGGACCAGTTACGGTAAGACAAGACCTGTATCAAACGAAAATGTGTTTAATCAGTCGGTATATTTCTGATATGGGATAACATTTGACCCCAGCGGCTTGTTTGCGCCGCACGCTGCCTCCGAGTGGCATAGGTAGCTCGAAGGGCGAAAATCATCAGTATATTTCTGATACGGGATAACATTTGATGTGTTTTCTTACTGTTTTGTCCTCTAATCTGTTTGTGTGTACAATAAAGTAATAATAATAATAATAATTTGACCCCAGCGCCTTGGTTGCGCCACACGCTGCCTCCGAGTGGTTAAAAGAAGCTCGAAGGGTTAAAAAGTGTTTTTTTTTTACAACCCAGCCACGCTTGCGGTCGATGGGCGTACTCGCGATCGATCGCGTAAGGCGCGCTGAATGGGTGCGCGCGCAGCCGGTGCGACGTCTCGGTGCGCAGGACACCTGTTGCTGAGTGCTAGCCGGCGAAGACGGGAGATGGGGACTTGTAGTGACGTCCAATCTCTCTACTTCTGGAGGGCTAGCCGGTAAAAGATGGGTGATGTAGGGAGAAACGGCACTGGCCTGTGCTGAAAATCAGCGCTGTAGGCATTTTTTATTGTCCTGCAGCAAATGCTGAGCATTAGGCCATTTTACCGCTGGATGGACATAAAAAATATAGAGTTTGTTATAGCTTTTATTTTACTAAGCATTGTGGATGTTAAATTGTTTGTCTGATGAGTTCTTTCTTTCTTTCTAAACGAAGACTTGTAGTGACTAAGATCTCGTATTCTGTTGGAGGAAAGGCTTGGAAGAACTGTCTTTCTTAAGAAGAACTTAGATGAACTACCCAATTTTTTCCTAGTGCCTAGGAGAGATGACGTGCATGCTAGTTGCTGGAATGGGGACCTGTCGTAAGGTCTGATCTTCGAAACGCGTGGGCTTGGAAATTGAGAGAAACTAGAAAGAACTCCCCCTATTCTAAGTGAACGAAGAACTGTCGCATTTTAAAGACGGTGAGGTGGAGACACGGTACAATGACTAAGGTCGAATATCTCTACTTCTGCCCGCACGTTTCAAAGATTGAACCTTAGTATCTTCTGAATATGATCGTGCAGCAATTCATAGGGAAGAGAATGATCAGCTGGGTAGAAGCAGTGGCCACCCCTGGTGTCAGAGTTTTTATGCCGCCCCTATGGCATCAGACATGGCTTATTGCCACTAGCTTATTGCACACTATATTATTGCCACTAGCAGTCACCCATCCATGGACTGACCTCGGCCGTTGTTGCTTTTTGCCAATGGGTTAGTTTAGTTAGTCCAACTAGGCTGTAAGCGCTTCGTAAACACTATTAGCGGGAACGAGAGTTTGGAAGACGGGAAGAACCAAGACAGATGGGTGAACTTACGAGTATAGTGACATGATCTGCTTGCAAGAATGGAGGAACTTGGAATTAATGCGGCAGATTATGGAATGAGTAATTTTATGTCCAATTTCTGCTAGGTTGAAATTAGACGTAACAAAACTGAGTAATTCAAAGATAGCATCTTCTTAAAACAATTACTAAAATCAAGGCTCTAGGTTCTGGATCTTCTATCCCTAAAATAAAAAGTAGTCTAATTATGTTTTTGTGAAATATTGAGTTTTCTTCATTGATGGCGCTAATTTTGGCCTTAGAGAGTAGAGCATAAAATCGACCATGATCTTGAGAGAGCAAGAATCAATTTTCGAAGTCCAAAGCCGTTCCCGGCAGACCACCACTTCATCAATTAGGAACTTCCGAACAAGTCCACAAATTCACTAGTTAGTTAACCCACACCCGCACCGGGAACCTATTCAACTTGGCAGTATTATTTTACTACCCGACTCGCGCAACCGTAGAAGGGTGGGCGGTTCCGAATTCGGCCGGGTTATTGTGTCAATGCACTCCGTCTGCAACCTTATTGCATTCAAGTGCATAGCTGGATGGTAATGATCTTTGGAAGTGCTTGATTGTACGGTTGCAGTTGCAGCGGTTAGTATGGTTGAATACGTGAATGTGATTGAATTAGGCCGTCTTGCACCCCTTCTTAAATGCCACTTAAGTCGCCATTTAAATCGACTTTTGTATGAAGATTTTAGTTAAATGCTGTTTAAACCACATTTGAGAAAGTGGTGCTAGACGGGCGATTTTTACCTATAGCCAGAACCTATAACAGGGTTCGACAAAACTCGAATTCGATAGTGGAATTTCAAGTAGGCTGTTTACTCATCAATACAAACAACTTGTACTAGGTGGCGAAAAAATGGAGCGAAACAAATATCAGCTGTTTCATACATTTGGCGCAGTACTGAGTCTACCTTTTGTATGGAACAGCTCATATTTTTTCCGCTCCATTTTTTAGCCTCCTAGTATAGTACAAGTTGTTTGTATTGATCAGTAGAGTTCCGCTATCGAATGAGAGGGCACCATGTAGAAAGCGTTACTAACAAAAATGGCTGTTTCTGGTGGAAATCGTATCCACTTCTAGATATTATAAGATTCTTCCTAGGCTGGTAGTTTCGGCTGTGAGTTATAAGTGGAACTATTTTATAATACTTTGATTGTCGTTGCCGAAAAATAAACCATTCACTTGTCAATGAGCCGTGGAAGGTTTCACAGGAAAACAGACATTCACTGAAAAAAAAAGTGGTGAAACTTAGTGTAACTTCTTTCACCAACGACGCCATAGTTTGTCACAAATGTTTTTTGTTTCTAATTTAATTCAACCTATTCAACGGGAAACACATATAAAGATATCAAGATAAAGACAGAAAGCTATTGCTACTTTAATGCAATGTACTACATTACTATGCACCAATGTGACGGATCTGGTGGTTGGGTTTACTCAGCAGTGGGTGTCAATACGCTGGTGATGATGATGATTATTATGAATGTACAGGATATAAAATGGCAGCAGCAGACCGGCATTTGTCTACGTTTGTTTTCTAAACTTTCATACGATATCTCTACATTTTAAGCCCCCACAACTTTCGCTTGATAAAAAATCGAGCATGCTGGCTGGCGTTGGATACAACAATTTTTTCTTTCTTTTTAGCTTTATCTTGAAGGAGAATACCAATATCGCTTGTACATGCCACGAGTAAAATCAGTCGTCCTCAAAACCCCTATGACCTTTAAGTATATTATTTATAAATAAATACCCTGTATATAAATATGATTATACGCCCTAAAGGCTTCCCTTTTGTAATCAATACAAAGGTCACCGAATACCTACTCAAGTTATTTTCGTTGTTTACTGATCTTAACTTTATTTGTCAAAGCTATGTCGGAGGCTCTATTTTATTCATATTTACCAAAATTTGTTCACACTGCATTTTGTTCTAAAAAGCCTTGTCACTGCTTAGTACATAATTTGTTGCAGTTTTTTTTTAAATATAAATTATGCATTTGTAAAACATGGTCAACAACTTTGTATTTAAAGAAATATTCACGGGGGCGAAGTCACGTAGGAAGCCAAGTATTGTTAGAATAGTATGTAGGTAGGTATCTGACATTTAAATCTAGATCAAAGCGATCCATTAACCAATGAGCTGTCTCCATTGGAGCTGGATTTCTAGACGATTGACTAATTTTAATGAAAGCCTATTTATTGGGTGCCCTTAGGTTTTGGCCACTGACATTGGGTCTTGCTGTAATTTAAAGTGATTTAAAGTGGCACTGGACACTTTGTTAATAGTCTTAGGGTAACGATAACAGTCGTGAACTCAGAAAACAAAATCACCGACTTGAGACCTTGGCTTATGTCAATGTCAAGCTGAAGCTAGTGTTTATTTGACAGCTACTCAAGCTTGACATTAGCCAAGGCTTGACGTTAGCATTTTTGTTTTCTGAGATCAACTACTTGAACTCAAGCTTGTTTTTTTTTTATTCGACTTCACTGGTGAAAAGGCTGTGGTAATACTGTATATTTTGATGGTCAGGGGGGGTTACCCTTGACGCTATTGCGTTCATATCGACGAAGTTTTTAAATTAAATTCTCCTTGAATTCACGTAACTAGTCAAAGGCTATTTTGTACAATAAAAATATAAAATGCGTCTTAAACATCGTGAAATATTGAATATTGTAAATTGCCCCATATTAAAAAATTGCGTGAAGGGTAGCGTCTTCTCTTTGGTTTAAGTGTAATATTGAGTTTTTTTTTTATCTTTACTCTGTGAGTAGGTACCGAATCAATCTAATTCAAGTACAGCGGAGTAACACCGAAGGCAAGAAAGCAGAAAACCTTCTAGAGCGTGCCTTCAGCGCTGGATTATAAACAAAAGACGGAGCTCCCACAGTGTTTTAATAAAGGGCAAGGCTTTCCGTCTAGACAAGAGGCTTTCTATCAGGGACTAGTCAAATATAGAGGGCTCTAAAATAAGGCTTTTACATATTTCGTAGATTAGATATGAAGTCAGACACTCTAGGGCCAAGGATGTGTTGAGATAGAATAGTCTTGCTCAGTACCCTATACCAACCTCTATAAATACTAAATTCAAAAATTTCAAAAAACGCCGACCTTTTCAACAGATTTTTATTAAACACTAGATATCTTTTGCCCGCGACTTCGTCCGCGCAGACTTTTTTTTTCTCGTGAGTTTTTCCGTTGTTTTAATAGTTAGTCTGCTATTCGGGCCGAAGAGAAATCCAACAAATACAAAATCATAAAAATCGGTTCCCTCGTTTTTGATTTATAAATGGTGTAACTAACACGACTAACAGAACTGTAACTAACCTGCTTTCAAAATAGAAAACCGCGCCCAAACCTGTTTATCCTCTTAAGAGCTACGGTGTCACAGACAGACACACACACAGAGGCCAAACCACCCCTTTTTTCTTTCAGGGGTTAAAAATTTGTTGACAATCGAAAAAATGATCGTGAGTAAACCCGCGCCTAAGGTAGCCCTGCACGTGCGGTCCTTATCTTTTCCGTGAAACGAGAAACCCACAAATACTATAATCATTGGTCTCTCTGATATGCCGTTTTTTTTGTAATATTAGGTACCTACCCAAGTACCTTTCGGTAACTCCAATGAACGTTTTACCTTGCTTATTTAGCTATTTCTATGTTGACACGATAATCGCCATCTAGATGTATTCAAAGAACTAAGAAAAACAAGGCAAGACAGCCATTTCAAAAGTACGCCTTCTTTCACAGGACCGTACCTTCGTGTTTTATTCGTCTGTGTCTCAACTGACGCTTCTTCACAGCGAGTGACGTAACTGAAGGCGTGATGAATTGAAAGCCTCCCGAGTAAGGCGCTAAGTGCAACTAAAAAGTTGGCCAAGAAGGTGGAGTAGTTGATTTTTGAACGAGCAAGCGAAGCGAGCGAAGTTCTCCGAGTCTACTTGAACAATCCGGCATTTGTATGTATGTATGTTTGTATGTATGAATGTTCGTTCGATGATAACTTTTAGTCGGATCGTCATGAAATTTGATAGGTGGGTAAATGAGGCGAGAATTTTTCTAAGTTCGAACATGAGCCAAATCGGTCGAGGGGTTGCTGAGATAATATGGGGTCGCGAGTTCATAGTTGCGAACCACTAGTAAAAAGGAGTTTGTTATTTCACATTGTTTTAGATGCAATAGGCTTGCGCAGCACCTATATCATCCAGACAGCTTAGTCGACCTAGCCCACAGGAAAGACAAGTCAATACCCAGGCACTGCAGCGCCGTGTGGTCTCTTCAGCCATCTAGTACCTATGAGTGAAGGTGCCACTGGACGCTGTATAAATCATCTCATTACGATTGGCAAAGGCCTTAGTTTGTTTTATCAAGGTTACGTCAAGGCACACAAGCGCTGCCAACGAAAAAAAAAAAAGTATCTATCTTCTTTTTGGATGTGTTTTTTGCTCAAAACGAGCCGTTAAATGCGAATTCCTAGGCACAACTATTTTTAAGACCTCAGGCCTAGATTTCAGATCCTAGGACCTACGAATAAATCCCGGCCAAGAAAAAAATGCCCACTTTGGACTTGAGCAAGAACATTCGCTAGAAAACCTACTTTATTTTTTTAAAATCCGCATCCAAATCGGTTCAACTGTTCAGGAGCTACGCTTCGGTGCCACTGACAGACACACAGACCGACAGACACACACACAGACAGACACACATATTTATCAAACTTAGAACACCCCTCTTTTTTGGTCGGCGGTTAAAAACGGCGCGCTTCAGAATCCCCTTAAACACACCCATTCAGGATTACTCAAAGGACGAGGCATATTGTACTTCAGATAATAATGTGTGTGTTAGGTATACATTTTATTTGCATAACACGCGAAGGCTGCATCACGCTTTCTTGAAAGTAATCTCATTTTGGAGTAAATCCAGTGTCGTTATAAAGATTCAGTCCCTTGCTCGTGAATGCGACGGTATGGCAGTGCCTAATGGGGGTCGTTGACATTTTTACAACTGACTTTCATGTGCCATCCCGTGGTGTTGAAAGAAGTATACTGAGGGTTTCTTTTTGGGCGGTTTTTGACCCCCTATACAAGGTGTTACAAAAGTACCTGACTCTTTTTACAGGGTGTAACCTACTGGTCAACAGGATGTCGAATCTGTAAAAAAAAGTTGGAAAAAACAAATTTTATTTTATAACCTCAAAATTGAAAAATTTTCATAACTTTTTTGTTTTTGTTATTAGCTCAAATTTAAAAATATGTTTGTGCGTGTAGGTGCATTTACATAGCTTTGAGTTGTTAAAACATTGTGAAAGTCAATGAAAACAATATTTAAAAAAATATTTTCTCCCGCCACATCGTTCACATTTTATTAATTTAAAAATTAACGGAACGTCATAGAGCAAAAAAAATATTGAGGTTGTGATCCCTATCACCGGGTGCTATTACCCTGTAAAAAGAGTTAGGTACTTTTGTAACACCTTGTATAAAAGAGGGGTCATAAGTTTGACCGCTATGTGTGTCTGGCTGTGTGTGTCTGTCTGTGGCACACCGTAGCTCTTCAACGGGTGAACCAAAAATGCTTTTTTTTTTATTATTTGAAAGCCGGTTTTCTAGCAAGTGTTCTTAGAAAATAACTAGCTTTTGCCCGCGACTTCGTCCGTGCAGACTTTTTTTTTTCTCGTGAGTATTTCCGTTTTTATCGGTCCACCCGTTCTCGAGTTATAAATGGTGCAACTAACACGACTTTGTTTTATACGAGTACGTATTATATTGTTTAATCGATAGATATGTATGTGGAATATAGATATGTTTTATCAAAATCAGTTCAGCCGTTTATGAGATATTGAAACTAAAATGTCGGGGGTATTTTTTTTTATTATTTTGTTGTTTATACAAATAAGGATGATGGAATGGTTCATTCATCTAATTGAGCATCTACTTGCTACTCTATTTCTACACTCAGTCCTGACCATCCGAAGGTTGTCTGGAGAAGATCGCTTTTAGCGATAAGATCGGTATTTGTACCTCGTATGTAAACTTTCTGTGTAAAAATGCTTCTTGTACACAAGACCAAATACTCCTTTAGATATCTTTTTTAAGATTTTAAAGCACCTATAATGTTTCAGCCAGAAACTAGATTACGAAAGTTGAAAGGTTGAACGTACTATAATCCTTACAGCTGTCAAGGTGTCGGATTTTCCAGTGTATTGAAAGGAAATACCTTCTTGCGCGAACACCGTTTTAACTAAACCAAGGACTTTCACCTACGAATAGGTTTCAATTAGGTACTTTAAGAGGAGTGGCCCCAAACAAACGGAGTAAACGATGTAATCGTTTTGCTACCCCTAAATATTATCCGATTTCGTTGGTTTTGGTGTCAATAGTTATTTTGTAGATTTTATCTATGTGTAAGCTGATTCCTTTTTTTTTAATTCAAACAAAAAAATATATACTTTTCAGCTTAAAAATTTATAGCTGTAAACGGTAAACACTAATTTTAAGACAACGCATAAATTTAGATTATAAACTTGATGCACACAATTAGAAAAAAATTACCCGAAGCACACTCGATTACCTACACAAAATAAGTGGTATATAAAAGAAGGCTCGGTATTAATTGATGATACAAAAAATTATATAAGTAAACGGCGCGAACTCTTCTTAACGTAATTAATTAAGTTACGGTTAGTCTTAATTTAATTATATTTCCATTCATCTGTAAATAAACTAAATATAATCATAAAACTTACCTAATTAGGTATTCAAATTATTGTTCCACTTCAGAATAACATATTTTTTTTATAGTGCTATCGAATATTTTTCTTTAGGCCTCGTATTACGAAGTTTTGTGCAAGTCGGCCTAAACTCCGTGACTAAATACATGACTTAGGGCCAAGCCATTCATGTGCTAATCTCGGATTTAAAACACTCCTTACGATGTTTGGTGAATTAATTATTCCGCTTTCCCTGCTGGAGTTTGAACGTAATTATTTTACTGAGGTTTTACACGAAAATCAATTCGAGAATATTTTGTTGTAGAAATGCTGTCCATCTGGCTTCGCATGAACCTATATCGAGCTATACAGGGTGTTGTTCATGGAAGATAGTTTTAATTACGCATGAAACTAAAAATAGTATTTTTTTGGTTTCCGGCAACATTAATTACAAATTATATTAATTAAAAGTAGTCACTCTTTCTGAGAGAAGGCCATTGTCCAGCTAGTAAGCAACACTTATTCAGACTATGTCTTACTTTACAACTTCCCTATACCTACCTACACCCAAAAAAGTGAGACACGGTGTCATTATTCGAACATAAGTCCGTCGTTTCCGTAGTTCGCACGTCGCCGCCATTACAAACTTCCTGTCGGCGGCCATTAGACTTACATCTTTGACAAATGGCGGGCGACTCTCTCGGGTGTGGGAAGGTGGTAGTTGCTTCCGAAAAAACTGGAAGAATGGCCCGTTTTCAGCTGACAGTTAATAGCTGGATTCAAAGCCCTTGGTAGATGGCGCTCATAGGCTTGGCCATACAAGTATTTGGAAGTGGCTGTGAAATTTCGCTTACACAGATTAATAATATCTTCAGGAAAAGCGAAATTTGACAGCCTTGAAAACGACTCATTGATCGTTAGTAAGTTTAGTAGATGGTTTAACCAGTTTGCTCATGAAGGTCACGACAACAAAAGCGTAGAAAAACTGATCTCTCTCAGGCCTAAGCCAGGTGGATGGAAAACGTCTGTCGTAAGGCACACTAGCGACGCCAATGAAAAAAAAAACATATATGCTATGTGGATGCGTTTTTTGCTAAAAACAAGTTGTCAAATGAGAATCCCTAATTTTGACTATTTTTAGGATAGGTCCTAAAAATAGTTAAAATTAGGGATTCTCATTCGATCTCGGATCCTACGAATAAATACTGCACAAGAAAACACGGGCGTTTTTGACTTGTGCCAATTTTACTCATAGTATTTAGAATCTGGGATCTAGTCCTTAGGTCTTAAAAATAGTAAAGCCGAGGGATAGGTTTAAGGATCTGGGATCTAGATTCTAAAACCTAAGTCAAAAGTAGCCGTGTTTTCTTGTGCAGGATTTATTCGTAGGCTCTGAGATCTAGGCCTTAGGTCCTAACACGATGGACCTAAGGACTAGATCTAGAAGTGAACGGGGTAGCTTCTTCTTAAGTGTCACTTACGCAAGAAAATACCTCCTCCATTTTATTGTCACTTAGTGGTTCTTAAAAGGGTTGACATTAGGGAGTTTCCGCTGAAATATGTATTTAAGGAGTTCTGAAGTTAAGTAGGTGTACCTTGTACCTTTTTTAAGACTCCAAGTTTGTGCTGTCAAAAAGCGGACCACTTATATGGAGATCACCTGTTTTTGTGATGCGGTGGCTCTTAGACTCGTTTAAATACTTGAAAATGTGATACCGCCTCTACCACTACTTTACAATAAAATTGCTACTTCAGAAATAACAAAATACAATACTTGCTAACAATGATCTTTGAGCGTCTAAGGGCAGTATCCATAAGAAATCTATATCTTCTATACTTATAATAAAACTCTAGTCTATCTATACTTATAATAAAACTCTAGCGAAGACAATTCTGTACATTGAATATTTTTAGAAAAAAACTAGCAGGGGTTACTAAGTAAACTATACTAAATCCAAAAATGCAAAAAAAACGGTTTATGTCTGTCTGTCTGTCTGTCTGTCTGTCTGTCTGTCTGTCTGTCTGTGTGTTACCTCATCACGCGAATACCGCTGAATAGTTTTCAGTCAAATTTAGGACCGTGATAAGTCCTGGTTCTGGGCACAATCTAGGCTATCCAATGTTCAGAATACATTGCGGGTTGCAATTTTAACTTCATTTTTTGTAAGAAATATTCATAATTTTGATATAGCTTCTTGAGAAGATATGTTAATAACGTGATACTGAACACATTTCCGAAAAAAAAAACGGAAAAAAAATCCGATTTGGAACCTCATTATCTCGGAAACCGTTGATTTCCTAGGCATACTTTCTTGGGCAAAAATGTTCGTTATGATGAGGACTATACAGGGTGTTAAAAGACCGCCAACAGACCCGAAAGCCACTAGACACCAAAACAAAGTACTTTTTCGATAAATTATTGTTGTAAAATGATTTTGGTTTTTTAGGTTATAATTTTGAAAAATTTTTTTCACTCAATGGACGTTTAACGCGCAAAAGTCATATTGCGCAAGCGTAGGTATCAGATTATGTTACTTAAGCTTGAAGTGCCGATGGTTAGAATACATTGCGGGTTGCAACTTTAACGTCGTTTTTGTAAGAAATATTCATAATTTTGATATGGCTTCTTGAAAATGTATGTTAAGAATCCCCTGAAGCTCTGCAGCCCTGTCGCTCGCACTTTTCAACATTTTAATTTTATTGTAAGAGAATGATTCAACTTTGGACGATAAAATATAGTTGCAGACATAGATAATAAAGCTATCAACATGTAGACATACTTTAAATTTCACATTTATAGTTTAAAAAATAAATATTACTGAACTACTACTTTTAACCGAAGTTCTGTGATATTTTTTTATTAGTAGGAATATGAAATCAAAAGTGTGTCCACATGTCGATAGCTTTATTATCTATGTCTGCAACTATATTTTATCGTCCAAAGTTTAATCATTCTCTTACAATCAATTAAAATGTTGAAAAGTGCGAGCGAGAGGGCTGCAGAGCTTCAGGGGATTCTTAAGAACTAGATACTGATAAATTTCAGCAAAAAAAAATTTTGAAAAATCCGACTTTGAACCTCCTTATCTCGGAAACCGTTGATTTCCCAGGCATAGTTCCTTGGGCAAAAATGTTCCTTATGATGAGGACAATACGTGGTTTCCCGCTTTGTTGGCGGTCTTTTAACACCCTGCATGTGGTCTCCCACTTTGTTGGCGGTCTTTTAACACCGCTCGGTATTCAATACAAGCACTCGCCGCAAACAATAATTTTGCATTCTTGCATAACAAATAACTATTGTTTGCCGTTGAGCTGGATAGACAGAGTTACTAGCCGTATGCTTTACTTGCTGGCTTAGCATGAGAATGAGTAAGACCTTATCTATGGGCTTATAACTTTATCTATCCCACTCTACGTCGAGGGAGATACATAAAAACCCTTTTACTTCCTAAGCAATTCTTATGCTAAGCTTCCTGGTATCTTATCACGGGCTTAATGTAAACAATACATATTTATTATTAAATTTATAAATGTATTTTTTAGATTAGGGTTTTTATTCTATTTTATTATAATGCTTTCTTTTGAGCCCTGCTACCGCAAGTTAAGAAATAATAACTATTAAAATACTCCCGACATTTTAGCTTCGAATAAGCATATGTAATAAATAGCTGAACCAATTTTGACAAAACATAACTAAGAACATTCGCTAGAAAACCTGCTTTCAAATAAAAAATAAACCTAAAACTTCCAAATCGTTCACCCATTTAAGAGCTACGGTGCCACAGACAGACACACCGTCATAAACACTTATATAGACACACTCACAAAGCTGTCAAACTTATAACACCCCTCTTTTTTGGTCGGGGGTTTGACTTTTCCTCCACAGTCGAATTTAAATTAAATGTCAAATGTGTAAAAACGCATACGAAGTCGCGGGCACAACTAGTTGTTAAATAAACTCTCTGAAAGAAAGTATCCTGTGCCGAATCTTTATAGGCAAGGTATATCTTACCAAAGCATAGCGAAAAACAATGAGAAAACTCTTTTTATAGCGACATAAACCATCAGAGTCGATAACAGTAAAATAAATAATATAAACGTTTAATATAAAGATTGTCTGGCACCACATAGATCAATTGTTCTAGAGCTGCTTGCTCACTGACTGTCGAGTGATTCATTAAAAAAAACATTTCGAAGAAAGACGTGACTTAGTTTACTCAGCACCTATACACCGTGGAATTTTAGTGGTTTTAAAGCCGAAGGTATTTAGTTGCACTCGTGATTCTGAGCCAAATTCCAAATTTTACTTCAAAACGAACGAAAAAAAAAACTCTTCCCAATACAAACGGCTATAGCCAATCAACACCATTTGTATGGAGAAGTGATTTATTTTCTCGCGTTTTGGAATGAAAATTTGTAATTTGGCTCAGAATCACCAGTGCAACAAAATACCTTCGGCTTTAAAACGTCTAAAATTCCACGGTGTATAGGATACGGCGGATGGTGTTATCAAATACGAGTACGAGCTACAAAAATATGTACAGACAAACCTTATTTCATCGTAATCTTTTACTAGGTCTATCATCTACTAATGGTTATACCGATAATATTTTATATAAACAAGACATTAACATGTTTCGTTTACCACATAATGTCTTGTTTGTAATTGTAAGAAACGAAATTATTTGTAAATCATGGTAAGAAACCAGGTTTCTTACAATAATGAAATTATAAGCACGAAAGCGTTAAATAGCTTATTACAAAGAATTGCAACACCCTTTAATAAAATTGTAATTGCCATTAAGGCACAATAATATGAGGCACAACTAGCGCCGCCAGTTAAAAAAAAATCATAATATCTTCTTTTTGGATGCGTTTTTTGCTAAAAACTCTCCTGCGAAATATCAACGCAAGGCTTAACTAAGTATTTTTAGCACCTAAGGTTTGGATTCTAGATCTAAGGGTGGTATTCTAGAACGCTACTTAAACTCAGTTTAAACAGAGTTCAGACTGTCGATAAAGCAGAGCATGTTTTGATATGAAGGGAGGGATATTCAAATCAAAACATGCACTGTTTTATCGACAGTCGACACTACTTAAACTGAGTTTAAACAGAGTTCAAGGAGCTTTGTCCTAGTTTGAACTGAGTTTAAGTAGCGTTCTAGAATACCACCCTTAGAACTTAAAAATGCAATCGATTCTCGCCAAAGGAGGCCACTTTTTGCGAGAATTGATTGCATATAAATCCTAAAAAGTCCTTAAAAAATTAAGCCTTGCGTTGAGATTTTGCAGGAGAGTTTTTAGCAAAAAACGCATCCAAAAAGAAGATTTGTTTTTTTTTTCATTGGCGGCGCTAGTTGCGCGTCCTACTGGGCCTTAAGGTAATTTACTTGCTCTTTTGTATGAAAACTGTCGCCACAAGGTTGCACTGAAAGTGATTAAATCAACTACCATTGACGTAAAAGCACTTTATTTGTTCCCCCTTGCAAAAGTAAATGGACACCCAGTCTAGCCGACTCATAAGTTCATACCAGACATTCCAATTTAGCTGCTATGCGGTCGTAACAAGAGCTTCATTGAGGGCACATTATACTTGGTGCCAGTGGGATGGTGTGACGTCATAGCTTGGCTAGCATACATTACGCATCTAAGTTATGGACTACTCCTGTTCTCTAACATTATCAATATTGACGTAATTTAATAATCAACGACAACATCTTAGTGTATTAAGCCATGTTCTGACACAATAAATTTCATTTCATTTCATTTCAATATTCTGCACTTCATGGGATTTCTTCCTTCACATCGTGACAAAATATTATATTATCGCAAAAACATTGCTAAAATAAAAACACATCTAAAACGACCTTTAAGGCGTTAACACGTTGGCCTTTGGATTGGCCCGGATATGGCCCGTTTTTTGAAGATTAAAAATTCGATTGTTTTCATTGATGGCGAAGGTTAGCCTTACTCATAATATCAAAAAATCGCATGCATGCATAATATCAAAAAGTCGTCAAACAATATCATAACCTTTTTGTATCCCATTGGGATAATATTTATTATTCTTTTTTTTAGCAAAATAATTAGAGATTAAGTATTTACATGCCAACCACCGAAACCTGTGAAAAGTTTATGTACCCCAGTGTTTATCCCAATGCCTACTCACTATAAAACAATAAGGTACCTATCCCACTTGAGTCGAGTTCAAAAAGGGTCGGTCAGGAAGAGCCCTTAGCCCGGCGCCAGACAGCAGCCCCGCCCACCGGAGCCTTTATCCGTGATTGCCAGACGGATTTAACGGCCCCAACATATACACACTCGTACACAGTAATGTGGAGTCAGTTATACTTAGTTCCTGACCTCCATTGGGATGACATACGGCAGTCGCGGGTAAGTGTGTAAGAGGTGTAAATTTTAGTGTGTGCCGAAAATTTAAAAAAAAGTTAACATGTCGTTACGATCCGTTCAAAAGTGTTAGATGCAGCTGGGCAAAGGCCTTCTCTCAGAGTTCGAGCTTAATCACCAAGCGTTATCAATGCGTATTGGCAATTTTCTCGTTAAATGTATAAGCTCAGGTTTCCTCACGATGCGCTGAAATTAGACATGATTGTGAAACCCTTCGCATTGAAGGAGTTGTATTTAGTAACCATCTATTAGTCATCTTTGTAGGCGCTAGTTGGGTTTCGTTGTTAGTCACGCCCTGTACACAAAAGTACACACGACAGCACGTCGACCTTTACACGCTAGCACTCTACTCGGTTGCGTTACGTGTGACTTTGCAATAAAAACGTACAGTCTGACGTGCTGTCCTATAATGTACCTATAATGCATTATAGGTGTACCTATAATGCGTCACTGAGAAGTTTAGAGTGCATTTTGCTCGCCCATTTCAGCGAACGGAAATGGTACGTAACTATGTTTGCCTAGAATTCTAAATCAACAGCGAAAGTTAGTACTTATTGAGTTTTAGTATGGAATATTTGTACAGTATGAGGCCTTATGTTTCCTTTTACAAAATGGTGTTTAAATTGAGATGAAAATTCGCCACGCGTAACAATAAAGAAGCTTTTAGTGGCTCGCAATGAACCACTTAAATAAGGCCTTGTCCCCGGCTTAAGCTTTTAAATTTTTGTTACAGTTATAACCCAGATTTGCGCATGACTCGGTGAAGGAAGGTGCTATAATCGCGCGAATAAGCGACGCCGTAATAAGAATTGAACATCGCGTGAATGACAATTAGAACAACTATTCGACGTCATAACGTTTGATCGCCAGTTTGCGCGAACCAGCGATTATCCCGCAAATCGCGTTCAATTAGGACGACGCCTTAGAGTAATCAGTACTGCGCAATGATTTCAAACATCAGCGATATCATTTTATACTTTTAGGGTTTACTGACAACTGAATAAGACGGACTTGCGTCACTCAGGGTTAGCAAACTAACTCCGAGTTAACTTGACATTTCCATACAAATTTTGACGTTAACTCAGAGTTAACTAGCTATCCCTGGTTGGCGCAAGTGGACCTAAGATGGTGTAAACTTTGATCAGCAGAGTCCGTTAAAAACGTCGTCACAGTTTAAGTCACAAGAACCTTCTTGAGACGTAAACTAATTACTCATCCCTATGGGTCCTCAAGCGGTAAAGCAGGCAAGCGGCTTAAATTTTTATAAAGTCCTTTGGATATCTTCTAAACGGAGCAATATATTATTATGTAATCTATCTTTTCGTTATCTATCCTACGTGGTCTTAATGGTGTTTTTGCCATAACTTTGATAGCTGAGTCGACAACAAGCTGCCTTTTTTGTTAACCGTATAAGCGATTGAGTAAAGTACAAAGGTCAATTTGTGGTTTTCCTCTTGAAATAATAGAATTTGCAAGTACACAGTAGTAGTTACAGTAATAGTTTTTTGTGTCATTTATTACACCGTCGCGCGATAAATACCCACAATGAAATGCAAATATTAATGTTTTAATAACCTTAATCCTAAAGAACGGATGAATAGAAGAATGCTAAAACGGGATTCATTGGAAATTCCGATTCATACAAATCTTGACCTACTACGCCGCTCGACGCTCGTAGACTGCTACGAGTTACTCGTAGCACGTTCGTAGAGGGTTCTACGAAGCGTTTTTTTTTTTCATCTATTGTTTGCTGCAATCAAGGCTGAATTGATGAGGTTTTGTTCAGAGAATATAAAACAGTGTATATTGAAGTTTGATTTCCAACCAAGATACCTTTTTAAGTAAGCAATTAACTTTTTTGATGAAAGGTGAAAAACAGTATTTATGAATTCAAAGCCTTCACGAGACAACTGGAAAAATAGATTAAAATAAACGACGTTTTTTATATTTAATCATGGTAATATCTACGGTCCTTAATTAAGAGAATACCTACGGAGAGAGAGAGGAGAGATAGATAGATAGAGATCACTTTATTGTACACCAGATTTTTTTACAAATTTATTTACAGAGGCAAGGGGTATTCTCTTTTTTTCTTCTTAAACCTGTAGAAAAAACACTAATAGAAAATCTGAGTGGCCTGTTACATTTTTAACCCCCGACCCAAAAAGATGGGTGTTATAAGTTTACCGTTGTTCTTTAACCGCTATGTGTGTGTATATGTATCTGTCTTTGGCACCGTAGCAAAAGCTAACTGTGAACCGATTTGGACCGATTTTTATTTGAAAGCACGTTTTCTAGCAAGTGTTTTTGTTTTTAGACATGTTTTATCAAAATCGGTTCAGCCGTTTATGAGATATGCTAATTTGAACATAAATTGTCGGGGATTTAATTTTTTTTTTATCTTAGTAGATATCGATTTACGTTTTTCGGTTCAGAATTTATCAAAACGGACGGGTAACTAGTCTTGTCTCTTTTTTTCCAACTTCTTATCCGTCAACCGAAGTCTTTTCCAAGACCGAGCAGCCTCCCGCCTATAGTACGGTCCACACATAAAGAACCCAGCAGACAAAGCGCTATGTCTGGTGGAACAATGCCGCGCTTTGACGCCCCCCTTTCTACCC
The DNA here is from genome assembly GCA_949319315.1 of Zelleria hepariella. Classification (NCBI taxonomy): domain Eukaryota; kingdom Metazoa; phylum Arthropoda; class Insecta; order Lepidoptera; family Yponomeutidae; genus Zelleria; species Zelleria hepariella. The sequence continues at coordinate 1,963,803 of OX439390.1, read as the reverse complement.
TTAAGCCTGGTTTACACGAGTAGAGTTAGTGGTAGAGTAGCACGGTAGAGTACTGACTATCTTACTAACTACCAATGTGGACGGTCATGGTAGAGTAGCTACCCCCGGGGGCCACTACCACTAATTATTAGTACTTGCCCACCTCTCGAGAGTAGAGTGAAACTTGTTCAAACCTTTGTGGAGCGTGTAATAGTTGGTTACTATTTGGTACTTAAACGAGTTTTTTTCATCATTTCATAATAAGTTAGGTTAAACAAAGCTAAATGTTTTTTTTTTAAGGTTCGCAAGAGCAATTAGGAAGAAGAATAAGAGCAAAATAAAATAAAATAAATAACTACGGATTTATCAAGTTTTAATTATTTATTTATTTTTGTTTATAAAAATATATATATATATCAAAATAAACATTGCAAAACATCTCCCAAACTAATATATTAGGTACTAGCTTGTGACGTCATACAAAATATCATTTTAAAGTAACTCATTTGACTAACCTGTCAACGAAAAATCGCTGAACAAAAATAGCACAGTTTAGCTACAAAATTTAAAAAACTGTGAAACTTTTGAATTTCCCGCCACGTTGCTATCGTCCACCCTTAAGCTCGCGAAATGATCGAGCACCGTTCATTGCATCACTTTTACGAAACACTTCTTACTAAATATAAATTGTCGTGGAGACGCTGGTAGCGTACCTACTGGAAACTAGTAGAGCAGTAGGCAAGTGCACTCTACCGCTAACTCTATTCGTGTGCCCCAGGCTTTACCCCGCTCCCCCTTCGCCCGCCATTCTAATGAGAAGTGTCGGGACCAAAAATTTGGTGCCAACTCGAACTCTGAAGCACCATCGAAGACTGGAAACGCTTGGCCAACTGAGCCAGTGAGGCGTTGAGCGATTTTCGGCTTTCAACCGAAGTATTTTAAGGGTTATTTTTAGAGGGGGTGGTTAAGTTGAGAGATGCCAAGGCGGGCGGGTATTGATAGGTTTTTTACGATGCCACTTTTTTTCTCTTTTACGTTCTGTTTGAGCAAGATAGAGGCTTCTGATTGGTTCACACCGGATGAGATAGTTTTTAATTTGTTTTTAGATAGTGTGAAATTAAAATACACTTATTATACTTCTACATTCTTGCAAGTATGAGAGCATCAAATCGCTTTTTTTGCCAGCTCTACGTATGTAAAAAAATTGCCTCGAACAAACTGCCTAACAGTTCCCGGAACTGAAGCCCATGAATTCGAAATCCACTTTCGTCCACAATTGTACGTGGTCGTTGATAGATTTGGCCGATACGATCGGCATGGCTGACAGTAATGGAGTAATAATTGCTCAGCATTACCATAATGTCGGGTCCAAGACCATACGTTGTCTGCACCATGTTATTTTTTTAGACCTGCCGCTAATGGGTCTAGGGCAGGGGTCACCAAATGGCGGACCGCGGTCCGCATCCGGACCGCCGACCCATTTTGTGCGGACCACGAGAACACAGCAACTTGCACCCGCATTATCTTTGTTGACGTCAATTCGAAATCGGCCGGGCGAAGTAACGAGCTAACAAGCGAAAAACAGTTTGCGGATTGCGAAAGCGTTGATCGTCGCCAAGATTTTATGTCAATAGCTTGCACCAATAATAATTTTACTCCAAACTTCAGACAGATAGTCCGCAACAAAAAATGACCTTTCTTATTTCCGCAATTTTTACATTTGTTTAGATTTTTTTTTCTATAAAATGTTGTGCGGACCGCGATGGTCATTTCATTTCTTAAAACGGACCCTGAGCGAAACTAATTGGTGACCCCTGGTCTAGGGCATCCAGTTACGGCAGTGTCGGATATAGTGTGCCTCTTTTATGACATAGTAAGCTGTCGGTAAAAGGGCCACTATATTTAAAATCTAGTAGTAAGAAGAAGTATGTTTATGCAGACTTCTTTATACTCGCTAACGGTGAAGGAAAACATCGTGAGGAAACCCGCGGCTCAGTTGGCTCCACACGTATTGACCTGTCTTTCCTGTGGGCTAGGTCGACTAAGCTGTCAGGATGGTATAGGTGCTGGGCAAGCCTACTCCATCTAAAACAATGTCCCAGGCACTGCAGCGCCGAGTGGTCTCTTCTCCCATCTAGTGTGAGTGAAGGTGCCACTGGACGCTGTATAAATCATCTCATTAGGTAGATGCAAAGGCCTTAGTTTTATACTCGGAAAGTCAAGTTAAAAAAGTTGTAAGAAAAATGTACTTTTTAAAATACACTGAAAATTCTTTATTTTACTGAAAATTTCCTCTCTAACTAGCGAGTTCTGGAGTATTGTGGCACATGTTTTTATAGAACTTGGGTTAACTACCTAAATGCTTTGTAGCGTCTAATTCGGAAGGCAAAGTTTTTTGTTTGAAAGTCCGTTATTGGCTTAATCTTATCTTTAGAGAATATTGAGAAACTAATTTAAATATTTTTTATTTTGGTCCAGTAGTTCTGTTTTTATGCACTAAAATATTTTGTTCCTATGACCGCCAACAGTATGCAGACCGTCGCGTGACGGCATAAAACCGTATCTTTGAAACGTTGTAAAATCCAAACTACTGAACCAAAATAAAAAATATTGAAATCAGTTTCTCAATATTGTCTAAAGATTAGATTAAGCCAATAACGGACTTTCGAACAAAAAACTTTGCCTTCCCAATTCTGATCCATCGAAATTAGGCAAAAAATTTACGGCGTAGATTAGCACTAACATGCAGGTATGTGAAAAGACCCTATTATTGTGACGTGGACACTTGAAAAAGAACTGGGTAAACAAAATAGGATGAAGAAAATTGTTCGTCTATACCTAGGTTCATCGTTATAACGAGAACATTATTACTACAAACAGGTACAAGTACATTCTTATGGTTGCATTTTTTAAAACTTCAAAAAGCAGGAGGTTCTATGTTCGGTATTTATTTTTTTTGGCTGTGAATTGAATCGTTGGTTCCGGGCCACTCAGCATCGCTCACCTCCGCAGTTGGTAATATAGGAGGCTCAACACAATATTGTCTGTTTTTTTTTATATAGCCTGTTTGATGTCCCACTGCAGGGCAAAGGCCTCCCCCCTCTCAGCCCAGACTTTTCACCACTTATGACCACCTAAGAATATGTCATTATATGTTTATTTTTAATGTTAATATCAAAGTAACGTTTATTTTCTGAATTTGTGGTTGCAATTCAGTGGAGAAGGAAAAAAATCGATTACGCTTCACAGCGAGAAGTTACATAAAGTATAATTTACACTTCGTGATAATTACAATAGAATAAAACAAACTGCCCCTCTACCCTTGACGCACTTTTAATACAGCCGCAATATGGCGCAATTAAAAAAAATTGATATTTTACAAATTAAGACGCATTTTGTGTTTTTATTGAATAGAACAGCCTTACCTTTGAATAAACATTACAAAGTATTTAAAATCAAAGCATTACTGTGCAAATTCAAAGAGAAATATTTTTTTTAACTTTTTCATTTTGATCGCAATAGCGTCAAGGGTAACCCCACTGGTCTCATCAGTTATTCTTGTACATATAATGGGGCTATCATCTTCCTGGTATGGTTTGTCCCTACATTCCAATTATAGATGTGCAAAGTATATGTACATACATATACAGTGAAGGAAAAATTTCTGACCTTACGCAAGACTAGGGCCCCTAGCGGCGTATCCATGCGCGGTAGCCCTCATTATTGCGTTATCAAGATAACCACAAAACCACCACTCAACTCTATTGCAATTGAATAAATAAACCGTTGTATTAAAAGCTCATTATTTATTTCAGGGGTAAGTCACCGGGACCTTGAAGATGAATAATAGTTCTGCGACTGCGCCCACGACGCCGTCACGGGTCACGTGGTACGGTCGGCCACAGTCACAGATACCCCATCTCGGCAGCTCTTACCGCGCGCGGCTTAAGGGCGCCAATCAAACAAAAAGGGGTATCCTAGCGTGTGGCCGAATGTACAGTCAACAGCATGTCGACCTTTACACGCACGTTACGGGCGACTTTGCAACGAAAATGGCTTACGTGCTGTTGACTACAATAAACCATTGGGTGCGTACAAGGGCCTGAGTCTGCAACGGAATGGTGTCACGATAGAAGGCACCATTACATTACAGACTCAGGTCCCTGTTCGTGCTCGTTCAGTCTACACACGTCCATATTAGTTTTGCTCTCAATTTGTAGAGACTTGGGAGAATTGCTAATAAACTAGTATTTTTATAATTATACTGTAGCGACCCCTGTCGGGCGCACAGGAAACGTAGCAGTTTGCTGTCAAATAGCTACTCGCTACAATCCTGCATCGCGCCAGCAAAATATCTTTCGTAGCTGAGTATATATAGAACGTCCAACTATGTTCAGTTGGACCCGGCCGGTCCCCAAGCACAACATCTGCTTGGCGGGAAATTTCCCTTTATAGTCGAGGAGCATGATCACCCGCTCCTCCTAAAATACAAATAGAAAAAACTCACGTGCATTTAAATGAAACTCGCAAAATGTCTACAAAAGAGACGACAAGTTGGCCCAGAGCAAAGCAAATCCAATCCTAACTACATATCTACTTAGTTCTACAAGTACAGGGTGCACTCTTCGTCGTTAGCGGAACTTTAAGTAGGCTGTCTACTGATCAATACAAACAACTTGTATTAGGTGGCTAAAAAAATGGAGCGAAAAAAATATCAGCTGTTCCATACAAAAGGTCGACTCAGTACTGCGTCAAATGTATGAAACAGCTGATATTTTTTTCGCTCCATTTTTTTCGCCACCTAGTACAAGTTGTTTGTATTGATCAGTAGACAGCCTACTTAAAGTTCCGCTATCGAATTAGAGTGCACCCTGTAGATAAACCTCTAGCATCCTACAGCGAGAGACACATCAAAGGAATATTTTTGTTTACTTTAACAAAGGTCCTCCGGCGACGTCAAAATTATGTAGGGGTAAATATCAGCGAAGTAAATAGTCATTATGTTGGTTGGTAGCGATAGTTGCCAAATTAGAATCGAGACGTTCGTACACGCACGCATGGCATAGCAGAAATTAAGGGGGAAATTAAAAACTAAATAGACTTGGTTTTAACATTTTGCAGGGCTAATGTAATTGCAGGCTAATTTGCAGGGTCACTCGGTATTATTATTGAAACCAGGAAAAGAAGATACTTATTGGTGTTACCAGTCTTAATTATGCCGTTTACACTTCATATTCACTTAGTCCACACGTGATGCATTAGGCGAAAAGGGGTTTCAGAAGGAAGTTGTATCTACTTATTAGTCAAAATATATCTACCAAAAGGTTTATCTGAGGCTCTACCACGAGTTACGACCGGCAGACCTACCACACCCGCAAAGACGGTTTTACTATGGCAAAACCGCCGGTGGTAACTCGCGGTAAAGCCTCTGAAATTTGTTCGTGATACAGTTTGTGATTTAATCAAATATCTAATTATTTAAGTACACTTTGTTTTATTAGGAAGGGGGAAATTATAGAGAGACGACTTATGGACGATTTCCTCGAAAAGGCTTAGCGATCATTAAAATGGCGTTATTAAAACTTGATCTAGGAGATTTTTTTAATTGGTTCTAAGCCAAGCTTGATTGATTTTTATAATTGACACGTTTTTTTACACAAGCAATTTTTGCCAATATTCCAACTTGCGGGTAGCAGGCTTACTGCCGGTTTCTGATTTGAGAAATTCCCTAAGCAAATGGGTAAGTATCGTCCTGTCTCTGTAGATTTCTCACAAAAGAGCGTGACAGAATGATAGTAAAGTATTTGCTTAGCAAAATTCTCAACTCAGAAACCGGGCCTTATAAAGCCAAAAAGAACTTGTAAAACCGGGAAAATTACAATCCGAGTAAACCGAGTAAGTAAACTTGTTTATGACTTAATTTTATTGTGATTAGTTCCATACTCAGGTTCTATATAAAATTAACTTTTTGGTTCAATTGAAAACCCTTTCTACTTTTATCTGTTACGAAACGTCAAATCAGGTAACCGAATTCGGTTTTCTCGAATGAAATTTTCAGTAAAACTTTGATATATTTGAATCTAAGGGCCAATACAGCTCTAGCGTACCTATAGATAATTTTATGTTGATGTTACGTTAGGTTAGGTTCATAAACTAGTGGTAAAAAGTGAGATGTAGCCTGTACAATTGTACATGTCCCACTAGCTGGGCAAAGGCCTTCTCTCAGAGAGAGAGTTCGAGCTTAATCACCACGCGTGCTCAATGCGGGTTGGCGATTTTTGCGTTGAGGGTATAATGCCTCATACGCTCAGGTTTCCTCACGATGTTTTTCTTCACCGTCAGCGAGTGGTATTGCTACTACAAATTCACAAATGTACGTAACTTTGAAATTAAACAAAGTCATAGATACATGCCCGCACCGGGAATCGAACCTAGGACCTTTCGCTTCAGAGTCCAATGTTCTACCCACTAGACCACCACCGCCTGTGGTACGGTGAAAATATACCTACTCAAAACAATGCTGATGAAATCATCACTAATAACAACCATGTAATGTGATAGGTATACACATGTAGGTAGTCTTACGTCTAATCACAGGTCATGGGGTCACCAACTGGGCTCGAAACGATGAACTTATTTTATAAAACTCCTTCCAACTAAATGAGGATTTTCCAAGCGTCAAATATTATAACTAAATACATATAGTTATAAACTCGTAACTATCAAAATCTGTCTTTTAAGTAATCTGAGGTTTCCATACAAAGTTAGCGCTTTAGTTAGAATCGCTGTCCAATTTGATACTTGGAGAAATCCCCATAACTGAAAATCGTCCTGTCAAAAGACCTCTAAAATCAATGGAACGGGTCACAATTTACAGAACAAATACAGCAAACTGAACACTCATTACTGGCTGGTTTTAGATAAGCACTATCTTGCCAAATAAATGTAATGTAGGTAGGTACTACTTTTTGTATTAAATGATCTGGTGAACAAACTATGGAAGTGGAAATAATTTAGAGGCAGAGAAATCGACTCTAAATCCTCTTCAGATAAGGTTCTGTCTTGGTCGTGTCGTCGAAGTCTTGCCCTGCTCATATCGAGTCTAATGAATGAAGATCCATCCAAATCTTCTCAAAAGCAACGCAACCGACTACAATAAGCGAATAGAATCAACACTTCACCAAATAAAGCAGTATATCCGTCGACGTGTCATTTTAAAAAAAGGAAATGTGAAAGACGTCTCTGCTTGAGAAGCGGGATTGAAATGTTGCACCCACTCGTAGTGTATTTAATGTTGAGACTAAAATCCCTCCGGCAACTTGGATCCCATGATTTCGATCCCATGGGATTATACCTTTTTTTCCATTCGAATCCTATATTTACGGTATTAAAGCTTCGATAAAGTGCATAGTATGGATCCTATATTTATGGGATCCAAGTTGCCGGAGGGAACTAAAACGCAACCGAATAAGCACTACATCAAATAAGCACGTAAGTGAGCATGATTCCCGCCGAGTTTTCTTGAAAAAGGGAGCGTAACTCCAACTAGAGGAGCGGGGTCGTCGAACGAACTCGGTCGGGAGGGGCGAATTGGGCGCGATCGATCGCCTACCTTCCTCCGGCCACAGCACAGCATTCTCCGAGCGCGCGAGGGTCCGCCCGGCGAAGTCTTCAGCCTTGCTAGCTTTCGCCACTGCATCCGGCCGATTTAGGGCTCACACGGCGCCTTAGGGGCCCCGGCACGCATCACGGCGCGGCTCACCCGTCGCGCGCGGCAATCCCTCGCGGAATGCCTTGAAAACTCTCGCGCCTGCGCCGTGCCTTCACCCCCCGACCCCCGCGGAGACCCCTCCCCCTTCCCACGATTAATAATTCCGGCTACGCTACCAGTGCGTATGTGGGTTAGTTTTTTTTTCCTTTTCGCCGATCGATGGTATCTCTTTTTCGAGTTGCATTCGGTCGACCTACAAATTGAGCGGACAAGTGAGAAGCTCAGGCTTGGTCGAGATGGCCGGTATTTGGGTCACTTTTTAGCCCAGTGTGCAAGGTAAAGGCCTGGGCAGACGGTGTGCCACCGCCTCTCTGCGAGTGTAACTGCACAAGACTAGCTTTTGCCTGCGACTTCGTCCACGCTGACTGTTTTTTCCGTTATCACAATAAAATTAAATAAAAAGCTTACATATAGCACTCAGCGTTAAAGTAGCTTTCCATTAGAGAAAGATTTTTTTTTACATCGGATGAGTAGTTTTGAAGATTACCCACTAAATACAAAATACTTACAAACTTTTCTTCTTTCTGGGGGATCGGGCTAGGGGATCCTGGTGGACGGAATGTTATAATTTTACCTAGTGTAGAAAACTAGATTCTTACCACGACTTGATTTCGATTTTGAGCACCAGTTATTTCGTGATTCGGTGAGAATCCCGATTTCTTACAATCATGTCAAAAAATAACTAAAAAGTTGCAAAAAATATAACAAGATAACGTAAAAAATTAAGAACAGTTTTCCCCAACTTAAATCAGTTTAACACCAGACATATTAAAAACACCGAGAAATAGAGCTGGCAGATGTCCATGTAGCGAATAAGAAAGAAAGAAGTTTTCGTAGAAGATTGCCTAATGTAAGACGTAAAAAGCTACGAACTTCGTAGACGTTTGCGTAGGCGCTCCGTAGCATCGCTACAGCGCGGCGTAGGCACCGCGTAGCGTCGTAGCAGCGTAGGCGCAATTGGGTACGCAAAGTTTTTTGTTCGAAAGTCCGTTATTGGCTTAAACTTATCTTTAGACAATATTGAGAAACTAATTTAAATATTTTTTATTTTGGTCCAGTAGTTTTATTTTTATGCGCTAAAATGTTTTGTTCCTATGACCGCCAACAGTATGCAGACCGTCGCGTGACGTCATAAAACCGTATCTTTGAAACGTTGTAAAATCCAAACTACTGAACCAAAATAAAAAATATTGAAATTAGTTTCTCAATATTGTCTAAAGATAAGATTAAGCCAATAACGGACTTTCGAACAAAAACTTTGCCTTCCGAATTGGCGTCTTGTCGATAGTACAGACGGCCACTCGCTAGGACACCCCTTTTTGTTCGATTCACGCCCTTATGTCGCGCGCGGCAAGAGCTGCCACGGGGTATCTTTCAGTGTGGCTGACCGGACAAGACGTAGGCGGCAAGTAGATAAATAGGCATTATATCCAAGGGTTGAAGATTCAATTACACCTACGAGTACGTCAATGTTATTAGAAACGAAGGTTGATTTGTACGTAAACTCAGAGAACGGGTGATTTGTTTATGCTGCGAGTGAAAATAACTCGCAGCATAAACAAATCACTAGTTATTTTTAATTAAAAATAACTAGTGGTTCGCCCCGAACTGTGAACTCGCGACCCCATATAAACTTAACAACCCCACATCTCGGCAACCCCTTGACCGATTTGGATCATGTTCGAACTTAAAAAATATTTTAATTTTATTTACTCGCCTTCCAAATTTCATAACGATCCGACCAAATTTACTCAAGTTATCGTCGAACGAACATTCATACATACAAACATACAAACGACTCGGAGAACTTCGCTCGCTCGTTCAATAATATTGATGGTTTTTTATTATGCTTATTGCAAATCTTGATCAATAATGATCCTTTACTATGGTACCTACTATACGACGCGGTGCAGTTCATTACACCCTAAAAAAAAGCTGTTTCGTAATAGGGATTATACTTAGGGTAGACCTCATCCTGTTATCCCGACCAAACTAAAGACCTCTTTTTACATACTATGTCCTTCTAAATGAAGGTCCACAAGAACTGGCGCTACCGCGAACCTACTTAAATATCCGTCGGGTCCGTACCAAAATCACATGGGACTTTGACCTTACCTGACCACATTAGGTACTTTTAGTAAGTAGTCAAGCCAAGGGAATTTTGCACCAGCAAGCGTAGCATAAGGTTGGGTTAGAGCTTATCTATGGGTTTATAAGTCTGTCTATCCCGCTCTACGTCAAACAAAAGAGTGAGATAAGTTATAGACCCATAGATACGCCAGCCTTATGCTTACGCTTGCTGAAAAGAAAGCGTAAAATTATACGCTAATATCTCAAATTATAATGCTTGGAAACTGCTGTCTGTGACATTCTCATGCCAATAAGGGCGATTCTGTCTAAAACTATACTAATCTGACAGCACTAAAGTGACAGATAATGTACTAAAGATGACAGCTATCTGTCACTGTATTACATTATATGTTACTTTAGTGCTGTCAGATTAGTATAAGTTTTAGACAGAATCGCCCTGACTGTCGAACTATGGATCAAATCAGCAGTTTCTAGTCCTCAAAGCCGGTTTATTTGCGGGCTGCCGTACACGGGTAGAGTAAACGGTATAGTACTAAGTGAGACAGAGGTATACAATCAAAGGCAGCAACATCCATAGCAATTCGGAAGGCAAAGTTTTTTGTTCGAAAGTCCGTTATTGTCTTAATCTTATCTTTAGACAATATTGAGAAACTAATTTAAATATTTTCTATGACCGCCAACAGTATGCAGACCGTCGCGTGACGTCATAAAACCGTATCTTTGAAACGTTGTAAAATCCAAACTACTGAACCAAAATAAAAAATATTGAAATTAGTTTCTCAATATTGTCTAAAGATTAGATTAAGCCAATAACGGACTTTCGAACAAAAAACTTTGCCTTCCGAATTCCATGTTAAGGTGGAATGAGAGCAGCGTGGCGGGAAATTAAAATTTTTCACAGTTTATTATATTTTGTAGCTAAAATGAGCTATTTTTGTTCACCGATTTTTCGTTCGCGGATATAACAAAGTATTCTTTTCATTATTGTAAACAATAGAACAGCAATAATTCAGCCGATTATGTGTTCTGGTCTACGAAGCAGTGGCACTGCCTAAAAAACTTGTCGTAGACCAGAACACATAATCGGCTGAATTATTGTTGTTCTGTTGTTTACAATAATGAAAAATACCTACTTTGTTATTTCCGCGAACGAAAAATCGCTGAACAAAAATAGCTCAGTTTGGCTACAAAATGTAAAAAAACTGTGAAAATGTTGAATTTCCCGCCACGTTGCTATCATTCCACCTTATATGTCTCAGTTAGTACTCTACCGCTCTACTCTACCGTTTACTCTACCCGTGTACGGCAGCCTATCGATTGTTTTTTTAAACTAATGGGGTATTTTTCAAGCATCCAAAATAGTACGAATAACTGTCAAAATCAGTCTATTAATCTGTGGTTTCCATGTAAACCACAGATTTAGTTGCGCGTTTTAGTACGAATCGCTGTCAAATTTGACACTTGGAATTCTTGGAAAAACCCCTCTTGTACGTACGTATTATTTGTCGAAAAAAATATTTTTATTTATATTTTCAAAATTGTAATTCAAATTCAAAATTTATTTATTACCGTAAGATTTAAACATTTATGATTCACAGTGATTCCTGCAATAGGAAACCCTGAAAGTAGGCATCGCAGGTACGGTCGGCTAGTCACAGATACCCCATGGCAGCTCTTACCGCGCGCTGCATAAGGGCGCCAATCGAACAAAAAGGGGTATCCTAGCGTGTGGCCGACTGTACCTATTCTATTTTTCCCGCAAAAATAAATCTGTTTTGAGGACTAGCAACTACCTACTGTGCGTTTTTTTTTTTACAGAATGGTCCGTCCGCGTGATTTCCGAATGGCGTGGACTCGAAGTCAATTTGATTACGGCAGTTCTCTCGTAACTTTCATGATTTTATACCTCCCTGCGTCGCCGTGAACGAATTTGATTAAGACTTCGCCGAAGTGATTTCGTTTTAGCATAAGCGGGTACTTTTTGGACATTGTGTGCCTAAATCTACTTGATGCTTGTCCTAGAAACTCGGCACAAAAAAAATCTCTCCCTAATTTTCACGCAAATCTTCTAATTATTTTTAACTTCTTTGATTTTTCTTTTGTATGTGAAAGTTAGAAGAAAGAAATTTACGACAAACACTACCAATGTTCACAGATAAAATCGCGATAAAAGAATTACCCGACAAAACATGAACGTATGCAATGAATTTATTTCTCTCTACCTCTTTGGCGTAAGGGGGTTTTGGGTGTTGTTGGTCCGGTATAAAAATTTGTAAGATACCCTTTAAATACTTACCATAAGCCTTTTCCTTCTAACTCGAATCCAGCATTAAATATTCAACTGTACTCGTAATGGCTTTCGTTTGCTCTGCTTCCCTTGAACTACCGACGAATTGTTTTCGTAGATACAAGTAGCGACATCTATGGCATTGTTTGTAGACTACCTACGGTTAGAAATAACTTGAAGTTAGTTTGCTGGAGCGAACCATGCTAAAAATTAGTTCCAAGTTTTTCCAATAGATGTCGCCTTAGCAAAAAAATCTCGTTATACAAAAATCTTATACTTTTTTATTGAGCCAGTTTTATTTTATTACAACTTTACTAAACTTATGTACTACTCTATTTTAAAAAAATTTAAAAAAGGAGAAGCTTCTGTTCAAATATTATTATATCCACCGCAGCGAACTAGGGTAATTAAATTGCCTACGGACTAGGGCAATAAAATGACCCCCCGAAAAAAAACCCTTATACGGACGAGGTAAATAAAATGACCCCCCGACAAGAAACGTTCATACGGACCTGGTCATTAAAGTATCCTTAACGGATAATGTCCAGTAATATATTTGTCTCTTTTATACCCATAGAACTACTGCCTGACTATTTGTTTCTATCTCTTCCTTGTTAAATTGACCTTGAGTCGTTCATACAACCGTTCGTTCTATCTCCTACAGAATTCAAACGTCAGTCACTTGAAAATGGTACTTGAGGTAGGGGGTGTCAGTGTCGTGATTTTGGTGTTGTGTTTTGGATTGTTTTGGATATGCAACTGGATGAAATAAACTGTGAGTATATCAGAAATATATTCCCAATTCAAAAAAGCATAAAACATCTATAGGTTATCGATCTTGATTTCGAAATAATGGCAATATTCTGTAACAAGAGCTTTGTTGACATTAACTTTGTTTTCATAGCGATTAAAAACAAAACCATAACACTTATAACTTGTCACAGCATACAATTACAATCTTGTTTATGTTACTAACGAGTTCTCCAAACACTTCAAAGCTAAACAACCATTATTTATGGGTCTAAATAGCCTCTGAAGTGGCAACCACTCGACGCGGGTGGTCCACTTCAAAACGCGTTCGCTTGAGGGTCTTTTGAAATTTTGACACGTCCAATTTACGGGTCTGTGAATTTTAATGGCGTTCGGTTGAGTGGTTTTTTTGAGTGGGTTTTTTTATTACCCTAGTACGCTTGAGCATTTTTCGAAAAAAAATAGCTGTACGCTGCAGTGGATATGGACTTTGAATGGAACCCACAAATGCCACAAATGGAGAAAAAAAAACTTGTCACAAGTCTGTCAGAGCCTCTTTTCTGTAAGAAAATCCACTTAACCGTTGAGCGTGAAAGAAAACACTCGAAAATAGCCCCTATTGAAACGAACAATCTTTTATTTCACATTTTAAAAATGGTTGTTTTCACGGTGGATATTTTTTAGATTTAGAGAATACAGGGGCAGAATGCATCATCAGTGCTGATGCTAATCCACCTTTATGGTCCATCATAGGTACTAAATTCAACAAGAAAATTAAAACTAACTCTGTTTCTTTCGTCTCAGATGCTCCCAAGGATCCTGAAGCATGGAGGGATGGAGGTACGCACTGATGTCATCACGGAAACTCTGTCCGTGGCTGCTGTTGCTTCGGTCACTCTGGAAAGGCAAATGCAAACAAACAATGTAATAACTTTTATTCGGCAGTTTCCCTTTTTTTATTTATTGGTTCAGTAACTCGGAATGTAGCGAACGCCAATACGGCTTAGATTAATAAGCTAGAAATGTATAAAATTAAGTGTAAGACCTCAGCCGTCTAACCAGTTACTACGAGCGAGCGATCGGGCACTCTGATTGCGAACAGAAATGGCCTGTGATTGGTGAGACCGCTGGCCCGAAATTGCCCGATCCCTTCACAAGCCAGTACATTCTCAGTACTAGCACGCAGTTCACAACCAGCATTCAAGCTCAACCCATCAATAAATTTTAATAATTACTCAAGAACCGGAGTTTACTTTGAAGAAAAACCTATACAGTCCACAACAATAACTGGCATTCTTTCATCTAACTAATGTAATACAAATTATGGGTCACACATGCCCTGCTTTGATCCCACAAAAACAAAGTTGAAGCAAACATATTATGTCAATGCTACTGGATGCAAAGACAAACCTTGTGTTACTGGATAAAGTGAAAAATAGAGCACATTACCTCAAAGCTATTATTCCCACGGGAGTTATTCCATCTATTGTTGTAGCCACCGCCGCCGCTACGTCTGAAACCACCGTTTTGATTGCGGTTTTGGTTCTGGTATCCACCTTGGTTTTGATTTCGTCTCTGCTGCCAACCACCGCGTATCGGTGTACTCTGGTTGAAAGGTATGAAACTTTCATTCAGGCCCTTCGCTTCTGCGTTCTCAGACATTATAGTAAATGTGCAATTGTGCATCAAATCGAATCAAAATATAACCACGATTTCTTCGATCAAATCAAAACAAACAACAGAACTTCACAGATAAGCAGATGTTCAAGAAACGTCTGTCATTTAAGTCACAGTTTTTTTAAATTTTATTCTGTGGATGACTAAGCTTGGACAACTAAACATACAGCCTTGCGTAGCATGAGGCGGCGTTAGAGAGTATCTATGGGTTTAAAACTCTGTCCATCCCGCTCTACGTCAAACGAAAGAGTGAGATACGTATAGTTTTAAACCCATAGATACTTTCTAACACCGCCTCATGCTACGCGAGCAGCTTCTTTGATGAGTTTTTTTTTTATATTAGGTACCTACACCATGACTAAAAAAAAATAAAAAACTAGCCTTACACAACACTCGTAAAAAATAAGAAACTTGTAGTGAAAGCTATACCTACATACGACGAGCAGACTGCCTACATAACACTGGCCAGTCAACTATTAAGCCTAGCGTCCATATGAGGCGGATCGGGGCGGGCCGGGCCGGGCCGCAACGCAACGCAACGTTGGGGTGCGTCCATCTAAGCGCATCGGGGCGGATCGGCGCATCGGCTCGGCGGATTTTTTGGTGTTGCCACTTTGTCTAATCAAAAATATTGTAACTTTTGAGCCCTCGTTGTGACTTTTTGTGACATTGCCTAAATTGTAACTTTTTGATGCCTAGTCGATTGAGAAATTTTCAACAGATTGAAATTATTTTGTATGATTGAGACTGAAATTTTCTGACGCGCGCTCATCTCACTCTGAATATACTATGGGTAAAATAAATTATAGGGTATGGTAAGTACCTACCTATAGTTTCAGGTACGGTCCGCTTTTATGCCATTTTGGCTCTATGTGGCCCTTGGCTGCAAAAAAATTGCCAAGCCCTATTCATTCATGCCAAAATTACAGACTATTTTATATTAGGGATTTCATGCACTTTAAACTAATAAAATTGATGATAAATACTCGATGACAATTTTTTTTTTTACTTACCTAGTGAATAACACGCAGTATACGTAATATTTTTTCATTTCAATATTTAGTTACAAAAAAATCCCGCGTTGAGTTACGTCCAACCTGCGTTCAATCTGGATCCGAAACGGAATAATTGAACGAGCGAGAGAAGCGAGCGAAGTTCTCCGAGTCTACTGGAACAATACGGCGTTTGTGAAAACCATAAACTTAACAAAACCAAAAATCAACTTCTAATACTTCTGCTGGTATTTCTTCATCATCATGATCGGTTAAGGGTGGACGATAGCAGCGTAGAGGGTAATTCAATTTTTTTACAGTTTTATTATTTTGAAGCTTAACTTTACTGAGCTATTCGTACTAAGCGTTTGTTCAGCGATTTTTCGTTCACGCCAATAGCATAGAATTCTTTCCATTATTATAAACAAGAACAACAATAATTCAGCCGATTATGTATTCTGGTCGACAAATGGCAACACTCGCGCGCATTCGCATGCGCGAGCATGCTGTTGCCCCTGCGTCCACTAGGCGCATCGGGGCGGGTAATGCCGCCGGCAAAAATCCGCCGGCAAAAATATTGCGTCGCGGCCCGCCCCGCCCCGATGCGCTCTAGTGGACGCACTTCCATACAAAATATAGGCAGGCGGATTTTTGCCGCCGGCAAAAATCCGCCCCGATCCGCCTAATGGACGCGAGGCTTTACCTGTTACGGACTTACAGTTACGGCCATTTCATTATAAATAAAGTAAGTAATAAAAAAAACATTTGTAAAATGGTGGCAAATGTCTCTAAACCTAATACAAAATTGTTATTTAACAATAAATTAATTACCAAGGTGATACAAAATAACTGCACCAGTGGATCCAAAACAAATGGAACGAGATCCCTTCTTTGTTTTCAGAAAAGTACAATTGAACGGCTACCAAAACCACTACTTCTTCAAAAATGGGAGCGATGGTGAGGATTTTTTTTCTGTATACACTTAATTTAGACCTTCTCAGTGCCTCTACACGTGCTGTACACCACAACAAGCTACAAAAAAAAAGTGTCTCTGTCTACCCTTCTGGGAGTTCGGGGGGGAGGATGACTTTTAACGAGGCGGATCCGCCTCGATAAAAGTCATGTTACGGGGACTGGGATATCTCTGCGTTAGACATCGACAAGTATATCCCAAGCGCGATACCCGCGAGGCCTACAATCACCTCAATCATCAATGGTTCTCAACAATAAATTCCGGTATAATCCGCGCGGGATTAGAATGGGATGCGACCTTTTGGAACTGAGACACGAACTCGCTTCGAAGCAACTTTGTCAAAGTGAAATGAAGTAGGTATATTACCCAACCCTTCGATGGGTTCACTACGCCTTCGATTGACTTCGACAAGGTTCCATCCCATTCTCATCGCGCGGAGATTATAGTACTTTTTAATATCAGAGGTAGGTACTATTAGGTATTAGGTACAGTCAGCCACACGCTAGGATACCCCTTTTTGTTCGATTGGCGCCCTTATGCCGCGCGTGGTAAGCTGCCATGGGGTATCCAGATCCTAGAATGTGGCCGTCGTCCGTACTTACCTATAAAATATTTAGACCTAAGTGTACCATAAAGGGTAATAAATACCCAGTTTCATTCTATAGGTAATCTAAATTAATATCAATGTAGTGCAGGATTCAGGGCGGGGTAGGTTTTAGGCAGCCAGAAGAAAACAGCAATGTAGAGCAGGAACCAACTTGAAGGTCTTGTATATTTCTTGTTACTTGTGTACAGTAGAAGAGCGCGGCGAGAACTGATTTACAATGCCAAAAAATCCGGTATTTATACAAAAGCGGCTCGACACAATGGGTACGTGGAATAACAATGGGTAGAATACTTGGACGCCATTGGTCGGCCATACAATGTAGTGCATTTCTCGTATTGACAAAATACCAAACAATAATAAGTTACGAGAAATGGGTACTTAAAACTTTAAATGAGTTCATAACACTGAAATACTGAAATAGTTATGAATCTTACTTGAAATATGCGCTCTGAGGCCAAAATACTAAAATGGTTTGACTCACTCTTTGACTATTAACTTACATTACAAAAAGATCTTCAAATTTCTTAAAAACATAAACTAATCAACTGTAAACTATTCACAAACAATAAAACTAACAATCTTCTATAACTTATAACTATTTTTGCCTACGTTACTATTTGTGTTTATGAACCATTAACGGTACATCAAATAAACACCTAAAAATACTATTTCAGTACGTTAACTTCACTAACTATTTACAATACTGAATAGAGGTAAAAATATACCATATTTTGGAAAGTTACTTGAAAAGATAGACTGTAGTTTTATATCAAAGTTGACAGTTAATACATGAACGAATATTACTTGGAACATGAAATTTACTTGTTTTCTATGGACTCTACATTTTACTATATATTCCAAAACATAATAAAACATTACTTTTCTGGAAAGGAAATTACCAACACAGAGAAATCCAGAAAAGGCAAACATACCAAAACGTAAAACCAACTAAGCGGCGCACCCAAGAATCAGTGATGTCATACTCTTCATAGAAACGGTGGCGCGAACAAAGGAACTTTCTGTGATAGTGCGCGGGAGTATAAATATAAGGTCCGGTAGTGCTGCGCGCACGCCATTCACCGATCAACACGCCGAGCGAGAAGACATCCCGAGAAGAGGGATCGCAGCGCCATTCCGGAAAAAGCCACGCCTCCCCGCGCCCCCCGCCCGCGCGCGCGTTGAGAGACCCTGCCGCGCTAGCACGAAAGTTCTAGCGCCAGATGGCAGAAGAACAGTCTTTTTCAAGACTACCATACTGTTTCTATTTCGACCATCACTGTTTCTTGGGCGAACGTCACATAGACGAAAGTCTATACGTTTCTTTGAAGACGAGCGTCAACAATCAAAGTTTCTATAAAGACGAGTCAATATGCCAAGGTACCCTTCCCCTTATCCCTGCCTTCCTGCTTGCTTGCTTTGCGCGCGCCTTAGTTATAAGAAGCCTACCAAAAATTGCATGTTAGAACATAAGAAACGCAAAAGGGCTTGCTTATAAAACTTAGTGCATAAGGCATGAAAATAGCGCGTAAGGCAGTAGTTGGCATGGCATGTTGACCCGCTTGCAGTAGTTAGGACACAGAAAAATAGAAGGCATACTGCACCGCCTCCATGTCCAATTTTCCAAAAACTTATAATAATTGCCGTACCGGCCGCACTCCGTAACATTCCACCCCCTAGTTGAGGCTTCAACCGTAAACTAAAAACTGTTGGGAGTGCGGCCAATATGGCTACCAATTACCGAACTAAAACATATTTACATACTTAATGCTAGTTATTCTAAAACTGTCCATGTAGTGCCCCAGTGAGATGTTGACCATCGGTCTCAGTGACAGTGAACTACTGAGAAGTGACGGACCCGAAAACCACATGCTAGTTTGCCAATGAGACCAGAACAACTTGGTGGCCTCGTCTGCAGGGTTTTCGTCAGAGGGGTCCCAGCACCGGTCACTTCTCCTTGAGATCTCGTGAATCTCAGCTAGACTGGTTTCTACATATATCTGGTAGTCGCAAGCGTCCGCAGCTGTCCATTGAAGGACAGTACGAGAAACAGACCACATGCGAACACTTGCGACCTCCAGTCCCAGCTCCCTCCTCATAGTCCGAGCCAATCTACACGCTAGTACCGCAGCCTGCAGCTCGAGACGAGGAATAGATGTCACCTTCATAAGGCCCTACGTGCTTTACCAAAAACGATAGTGGCGTGACGATTCCTGTCCTATACAAATAATAGGCAACGGCAGCGTACTCGCCAAAGACATGCAGCTCAATCGGACTAGAAACTAACAACGGAGAACTTGGAAACAAACTAAAACAAACCAAACTAGCAACAGAAAACTTGAATAATTTTAAATGATACCAACCAAAAAACAAAAACTTGAATACAAGACTACCAACCAAACAACAAAAAACTTGAATTATTACTGAAATGAACTATACGGGGACCTTGCACAGTTTTAACTAATTTAAACTTAAAACTTGAAAAGAGACTTGAAAAAATTTACCTAATAAAAAAAAAGTGGCTTGAACTTTCCAATTTTTAACCAAGAAGGGGACTTTAACATTTTAATTAATAAACTTACAAAAGGGAACTTGAAAATTTTACTAATACTTATAACAAGGAACTTGAAAATTTATCAAACTTGGAACAGAAAACTTGAACATTTAACTACCAACGACTTGATTATCTAAACTTACAAAAACAGAGAACTTGAACATTAAATTACCAATGGAGACTTGAATATCTAAACTTAGAACGTTAAACTGAACTAAACAAAAAACGAGGAACTTAGACAATATATACTTCACTTGACTTGACCATTCGAACTAAAAATAAGCTTCAGCTTCTATACATTTTTGACCCTATCCTACACTTAAAAGCCAGAAACGTTGCATTATAATACCAAACTGAATAATGCAAGGCAAAACAATTGGGGTCAAAAAATGCTTATAACGAAGCTAAGAGATTGTAGCTCTGTAGGAACAACTGTCCTAATACCAAAAGGCTAGACAATCTCTTAGAAGAAAGGTCGAATCCAAAGAATATACCAACACTAACAATGTAGGAAACTCGCGTAGAACAGGCGAATGAGTCACCCACCCCCTGATATGAAACCTAGCGGCTTTGTGGCTGTGACTCACAACATGTACCAACTTGTTCGCTCGCTCTACGGATCCTACGCTATACAAAAAGTCATGACCTTGTAAATTGCCGTAGTTGGCGAAGAAATGGCTACAAAAATTAGAGATTTCACGTAAGTGTCGGGTTCACGATCTCTATCTGCTCGCTAAACAAAAACTGAGCACCCTGATTTGCCAGCTGGATGTTAACTTGGATAAAATGTCGGCTGTCCCCAGTGAAAGAAGTTGGACTTTGCCTAAAACTAATAACAACGCCGAGCAATAAATTTAAGTCAGGGTCTGAGAAGAGATGAATGATCGATAGAGAAAAGTTTTAACTGAAAAAGCAGCATCAAAATACCAATCGCAGTTTACTAGGATTCAGGACCAAAAAGAGACAAATACTAAAATACCAAAAACTGAATCAAACTTTACTGCAGCTGCTGAGTCATTTTCTCTACGTAGATATTTCTCCGACACTAAACGATAAATCTTAGCCAAAATACTAACTAGCCTTGTAGTCTGGATCACGGTCGCACCTTCTCTCCACGCTACGCAGTCGAGACATTAACCTAATAAAGACTATTGGGTAAAAACAATGTTGTCACGCTGTAGAAACTTCCAGGTTCCTTGAACACGCCTACTAGATCTTTCCAAAATGGTTAGCGCACGTTCAAATTTAACAGACTCACGTGACAATCTAAAAACATCAATAGCCTCTATCTCAAACTGCTCAATAACGAGATCATGAAGATCAGACTGCGATACTAAAACGAGACTGACGGACTCGGTACCAGAAGGGGGAACTATGGGTCCATGCACAAACCAGCCTAACTTTAAAAGAGAAGTAACCGGTTGCCCGGACTCACCCCTGTCGGTCTCCTCGCTGACGATGAGCTCCCAGTTGTCCTGGCTCAGCAACAGCATGCGTCTCGTGTCCGTCACATCCTCGCAATCCAGTTGACCGTGGTGCACATTCCCACTGAGTGCACTAACAGTCCATGGAAAAGTCCGTGTGGGCAACTCGAGGCCCTCCATTGTCCGCACATTCACCTTGTAATAGAGTCCGTTTCCTTCGCGAATCACAACTAAAACGCACTTAACGAGGTCACGGCTCTCACTTGAAAACACCACGTGTCCTTTATCACAATTCGTACATTCCGCGCCGCGATGAGTCACGGGGTCCGCGCGAACTAACGCACGAGGTGGCGGCGCCTGCCAGTCCAGCGGCTCTCCAGACTGGGCGCATCTCGCCGACGGGCGAGGGACTGGCGTCGTAGGGGCGTCGCTGACTCGTAGACGGCGGACGTGACGTCTATCCCGCTGGCTCGAAGTAGTGGGCCGATCCGTGACGCGTTCCAAGGGCGTCGGGACGGCGGCGGCCACCTCGTCGTTTTCTTCAATGGCCAGGCGCAGGTCTTTTGCACGGGCCTTGTCTTGTATATAGGCCCCTTGGATGTGCGCGGGGTCGTCTTGAGCCTGGCTCTCGTACTGTAGGCGCAGCGTCCGGCTCGTGCGGCTGGAGCGCGAGACGATGCTGCCTGCACGACGTGTAGGGGCCGCAGAAACTTCAGCCTCGGGCAGCGGAGGGCGATGTCCCGTGGGTACATCGGAAGCTGCGGCGGCGGCGGGCGTGGACGTGACGTGGGTTGAAGGCGGCAACGGTCCATAGGGGTCCACGAAAGCGCCAGGGTCGGCCGCGGGCAGCGAAGGGCGATTTTTCGTGGCATCGGCAGCTGCGGCGGCGACGGGCGTGGACCCGACGTGGGTTAACGACGTCGGCTGTCCTGAGTGAGCCATGGTGACGCCGGAGTCCGCCGCGCTCTTCTGCTGGGCCTGGCTTCTTGTTTTCTTCATATCTTGTAGTGGCTGCTTCCCGATGATCCGGCTCGAAGGACCAGCTTGTAGTGCAGGATTCAGGGCGGGGTAGGTTTTAGGCAGCCAGAAGAAAACAGCAATGTAGAGCAGGAACCAACTTGAAGGTCTTGTATATTTCTTGTTACTTGTGTACAGTAGAAGAGCGCGGCGAGAACTGATTTACAATGCCAAAAAATCCGGTATTTATACAAAAGCGGCTCGACACAATGGGTACGTGGAATAACAATGGGTAGAATACTTGGACGCCATTGGTCGGCCATACAATGTAGTGCATTTCTCGTATTGACAAAATACCAAACAATAATAAGTTACGAGAAATGGGTACTTAAAACTTTAAATGAGTTCATAACACTGAAATACTGAAATAGTTATGAATCTTACTTGAAATATGCGCTCTGAGGCCAAAATACTAAAATGGTTTGACTCACTCTTTGACTATTAACTTACATTACAAAAAGATCTTCAAATTTCTTAAAAACATAAACTAATCAACTGTAAACTATTCACAAACAATAAAACTAACAATCTTCTATAACTTATAACTATTTTTGCCTACGTTACTATTTGTGTTTATGAACCATTAACGGTACATCAAATAAACACCTAAAAATACTATTTCAGTACGTTAACTTCACTAACTATTTACAATACTGAATAGAGGTAAAAATATACCATATTTTGGAAAGTTACTTGAAAAGATAGACTGTAGTTTTATATCAAAGTTGACAGTTAATACATGAACGAATATTACTTGGAACATGAAATTTACTTGTTTTCTATGGACTCTACATTTTACTATATATTCCAAAACATAATAAAACATTACTTTTCTGGAAAGGAAATTACCAACACAGAGAAATCCAGAAAAGGCAAACATACCAAAACGTAAAACCAACTAAGCGGCGCACCCAAGAATCAGTGATGTCATACTCTTCATAGAAACGGTGGCGCGAACAAAGGAACTTTCTGTGATAGTGCGCGGGAGTATAAATATAAGGTCCGGTAGTGCTGCGCGCACGCCATTCACCGATCAACACGCCGAGCGAGAAGACATCCCGAGAAGAGGGATCGCAGCGCCATTCCGGAAAAAGCCACGCCTCCCCGCGCCCCCCGCCCGCGCGCGCGTTGAGAGACCCTGCCGCGCTAGCACGAAAGTTCTAGCGCCAGATGGCAGAAGAACAGTCTTTTTCAAGACTACCATACTGTTTCTATTTCGACCATCACTGTTTCTTGGGCGAACGTCACATAGACGAAAGTCTATACGTTTCTTTGAAGACGAGCGTCAACAATCAAAGTTTCTATAAAGACGAGTCAATATGCCAAGGTACCCTTTTCCTATCCCTGCCTTCCTGCTTGCTTGCTTTGCGCGCGCCTTAGTTATAAGAAGCCTACCAAAAATTGCATGTTAGAACATAAGAAACGCAAAAGGGCTTGCTTATAAAACTTAGTGCATAAGGCATGAAAATAGCGCGTAAGGCAGTAGTTGGCATGGCATGTTGACCCGCTTGCAGTAGTTAGGACACAGAAAAATAGAAGGCATACTGCACCGCCTCCATGTCCAATTTTCCAAAAACTTATAATAATTGCCGTACCGGCCGCACTCCGTAACAATCAATCAAATAGGTACCTAATTGAAATCAAGTTAAAATACCAAACGAGACAGAATTACTGATGTGAGGTCTATTTTTAGATGAAGCTCATTTCTAATAGCCGGGGAAAACACGGAAAGAGAGGTGCCTTGAATTTTTGACGCATGCGCTTTGCCAACAAAATACACAAAAGGACACCCTCTTCGATCTTTCGTTTGCCCGTGGAGCGAACCGGTAACTTTTGGCATTATAGAACCCACTTATGTAGGTAGGTACATACATACAAGATACAACACAATCATGATTGTGAAAAACATTACCCTCCTTCTGGGCTTCGCCGCAGTCGGGTAAAAAAGAATTTTTGGATGTTTAGGAGTGGCAAGAGCTGCAAGAAGGACATGATTTGATTTACCATTGGTTCTGAGGACAAGACGACGAAATCTGAAGATTTTTATTTATTTTTTATTTTTCTATCTTTGTATAGCCTAGCTTCATGTATTTGTTCATCCGTCATCGACAAAAAACATCGATCGATATTCCAGTCTACGGATTTTTCAGACAGCACCACGCGACGCTAGCGCCCTCAGCTGTCAGTTTCTAAATTTTTTGACAGATCATAGCCGTAGCCAAGGAAACGGGTGTAGCTACACAACAACTTTGATAAAGTCATCCTTCGAAACTGTTACATAAAAACAGCGATATTTCCAGCACAAATTGCAAGATTCCCCAGCGCCAGTTTAGTTCGTGATGATCTTTTCATGCCCATACGAATTTTGAGGTTTCCGACATTGTTAAAAGTCAGGCAGGTGCGTACAGCTGATTTTATCTTCTATCTCGGGATTAACCTGAAAAATGATCGTAATAATCACTTGTGCACTTCATAATGTGTCCAAAAACCAGCCAGCGTAAGCGCATGCACCTGAATAGCTTATAAAGCAGGTAACTTCACCTACCCTTATTTTATATCGAATGGTTTTCGATTGCACATTGTTTTATTACATTTTATCGGGACAGGGGGGATCAGACGGTGGTAGAGACTGGCACGGCACGTGCCTGTGACGCTCGCATAGATAATGACGAAATTTCGTGGGAAAACGCCGGCTTTTTACGCCCTCTTTTGTAGAGTAATATCACCTTTATTCGCAGGGAACTTTGGTCTTATCAGTCCACTATTATTGCTACTGAAAATGTACAGTAACTACTTGATAAGCTTACAATAATATTATCTTCTTCTCTGCTTATTCCTAAAAACAACTTGATAAGTAGTTTTTTTTCTAATAAGAGCAATGCATTTCAATACTTTACAACCAATATTACTAGCACAAGATAGATAATAGATAATGTACAGTAAGTACAGTAACCCTTATCTCTATAACACATTAGGGAGGTATTGTTCACCCATGCATTCATATTAGCTGTCCAAAACGGCAGGTGACACCGGCCAACCGTGACCAAACATCACCTGCCACCCCTCTCTCATAAAACAGTAAAAATTTCCACACAGACCGCCTCAGCTTGCCTAAACGAGACAGTCATATCCTAGCAACAAAATCTGTTTGATCAATACAGCATTACCTACCAAAGTTAGTAGCAATAATGTTCAGTCGACGGTCCACAGTGTTTATTTGATTTCTGCGCTTAAAATGACCGAGATGGGATTTGAGAATGTGTTCTACCTAGAAAGTGAGTCTATAGATGTGTTTGTGTATTGGAAAGTGAAGGTGGAGCGGAAGTCTGAGGAGTGTTGCCGGGATACCCTCCCGCTGCTACCCGGCAGATCAATAACATCTCTGTCACCTTGGATTGTGTTATGCAATGTTGCTGTTTAGTTGTAATTTGATGTTTCTGTCATGTTTTATGTATTTATTTTTCTTCAACAGCAGCAGATAATCAATAGCTTTTGACAACTATTTTAACTAAATTTAAATAATTTTGATTTGATTTCCTTTACATGCTTTTGCATGAATGCAGTATTTGAGTGGTAAATTGATCAATTTATGTATTTTGAGTAAAACTGCCATTCACTATAAATGATCTAATGGAACTCCAGAGGCGTAAGATTTTTTTTCCACAAAATATGGTTTTCTTCATAAAACTGATTGCAATTTTTTTTAAATTAATTTATCAGTTAATTTATTTTGCATCTAATTGAAATATACTTCAGATGGGTGTTGGAGTCAGATCTCAATTACTTATAATTACTTGTTTTTTTTAAGCAAATATTTTTTATTTGTGACCTCAGACAACCAGGAATTAACATCTGAATTAGGTTTTTAAAATACCTAACTGCTATATCCATTTACTCAGCTGTTTAATAAATGCAATGTAACATTATACAGAAGGCCATCCCCTGTAGTTATTATGTAAACTTAGGCAGCCCCAATTAATTAGGAGAATTGATACTGGATAATTGGTCCTGAGACCCTTTGCCAAAGGGATTAGTTTCATCCCACCTGTTAAGGTAGGTATTATTACTTTTTTTCTGGAGCGTTGTAAATTGAAGATTTGTTGTTGCTTTGAAAGTCGAGCCTCAGGGATTAATTCTTAGGGATTATGTTTGATATTAAATTAACCAAATATTTGCCGTAACTATACAGGGCAATTTGTAAATAGCTTTATTCCTCAGACACCTCAACCTCTAAATGTGATTTCCGACCACTTTTGTTATGCTTACGTCTTTGGAGAAAAAAAAATGTAGCTAGAAAAAAATATATAATAATTTTTCAATAGCTTTTCCTGATACACGTCAACTTTCAAATGCGATTTCCGACAACTTTTATTCTACGACTTTTCTCATATCTTTCGCTCGAACTCTCTCTGGGAGAAGGCCTTTGCCCAGCTAGTGGGATATGTACCAATATTGTACTGGCTACATCTTACTTTTTTTTTCTCATAGCTTGATACTTTTTGATTAATGAACGTTTCTTATATGCTTAAAAAGTTGTGACACCTTCTCTAGTACAGTCCAGTGTCCGGCCAGACTCTCCTGCTCCTATTTGTTACTCTAGCCCAAAGAAATAAAAATGGAAGTTGTAGAACAAAAGTTGTTGGAAATCACATTTATACGCTAAATTAATAAAGATATTTAAAAATTGCCCTGTATAGTGAATTAAACAAAAAGTGTCCAGACAAACAAGAATTAAATCTGCAGAAACGAATGACACAAAAATCAATTAAATCGCATAATACATGTATGTATTTTGGAGGTAGCAAAAGGTTTTCTCCGTATGTATGGCTATAAGTGAGGTTGGGGCTTGGGTATAGGTGTTCTGTGGGTTGAGGTCCAGTAGGGGCACTGGAATATAAACTGTGCTTGATTATGATGATGATGATGACGTGTTGTTACAGACTTTGAGTGCGCGGCCGACGAGGTGCTCGTGGAGTCGTCGCCGCCCGCGTCGCCCTCTCAAATGGCGACGCGGCTCGCCACTCCCGCACAGGTAACCAACAATCACACACACACACACACACACACACACACCCTCACACATCCTCACACACACACACACACACACACACACACACACACACACACACACACACACACACACACACACACACACACATACACATACACACGCTCTCTCACACACACACACAATGACATATACACATTTATTTAAGGCATATAAATTAAATTATAACTAAGTAAGCTAAAATTGTATACCTTAAATGTTGCACCATAAATTGATAAACAATTGATTGTTACGTATCTCGAGAGGTGGGTGGATGCCAGGAGATCCATAGCACGGGTCTTACCTATTTTGGACTCCTGTTTCCCACTCATTGGGTGCATCATTGGGATGCATCATTGGGTATATTTTATACTGTGATTGGGAGAAAATAAATATTTCTTCACTCACACTAGATGGGTGAAGAGACCACTCGGCGCTGCAGCGCCTGGGATTGTTTTAGATGGAGTGGGCTTGCCCAGCACCTTTATCATCCTGACAGCTTAGTCGGCCTAGCCCACATGAAAGAAAGTTTCCTTGTATGTTAAAAGTTATTTTGTTGTACGTTAACTTAGTTCCTTATAACCCAGAGTGCGACTCGTCCACCGTCGCCGGGCGGCACCCATCGCGAGCTGATCGTCATACCGGAGCTGCCCACCTCCATACACCTGCAACATGCCATCCAGCAGGTAAGGAGAGGATTACTTGTTAACTTAGTTCCTTGTAACTCAGAGTGCGACTCGTTGCTTGTAACCCAGAGTGCGACTCGTTGCTTGTAACCAAGGGTGCGACTCGTTGCTTGTAACCAAGAGTGTGACTCGTTGCTGGTAACCCAGAGGGCGACTCTTTGCTTGTAACCAAGAGTGCGAATCATTGCTTGTAACCAAGAGTGCGCGTCGTTGCTGGTAACCCAGAGGGCGACTCTTTGCTTGTAACCAAGGGTGCGACTCGTTGCTTGTACACAAGAGTGCGACTCGTTGCTTGTAACCAAGAGTACGACCCGTTGCTTGTAACCAAGAGTGCGACTCGTCCACCGTCGCCGGGCGGCGCCCATCGCGAGCTGATCGTCATACCGGATCTGCCCACCTCCATACACCTGTAACATGCAATCCAGCAGGTGAGGAGAGGATTACTTGTTTCAGGGCAGATTCTTCAATCGCCCAGATAAGCACTATTCCAAGGAATAATTTGAAAATTGAACGAATTTTATATGGGCTATTGGTCGAATAACTAACTGGGGATTTAACTGAGGATGGAAACGTTAGGCCTTATTTTAGTTATTGCTAACTTGCCTTTACCGGTTGCTAACTGTACATGGGGTTTAGATCGCCGTATTGCTGCGATTATTTTTTTATTCCTTAGTTCTTTTATCGAGATTGTCATCGCACTAGTTAGATATTTAAAATGGCTCTAGAGACACAATTTATCATATTGAAACCAAAAAAATACACTATTTCCACACCTTCTACCTGCTCTACAGTTAGGCGAAAAATGTAACCTTTGTCTTATTGTAAGAATTACCATGAATATTTTTTTAAAAGGTACTTACATCGCAGTGAACTACGCTGCAATGCCTGCAATCGTTGTAACCGGACTTTCGCAAAGAAGTTGGACATCATCATCATCTATCCTGCTCAGGAATGATGCCCTAGGATCTTTGCTATCCTTATCCATGTCCACTGCTTTCTAGCCTTTTAGATGTCACTGATCCATCGGGTCGGTGGCCTGCATCATCAATTCCTGTTACCCCCCATTCAGGGACATAGGACTCTCAAATCAGTTTACATTCTGGCCGATTTTGCGCCTTCCTCTTTAGCTCGGATATGCTCATCTGCTCATCCCAAGACTGTTATTGCTTCCTGTTGCACTGATCGACGACCCCAGGTACAATACGTGCCGCCAATTAAGGCTCGGTATAAGGCTAACTAGCGCCACCAATGTTGAAAAAATCATATGTCCCTTCAAAAGAAGTTTCTGACAAAATCCCAAGATGAGCTCATGCGCCATGCTTTTCTAGATTTTTAAGTGTAGGTACCCAACTCAATTTCTAGTCTTAAGCTAAAAAATTTTCGATAACCGCCAAAAACGGCCGCTTTTGGCGGTTATCGAAATTTTTTTAGCTTAAAAGTAAATTTCGAAGAGGGTATCTACACTTAAAAATCAAGAAAAGCAAGGCGCATAGGCTCATCTTAGGATTTTTTCAGAAACTTCTTCTGAAGGAAGATATGATTTTTTTAACATTGGTGGCGCTAGTTAGCCTTATACCGAGCCTTAAGATACTTGTCCGCAGGTCCTGCACCTCTTTACGCCATTCTGATGACGCCCGGTCCCTTCTGGCATTCAGAACTCATACCGATAAACTAAGGCCTTTCTTCTTCTTCTTAGGGTGCCCCTCCGACTCAGCGAAGGTTGGCGGTCAGCTCTGCATATCCCTCTTTGTCTCTCGCGAGGCGAAGGCCTTTGCATCTACGTAATGATATGATTTTTTTTCTCTGACACCAGGGGTGGCCACTACCTCATACGATTACCTACCTAATGATATGATTTATACAGCGCCCAGGGGCACCTTCACTCACGCTAGATGGGTGAGAAGACCACTTGGACCTGCAGTGCCTGCGACATTGGTTTTAGATGGAGTAGGCTTGCCCAGCACCTATACCATCCAGATATCTTAGTCGACCTAGCCCACAGGAAAGACAAGTCAATAAGTGTGGAGCCAACTAAGCCGAGGGTTATCTCACGATGTTACCGCTAACTAAAGAGACCTATAAATCGTCACTTCGCATGTCAAACCACGTGGTGTCTCAAGTCTCTTCTTTCGTGGCGCGCATTGTGGTTTTAGGGCGGCCTGCATGCACAATTTAAAGTTTTTAATCTACATAACCGACGTCGGTGGTTTCCAGGTGTCCAGTACGGTGGTGGACGTGAATGGAGACAGTTCGGGCCACTCCAGTCCCACAGCGGAGACCCAGCACACCTACATCACTGTCTCAAGTAAGTTCTGCAAGTATTTCCACCAGTTTATGAATTAAAGCCGCGTCAAAGACCGTCGTCAAAGTCAACTTAAAGATTTTGATTGGTCGTGGGTATTAATATTAAGGCTAACTTATCTGAAAAGTTATGTAAAAAATATAGCTTTGATGTAAACGCGCGAATTTTTTTAAATATATTTTATACGAAACATCCTACCATAGCCTGCTGCATATCAGCTTTCCCGCCAAAAGGGCCAAAAATCTTTGATAAATCATAACAAAAAATACATATATTTAGTTTAACGTCACTGTTACATGGTTTTGTTTGAAAAAAAATTTTATACTTTTATTTGAATTAATTTATATTTTTTAAGATTTGTCTTTTGTTGATATTAAATTGGATACTTTACGCATTTAAAGGTTAAGTTTTTCTGTTATTATTAATTTATGTACCTAGCTAGTGCGCATGCCACTGCAGTGTTTACCCATATCCCACGCACCTTATAGTATTTATATTATTTTGAGTTGTGTCCTGTGTTATTTTTTCCGTACAGTGCAAGAGCCTTGGCGCTCCCAGATAGATTTAGTCCACGGAATGCCCGTCAAAGCCGAGCTGGGCAGTGACCAAGAAAGCAAGTTGTTTTTTTTTTCTCTATTTATTTGCCTTCCCACAGCCTTCTCTTTTTACAAGCTCATGGAAATAGAGTTCTCTTAGCATAAAAGTTGTCCGCTTTGTGATACCAGCACAGACTTTTAGTATATTACTAAACATGTTATGTTATCTTTAAAACCGCCGTCACACAAGCTTTAAGGGTGGACGATAGCAACGTGGCGGGAAATTCAAAATTTTCACAGTTTTTTACATTTTGTAGCTTAACTGAGCTACTTTTCAGTTCTGTTCAGCGATTTTTCGTTTGCGGCAATAACATAGTATTCTTTTCATCATTGTAAACTACAGAGAAACAATAATTCAGCCGATTATGTGTTCTGGCCTACGAAGCAGTGGCACTGCCCAAAAAACTTGTCGTAGACCTTCCAGCTTTAAAGTGATTGGATTCGCAAGTATGACGTCATCAAAATGGCCGCCGTCGCATTTTGAATATTATTTTGGAACTACTCATAGTTTATGTCCTTTATACATTTATGTGGTGGTTAAGTGTGCCTATACCGACCTCCTAAGTTTTTTTACCAAAACCTTTAATTGATCATGAAGCAGTGCCAGTAGTCGCACCGATTTTTAGAAAAAACGTAATATCAATCACAGTTTAAACTCAGACCTTAGATTAAACCTCAAATTTTGTATGAAAATTAATCGACAGATAGGGTTTAACTAGAATTTTTGGTTTAAACTGTAATTGATTTTACGGGCCTAAGTTGTCAATACCAATAGCCATAGCTTGTAAGTTAAAGAGAAGGTTGTGATATTGGTTTTATATTTGCATGCTTTGCACTGTCCTTTGCACTTTATGGTTTTTGCTTTTTGGCTGCTTCTTGAGTGTAGACTTTGCTTGTATTTCGGTGATGGGTCTCTAACATAAGATAAGATAAGATGTAGCCTGTACAATTGTACATGTCCCACTAGCTGGGCAAAGGCCTTCTCTCAGATAGAGACTAACATAATGTTGTGAAAAAACGGAAAACTTCTGCCCCGCTGGTGGCGGAACGACCAAAATTGGGTTGGGTCGCTCTGCCAGTCAAGCGGATCATCATCTTCATCAGCCCACCTCACGCCACCTTTCACGGTCCATCACCATCCCCATCCATGGACCCTCCGCCGACACAACAACATAAGGACAAAGGCAGCAACAGAGTGGCGTCCAAGAACTGGACGACGACGGTCGGTAGGCAGACCAGCAGCCCGATGGTCTGACGACATCGTTTTGTCGGCGGAGGGTCCATAGATGCGGACGGCGAGGGACCGTGTCAAGGGGATACTAACTAACAATAAAAACAATTTATAGATTCTAACGTCCGTGTTCACCATTAGAAATGAACCTACCGGTCGATAAAGAAATAAATGCTTCAAAGAATTTAAGAATCCTTATCAGACAAACACATCAACCCTAACATGTCCTCGTATTGTATCCCTCCACCTTTTATACATTTCACAACAACAGATACCTTTCTAGGACTTTCTACACTAAGAGATAATCTACAAGGCACATTCAAACAACAATCGAACGCAATATACCAACAACAAATGCACAGAAAGGGCCTCTGACCCCTCTACCTTTGATCTCAAGCCGATTATCATTTCACCTGTCAAACAGATGCCTTATAAAGGCCTCTACTGCAATCTTGCAATCTAAAATCACACCTATCACTATAAGTATTATGAACTATGATGACCATACTATTAGTCACATGGATCAATGAAAAATCTCTCCTAAACTGTCTGGTGTTCGGTCCAAAATTACACGAAAAAATACATATCAAAACGACAGGCAAAAATTACCGCTACAACGCACTTCTCTAAAGTCCAAAACTTTCTGCCTAATGGTCAATATTAATAATCCAAAAATAAGTCCGAAAAATCACGTCAAGCCGTAGCAACATCTATTTTTCGTGCAGTAGAACTCAAAGTGGCTCCTAAAAGGTAACAAAAAGGGGGCTAGTCACCTAGGATTATTCACCTGAGCGACGCATGAGAAAGCGCGTGCCGCGAAGGGTGCTCCCGCCATTGTCACAGATCATTCCCTGCGATGCGTGCACGCATGCACCTGTGCCTTATTAGCGGGGGATAATTTGACTAAATTGCAATATTGCTACCGGATTTAATGGAGGGCTTCAGTTAGGGATCGAAATTGATAGTTTAGTATGTCGAGTACCTTGGTATCCCTTTGTTTTTGAAATAATACTTGGATCTATTTTAAGTTTTTCTTTTTTAAACCAACAGTTATTGATGTAAAAAAAAAAGATAATGATTTTGTTATTTTCGACAGGCTTAATAAGACTTGGTTGCATTCTTAATAATTGAAGAAAACCACTAGAAATATTATTATTTGACTTTGATAGGAGACCTTGGAAGGGTAAAAATGTGTTTTGAACCAAGCTTCTACCCCGTAGCTAAGATATAAAGACCTGCCCACCTGAGGATTATATTGACTAGAGGTATTAACGCTTAGTAGCAAATAAATCCTCTTACAAATCAATTATAAAACCCTGCCTGTGTTTCAAGTAAGCATTTACCTATTTTGCGCCACTTTCCTGGTTATCTTTGATTGCCTACCATCCACGCTTGCGCGGAATCATATTGTCTGGTTAATATAATACGGCTGAAATACGGTATGCTTCGGCAAGAATATTTTAACTCCACGTCCTCGGCATTTAAGGTGATAGGTAGGTACCCACAACTAGCGCCGTTAATGGAAAAAAACATATATTTATATATTAATTTGAAGCCAAAAATCGGAGGAATAAAAAAAAAATATTTGCAGACAAAGGAAACGCTTTTAAGGTGATTACCAAGGCACAACTAGCGCCGCCAATGTAAAAAAAATCATATCTTCTTTTGGATGCGTTTTTTGCTAAAAACGAATCATCAATAAATGATAATCCCTAGGCTTAACTATTTTTAGGACATAGGTCCAAAATTCCAGATCCTAGCATCTACGAATCAAACCAGCTGCCGCCAAAGGTGGCCACTTTTGGCGGCGGCGGGTTTTATTCGTAGGTGTTCTACGTTGGAATCTAAACATTAGGTTCTAAAAATAGTTAAGCCTAGGTATTATTAATTTTGATGATTCGTTTTTAGCAAAAAACGCATCCAAAAGAAGATATGATTTTTTTTACATTGGCGGCGCTAGTTGTGCCTTGGTAATCACCTTAAAAGCGTTTCCTTTGTCTGCAAATATTTTTTTTTTATTCCTCCGATTTTTGGCTTCAAATTAATATATTTCACGGCTGAACCGAACCGAAAACATATCTAAGAACACTCGCTAGGAAATCTCAAATCAAGGTCTCGATCTCCGATCACCCTGTACATAACCAGTCGTCCAATAAAACTCTCTCGACAAAGGGGAAAGTTTGCAATTACATTGATAGTCACAATACGAGTACCTACCACTAGCATGTAGGCACAGGTAATTTTAGAACGAGACGGCTGTATGTGGGAAAGAAAGATGGCTAGATTCAGGCGCGTATTCAGGAGTCTGGATTTACTGGTACCTACTATTATTAGATCAGTTAATTAGCCCGTTCCTACTTCGTCTCAAGGTTTTTCTGGTCGTACCCAGTTAACAGCGACGGTGAGGGAAAACATCGTGAGGAAACCCGCGGCTTAGTTGGCTCCACAGGTATTGACTTGTCTTTCCTGTGGGCAAGGCCGTCTAAGCTGTCAGGATGGTATAGGTGTTGGGCAAGCCCACTCCATCTCAAACAATGTCGCAGGCACTGCAGCGCTGAGTGGTCTCTTCACCCATTTATTTTAAGTGAAGGTGGCACTGGATGCTGTATAAATCATCTCATTA
Source organism: Zelleria hepariella (assembly GCA_949319315.1). Taxonomy (NCBI): domain Eukaryota; kingdom Metazoa; phylum Arthropoda; class Insecta; order Lepidoptera; family Yponomeutidae; genus Zelleria; species Zelleria hepariella. The sequence goes on along the minus strand of OX439390.1, from coordinate 1,929,199 downwards.
CGTAGTTGCAAAAGCCTTAGTTTTTTTTTTAACCCAGCTAAGAGCCAGAGACAAATGCTGCGTACGACGCAAGCGAGACCGACAATTTCTTGAAAACGTTTAGCGTACTAGATAGATAGATAGATAACTCTTTATTGCACACTATAAATTATTTACAAGGGTAATTCTTAAAACTATCAGTTAGCATACAATTGGCGGCCTTATCGCTAAAAGCGATTTCTGCCAGGCAACCATTGGATGGACAGGACAAAGATGATACTATAACGGTGTCGCGCCCAATCTAATGACTGAACTAGGCTGAGGTCCTTGTTAAGGAGGGAATAAAGGCTAACTAGCGCCACCAATGTAAAAAAAATCTTAGCCTTTTTAATGATCTGTTTTTCAATAAAGTAGTCAGTAGGAGTTTTATGTATAAATAATAGCGATTTTTAGAACCTACAACCTGCAATCTAGGAACAACAACCGCAACCTACAATTTCGTTTATGCCAAAAACGGCCGTTTCTGCCAAAAGTTAAATTGTACCCTAGATTCCTGGGTCTCGGCTCTGGGCTGATGGTTCTAAAAATTGCTATTATTAATATAGAAAACTCTTACTGATTACTTTTTCAAAAAGGGGGTTATAAAAAAGCCATGATTTTTTTATCATTGGTGGTGCTAGTTAGGCCTTAAACCCCACTAAGTCCCAGTGCTATAGACTAGACAAGCCTAAACAAGTACCAGAAAGGAACGCCACGCTGCAAGCAAAATCATCAGTTTCTGCTAAAGACCTTCTCAATCGGTCCTTCAATGAGTTTCGTTTTAGTGCTCACTAGTTGGCGCCACTGTCGAGTAAGGCCATGAAGCTCCTAAAGTTAGATATTATTTCTTCATGTTAGTACGTAAAGTTTACTTACATTAAAATCACCTACCTTAAAATTAATTGTATCAATAAAACACCTCGAGCAAGCCCCGTTTTGTTCTAAAAAAGAATTAGAACACAATTATCCTAAAGATGAAACTGTTTCAAAGCAATAGCTAGTAGCGGGACAACAACTAGTTGCCATAATTAATCTCAGGTATTGCAAAATATTCAAGTCATTATTCTATTTAGAAAAAAACCCGCGGAGCCCTTACAAGTAGTGATATTTTGGACCTCGCGCTTCTTACACCAGCGACCCAAGCGGCAAATCTAAGCGCGGTAGCCCTCATTCTGAGGGTTCTCCACTCATCACGGTCATGGACGCGATGGGATGAGTGCTGGATGGATCCTCCTGCTGCCTTCTTTAGGGCATCGGACCAGCGCTTTGGTGTTCTGCCTCTCACCCGTCTGCATTCCAACTGGCCCAAAAAATTTGCTTTCCTAGACTATGGCGTGGTGACCGCATAATACGCCCAAAAAAGCTGAGGGCTCTCAGTTGACTGCCGCATCGCTTTTCTGAGCTAGTTCAGTAAGGAAATATTGGTTCTGAAAGCGGTCCACGGGATTCTGAGCATTTTCCTCTAAAACCACATCTCCTAAAGACCTAAAGCACGTTAGACGGAGTCGCGCTTTTTTTAACCTAGACTAGACGATCTGCCTTCGTAAAGTCCTTACCATTCTGAGCTGGTTCAGTATGGATATATTGGTTCTGAAGGTGGACCACGGGATTCTGAGCATTTTCCTCCAACACCACATCTCCTAAAGACGAATCGCACGTTAGACGGAGTGGCTCTTTTTTCCAAACCTAGACTGGACGATCTGCCTTCGTAGAGTCCTTGCCAGACCCTACTGCTGGGGCTGTCTAATGACCCCCACTGCAGGGTCTGTAAAGAGTCGTCAGAGTCCATTTAACACGTTCTATGTGACTGCGATGCTCTAGCTCAGGGGTCGGCAACCTGCTACTCGCGAGCCTTTTGATGAAAGTTACGGCTCTTCAGTTCCATATTAAAAAATATCGAGGGGTCATAATATCTCCAACGTTCAACAACAGCGCTTACGTTCATCAAGAAAGTTAAATTCGGTGAATTGCTTTATAACAATGGGCATTTCTATGAAGAATTCTAAATTCTATAATAATGAAACAATTTTTTTGGCTCTTTGAAAACTGGGAAATTGTGTAAATTAAGATTTTTGGCTCTTTAGTCTCAAAAGTTTGCTGACCCCTGCTCTAGCTAGTAAACGCATGAGTCTTCTCGGGATAGCATATCCTAGACCGGAAGAATATAAGTTCCTCAACCTCGGTGACGTTTTAAAGCTAATGACCTCGGTCTTTGCACGTCCTGAGCAGGAATAAGGACGGGGGTGACACAAAAGATCCCACTGGGTCGAAGTGTCCCGGGCTCACAGCCTGGCCCTATACTAATAAGACTAGTGGTTCGCCCCGACCTCTGAACTCGCGACCCCATATCTCAGCCACCCCTCGACCGATTTGGCTCATGTTCGAACTTAAAAATTATCTTTGCCTCATTTACCCGCCTACCAAATTTCATGACGATCCGACTAAATTTACTCAAGTTATCGTCGAACGAACATTCATACATACAAACATACATACAAACAAACATACAAACATACATACAAACATACATACATACATAGATACAAACGCCGGATTGAAAAGAAAGAAATGTTTACAACAATGAAAAGAATACTATGTTATTGCCGCGAACGAAAAATCGCTGAACAAAAATAGCTCAGTTTAGCTACAAAATGTAAAAAACTGAAAATTTTGAATTTCCCGCCACGCTGCTATCTTCCAGCCTTAAGATGAAATACGTCTCATAACTAGCGCCGCCAATGGAAAAAAAGTCATATCTTTTTTTTGGATAGGTACGTTTTAACAAAAAAAACGCTCCTGCGATTTCTCAACGCGAGGCTTTCCTATTTTTAGGACCTAAGGTTTGGATTCCAGATCCTAGAACTTAAGAATGCAATCGATTCTCGCCAAAAGTGGCCACTTTTGGCGAGAATCGATTGCATTCGTAGGAAATCCAATCCTGGAATCCAAACCTTAGGTCCTAAAAATAGTTAAGCCTCGCGTTGAGAAATCGCAGGAGCGTTTTTTGCTAAAAACGCATCCAAAAAAAAGATATGATTTTTTTCCATTGGCGGCGCTAGTTGTGAGACGTACGGCGTCTTAACGTCAAGACATTTTATGTAAATGTCAAATTAACTCGGAGTTAGTTGGCTAACCCTGACTCACGCAAGTCCGAGTCCTTACCAGAGAAGACCCCACTACGTCCCATTGCTGTGGACGTACCCAGCCTGGCGCTTGCCAGAGAGGGACGCCGCGGCGCAAGCGAGACGGGCGGTTTGCCCGAACCGCCTAGTTGCCTGGGAGACCTCACGCGATATGGAGGTGCCTCGCTACCGCTCTTACTACCCCTGTAAGTGGTTGCTAAGCGATAGGCATCTTGTTCTAGTGCTAGGGTTACCATCCGTCCGGATAAGTCCGGACTTTGTGCGGCCCTCTAACCTCTAACTTGGCCCTCTAACGGTTTTTTTTTTATTAGATGAAATACGAGTAATAAAATTAAATTTTAAGTAATCTAATATCAAATCAGTCTTTTATCAACAACGGACTTCTCATTTATAAAAAAAAAAACGAAACATAAAATTCAATGTGTGTCTGTAACTAAGTGGGAAATGTTTCCATTTTGTGACTAAATAGTCTGGACTTTTATCGAAATGTCCGGCTTTTTGCCAGGACTTTTCAAATGACTAAATGGTAACCGTAAGTGCTGTAGAATCGGCTATAGGCTAATTGGAACGGGAGGTTGTCTGCCTGTTGAGTTGCGCTTTGCGCGCGCGTTTTGTTTCGGACGGTGAAGTGATTCGGTGATTTGTCGGTTTGAGGTGGACGTGAACTTGCGGAAGTCTTTTAGAGTAAAATAGTAGTGTCTTTTTTTTAGTTTTTAGAGATGAAAAATATTTTAGGCAACTTCTTAGGTGATTGCGAATTTATAATTAAACCACCTACACTTTTAACAGATTCTCGAAATTTTGCAAAATTAAAAAAAGTTTAAAAACAAGTGTTAGATTAAAGTGTGTGTAGTTTCATTATAAAAGTGCTTGTACAAACCTAAGAAAACATCATTATGATTGCGAATTTATTTTTATTAACTTTTATTTATTTTTATTTTATATTTATATAAGCGACGCACTGAAAATTCTAATATGATGTGTCGGTATGATCTAATATTAAGATAATAGAGCCTGTCGGCAGTAAATTTAACAAAGGTAAAAAAAGTCAATCCACTTTTGCGATTTTTTTCAGTAACAATGATATATTTTCGGATAGCAAAAAAGGTTTAATTTGAGTGTGTTTTTGTACGTATTAATGTAGGATTCTAATAAGAGCTTATTTTATCAAATAACCTATTTTCACTTTCATGTAAGTTATTTTCATACAAATTAAACGTCATCATCGCTTTTAACCTCTGTAACTTTTAACCAACGTCTTTCCTCGTTACCTAACTACGCATTTTCCATTTCTAATTTCGTCTTAGTTGGTTATATTTAACTTTGGTGTGATTTTAAAACGAAAAGTTTTGCAATGATTTTTATATTAAAAATAAGGATTCACATTATTTTTGCGGAGAGATAGCTCGTTACCTACGCCATTCCTTCCGAATGAAGTTCGATATCAGTTGCCTGTCCAGAGAGAAAACTTAGTAGGCCTTTGCATCTACGTAATGAGATGATTTATACTTATAGCTTCTAGTGGCACCTTCACTCACACTAGATGGGTGAAGTGACCACTCGGATGCTGCAATGCATCGGGCATTGTTTCAGATACGTTAATAGTACTGTTATGTTAATGAAGCCCGTAAAATAAAAAAAACTGTAAGAGCGCTTCGCCAACAAACTCTTACTACAGTTTGGCGTATTTTGTAACTATTTGTAAATGTTTTTATTTTTTAATAATTTAGCTTTTATAATTTATTAAAAAAAAGATAGAGTAGGCTTGCTGTCTAGAAACGAGTAAAAGTAATTGAATCCATATTTTTAACATAAAACAATCTTCTACAAACTTTTAAAAATGTGTTTATTTTTTCTTGACCAGGTGAAGGTGGCAACGGCGTCAACTATCACGTGCAATATGTGGAGCCTCAAGAGCTTTATTCGCAGCAGACTCACATGTAAGTCTTTGTTGTATTATGTAATAGCTTTTCCCGGCGACTTCGTCCGCGTGGAAAAAGGATAATATGTGCTTTAAAATAGAATAGAATATAAAACATTTAATTTTCAGCCAAAACACACAATCAAAACACACAATTACACTTTACTTTGCTCCTAAGTGTAAAAGCGTGATAATATTGTAGCCTAGGTGTTATTCTGACATCTAAGCTATCTCTATTCAAAATTTCATCCAAATCGTTCAGCCGTTTCAGCGTGAAAGAGTAACAAACACAATCACAAACTTTCGCATTTATATTATAAGTGGGAAAGTGGGATTTAGCTCGTGCAAACCTAAGAAAATTTACGGATCCAACTTATTCCAACACAGGGAAACCCTCCGAACTTACCCGGTATACGGGGTGACGACGGTGGGCGGCGCGGCGGCCGACGCCGGCGCCGAGGCCGAGGCGGCGTGGGGCGGGGGCAGCGAGGCCGAGTTCGCGGCCTACGGCGTCGTGGTGGCCGGCGACGAGGCCGAGCAGCCGGCCTCGCCGGCCACGCCGCCGGCCAGCCACCAGCCGCCGCGCATGCCGCCCGCCACCGTGCAGTGGCTGCTGGATAACTATGAGACTGCTGACGGTGAGTAATAGACAATAAAAAAAACCCAGTGGCACTGCCCAAAAACTAGTTTTATGAAACATCTAAAAAAACTAGTTTTTTGACCAGAACACATAATCGGCTGAATTATTGTTGTTTTGTTGTTTACAAATAGTGAAACAAAAATCGCTGAACAAAAATAGCTCAATTTAGCTTCAACATTTAAAAAACTGTGAAAAAAATAATTTCCCGCCAAGCTGCTATCGTTAAAAGGCTGAAGAATTTGCTTCTATGTTAGGAAGTCATAAAATTCTGCCAAGATGTTTGTATAGCTATAAATACACGGGGTGTTAAGTGGGGGCGTTGCTCTGTGCTTCGCTCTCCGCGGGTCTCGGGCTACGGTTTCGGTACACGAACGTCGGCCTTCGGCCCCGCGGGGACGAGGCCGAGCAGCTGGCCTCGCCGGCATCGCCGCCGGCCAGCCACCAGCCGCCGCGCATGCCGCCCGCCACCGTGCAGTGGCTGCTGGATAACTATGAGACTGCTGACGGTGAGTAAATTAATTAATTAAGGCGCGGGGCATAGTGAATTAGCCCACGCGCAAAGAAAAATGCACATAATCGACTCCTGTAGCAAATACACTAAAGAAATCGAAAATTCTCACATATCAAACACTAGAATTAGGCGAGACGTAACTAAAATAGGCGGCGCACTTTTTTTCAACTAAAATATCTTGCAATATTTTAGTTGAAAAAAAGTGCGCCGCCTATTTTTTTCAGCCAAAATATCTTCAAAACCTTTATGAATGTCAACACGAAACTGGCTATTTTAGATAGCTCTCACCTAATTCTACTGTTTGATATGTGAACATTTTCGATTTGTTTAGTGTATTTGAAAAGGAATCGATTTTGTGCATTTTTCTTTGCGCGCGGGCTATTCACTATGCATGGCGCCTTAAGTTCGGTATAAGGCTAACTAGCGCCACCAATGTTGAAAAAATCATATGTCCCTTCAGAAGAAGTTTCTGACAAAATCCTAAGATGAGCTCATGCGCCATGCTTTTCTAGATTTTTAAGTGTATGTGTGTGTGTGTGTGTGTGGGATCTGGAATCCAAACCTTAGGTCCTAAAAATAGTTAAGCCTCGCGTTGAGGAATAGCAGGAGCGTTTTTTGCTAAAAACGCATCCCAAAAAAAGATATGATTTTTTTTCCATTGGCGGCGCTAGTTGTGAGACGTATGGCGTCTTAAGCTAATTTTGTTTTGTAGTCGACAAACCTATAAATTACATTTAATTTTCTACTAGCTAGCTAGACAAAACAGCGCTGTAGTCTATAGCGGCTAGCGTCTTTGTAAAAAAGCTTATCTTGAAATTCAGCTGCGATATCGTCACCGCGCCAGTTTAGTTTTACAAATTGCTCACTAGATGGCGCAGTGGGCGCTGTTTCAGTTCTACATCGCGGTATGGTTTTGTCCAAGTCGCCAACATATAAACTCTAGGTATTGATTACAACGTCACTCTGGTTTCCCTTCAATACGTATAAATCTTTCGCCTTTTACTAAAGATTTCCGTGGAGGGGAACACTCAAATGAGTCTAACTCAATTTTTTGTAGCCCCATTTCGGTGGGGCTAATGAGAGTCTAAAATAAATTAAAAAAATACGCTGCGTGCGTTAACGAGGCGTTTTCCTGTACTTTTGATCGTCAAGGATATCGAACACTTCCATATTATTATTACAAATAGGTACCTTTCACGGCTAGACGGGGTGTTTAAGGCGCCGTGCATAGTGAATCGCCCGCGCGCAAAGAAAAATGCACAAAATCGATTCCTGTATCAAATACACTAAACAAATTGAAAATGTTCACATATCAAACCCTAGAATTGGGTGAGACCTATCCAAAACAGCCAGTTTCGTGTTGACATTCATAAACGTTTTGAAGATATTTTGCTTGAAAAAAAAAATAGGCGGCGCACTTCTTTTCAAGCAAAATATCTTGCAATCTGTTATGGATATCAACATGAAACTGGCTGTGTTAGATAGGCCTCACCTAATTCTAGGTTTTGATATGTGAACATTTTCAATTTGTTTAGTGTATTTGATACAGCAATCGATTTTGTGCAGTTTTCTTTGCGCGCGGGCGATTCACTATGCACGGCGCCTTAAATACACATTTACATTTGACCTAACTAACTTAAACTTCGTGTTTGTCATACAGGAGTCTCGCTACCCCGGTCGACCCTCTACTCGCACTATCTTCGCCACTGCACCACCCACCGGCTAGATCCAGTCAACGCTGCCTCCTTTGGAAAACTCATCCGCTCAGGTAAACACGCGGCTCCCTCAAATAAACGTTTTGTATCAAAACAACAGGCATTTAAAAACTGGCGATAGGTATTCCAGCTCGCGTAGCATGAGGCGGTGTTAGAGACTATCTATGGGTTTAAAACTATACAGGGTGTTAAAAGACCGCCAACAAAGCGGGAAACCACGTATTGTCCTCATCATAAGGAACATTTTTGCCCAAGGAACTCGGCTGCACAAACTTAAAACACTGAATACGCCATTTTTCAAAAAAATTTTTTTTTGCATTTTCGGATATTCCTTGTTATTTTGCACCTAAATCAAAGACTCTTTTTTACTTACGACCGCTCATTCTACTTACTTTAGGTGCAATAAACACTGAATATCCAAACAAAATAATAAAAAAACAAAAAAGCAAGCTTAGATCACTGAATATCACAATGACCAATTAAGAACACAGAATATCCTTGGATATTCTGGGTTTTATGCTAGTTAATTGGATATTCTGTGTTATTTGTCAGTTCTTCTTATACCACACATGCCTAAAATTAAAGATGCGTTTTTCATCAGAGTAGCATTTAACGAGACATTCGCCTCTTTAAAGAAAAAATCTATGGCCTACTGCATTTTGTGGCACGAGGGCATGGCTGGGAGAGACGCGCCCCAAATAATTGACGCTATAACGACTTTTTTGAGAGAGGAAAGGGATGTTCAAAACTTCGTTATTTGGATGGACAATTGCTGTGCTCAGAACAATGATTTTGTTCACTGCTATGGTAAATATTTTAAATTCCAGTATAGTAGGCCATAATCTGCAATCGGTCACTTTCAAATATTTAACCAAAGGCCACACTCATATGAGTGCAGACGGGGTACATGGTAATATAGAAAAACAGATAAGAAAAACGAATTTGTACAATTTCCGTGTAAACGTGTACGATTTCCGTGACCTGATAGAGACAATGACAAAAGGCCAGAAGTAATATCCACCGACTACTAAAAGGCTTAAAACAAGACCTGCTTATCCTTATAATAGACTCATCATAAAATTAATCGTAGTCGGAGGCCATCGGTTTATCAAACGCGAAAGTGGTGTCCTCAGACTACGATTAATTTTATGATGAGTCTATTATAAGGATAAGCAGGTCTTGTTTTAAGCCTTTTAGTAATCGGGTTTTAGTTTTTAACTTCTATTTTTTTTTAGCTTTTTAGTAAGTTATTTTGGACGATCATCCAGAATAGAACCACGAAGGGCAAAAAAAAACATATTTTGGTATTTTTTTGTTCTATTTGTTATGTTGACGCTACATGTGTTAGGTATACATTTTTGAAAAGGTCTTTTATAGCCCTTTCATTTGATACCCATGAAGATGGTATCCAATAATTTTTATATTTAGGTCCGCCACTTTAGCACAGCCGCCATCTTGTTTTTTTTTCAACATTTAACTATCCTATGTTACCTGGGTGATTAAGACAAATCCAACGACACCTCATTTGTTGAAATCGTCCAAGTAGTTTAGGCTCTGCGAGGGAACAGATGAACACACAAACATACACACATACATACACACACATACATACATACGCTGCTAAAATCATAACCCTACTTTTTGCTTCGCGTAGTCGGGTAAAAAACAATAATAGACAAACTCGTCAAATTAATGCCAACAACCAGAACTTCTTTCTGGAAAAATATAGCTGAAACACAAAATGCAGTTGATTTAGTTGAAGGCGGAGAATACATTTGTGAAAACGGTGAATAAACATTAAAATATACCTATTAAATTACGTATTTTATTTTACTCAAAGTAGATAGGTAAGTAGTGGATTTTTCTTGTAGTTCGCTAGATCCTTTGAAGGTCATGTAGAACAAAAACCATTTAAAAACACAGAATAGTACGATTCAGTGTTTTAAGAAGGTTTTTTGTTCTAAGGAGTTACTAAATACCTATAGTTTTTATTAAAATACGTTTTTTTTTAGATTACCTTTTATTTTTCTATATATTACCTTCATGGAAAAATAAAGTCGACCATTTCTCATCTACTATTCAATAGCTAAACAATATATATTTTCGCAAACCTTTTATATTAACAACTACACTAAAAACGTTCTACTGTAAAATTTTATAAATGGTTGATTCAGTGTTTTAAATAAGTGCAGCCGAACTATGCCTAGGAAATCAACGGTTTCCGAGATAATGAGGTTCAAAGTCGGACTTTTCAAAACTTTTTTTTTGCAGAAATGTATTCAGTATCTAATTATTAACATACTTTCTCAAGAAGCCATATCAAAATTATGAATATTTCTTTCAAAAAACGACATTAAAATTTCATTCCGCAATGTATTTTAAACATCGGCACTTCGAGCTTAAGTAAAATAAACTTATACCTACGCTTTCGCAATATGACTTCTGTGCATTACACGTCCATTGCGTGATAAAATATTTTTCAAAATTATAACCTAAAAAACCAAAATTCTATTCCCAGCAATGATTTATCGAAAAAGTACTTTGTTTTGGTGTAGAGTATGCGTGGCTTTCGGGTCTGTTGGCGGTCTTTTAACACCCTGTATGTATCTCACTCTTTTGTTTGAAGTAGAGCGGGATGGACAGAGTCCTAACACTCTAACACCTCTCTAACACCGCCTCATGCTACGCGAGCAGAATATACAGGGTAATTTTTGAATAGCTTTATTCCTGAAACACGACCGCGAAAAATGGAGATCCCTTCGTCGAGCCCTATGTCCATCATCCTGAAACACGTCAACTTCTGAATTAATGTGATTTCCAACAGTTTTAGTTCTACGACTTTTCGAATAGCTCGGTACTTTTTGAGGTTTCATACCCGCAGGGTGTGCCAGTTCTGTATTCAGGTTTCTAAAAAGTTTTGCTTACGTAGCAAAGGAAATATTTTTTGCCTTAAAAATACAATAATGATTACCTACAATGTAAGCAATCATTGTTGTGTTTTTTAAGGCAAAAAATACATTGCAAAGATTTTTACAAAAAAAAAAAACTTTCTGGAAAGGACTAACCGACCGACTTTATAAGACTGTTTATAATGTTCCCTTGCATTGCACGGGTTAGTGCTTTATAAAAAACGATAAGTACTTACATTTCATACATTTCAACAGTTTTTCTGGGCCTTCGCACGCGGCGACTCGGCACACGCGGAAACAGCAAATATCACTATTACGGGATACGGGCCAAGCCGAGCGCACGCGACAATGACCTTAGAGCCGATGAAGATAAGGACCTGCTGCCACCACAAGTGAGTGATATAGGCTGCACGCTACTACACTATACTCTGATTTTTTATTCCGTAGAATCCTGACATTTCATAAGTGTTGCTACTAGAAAAGCACTCTACTGAAAAAGGGAAAAATTGACCCATTTGAGGGCAATAAAAAATAAAATGCTAGATATTTTTTTTATATTTTACCTAGAAAAGGATAAAACTTAATATTTACTTGCTCAAGTAAACTAATACATAAGTACCAAATAGTTCAATATATCGAATTAATTTTCATTACTTTATTTCAATCTTTAGCTGGCAACACTCCCATACGAATTCAGGTTTATTAAACCTTTAAAAAAATAAAGTATGCTGTCACGTCCAATTTAGTCTGTCACATTGCTTGATTTTCATTAGTGTGATAATTATATTAGTATTAATGATGATTAGACATTTTAATTTAAAAAAAAAAATATTTCCTTGTAGTTTTTTACTTTTTGTCAGCGAACTGGATAACATGGAACAACTTCTTCAAGAAAAAACCATCCTCTAACACGGCACACGCATCTACGCGCGCAGGTTGCGTTGTCAAAAATATTTTAAACCAATAAGAAAATAGGAAACTCCTTGATTGGTTAATTGTTTACGCGCCATTGATGTCATTGGGCTTTTCACAGTGACAGCGTCATGCCATGCTGCAGAGGTCAAAAGCTTTGCACAGATTATATTTGATAATCTGTCATCGTGAACTGTAAATGTTTCTATATATATAAACAGAAAATCTGTATGTTTGTCTGTTTTCGTATAATTCTGCGGTTATACATATAGGTACCTAATATTGTCTAATGTTTATTTGATTGTTAATATCACAAGTGGGCAAGACACCTGGCGAGACGTACCGATGGCAGATGGACAAAGTTCATTGCAGAATGGCGACCCCAAGGGAATGAGATCGGTTGGCAGACCACCAGCCAGATGGTCCGACGACATAGCCCAACTCTTTAGACTTTACACTCGGAAAACCGTGGTTGCGCCTGGCACAGGATCGTGAGAGTTGGCGTAAGCATTAAGAGGCCTTTACGTAGCAGTGGGTGTTAAAGGGCTGATGATGATAATGATGATGTTATAATATTATAACAAAAAAGAAAGTCTGCTCGGAATCCACTGCTGTTCATTCCGTTCCAGACGGATTGCTTCTACCCATCGCCGTTTTCGTGCAGGATCTTTAGGAAGTCTAAGATAGTAAAAATGGAACAATACAACATTATCTCCGAAAAAAAAAAGAAATGGCGCAAGCAAAGCCGAGGGTAAAAGTTTTATAGTTCCGTTTTATGAGTCCAAGATAATCGCACTGATGAATTTATCATGTTAAAACATTCTAAGACGGCGAAGACCTCAAGCAAAGCCACGGGAAGAAGTTAGTTTCATATTTTTATTTGGGTTTATTAAAAGTTGTGAATAAAAACGCTACAAGATATTACTTCCGTATGGTAACCGATACCCACTGCTTTGTGGTGCACATCAGCACGGCTTTTGCATCATTTTACGGCACATGAAGTCATTTTGTATAGTTTATTATTCACGACAAAATTTAACAAAATTGACGTTTTCTCGGTCATGTCTGTCGAACTACTAAATCGTGAGAGGAACCATTTTGTAGGCTCCGCCCACACAGGAACCATTTTCGTTAGGTCATTTCTCAGGGCTAATGCGGTCTCTATGTTATCTTCCGCTCGCTGCTTTTTGTGATGAAAAGGGACGTAATTATCACTCGCCATATATCCGCTTTTAATTTGGAGCTCTGCACTTAATAAAAATGGGTACATTCACTGACAAATAAAATGTATAGACTCTTATTGAAATTGAAAAATGTGCCCGGCCAAAAAGGTCTCTAATCTCTGACATGTGAAAAAATGGCAGCTGTCAGAATTCTACGGAATTAGAAATCAGAGTTTACAAATTCGTCTCACCTTGTCTTGTCACCACCAACTGAGTAAATTATGTGCTACATCTAGGGTGCGGTCCACCTCAACTTTGCTCTACAGTCGGCACTCGCCTAGACTATTAGTACGTAGAGGCGATCTAAAAACTGGTGTTACCTGGAACTAATTCCCACAAAGACGGGGATGAATTTTTTTGGTTCCTTGAGAGTCCCTGTATAACACACTAAAAGTCTTCCTATCTGGGTATTTAATTTAAAACTCTAATGCCCGATTTTAAAACTTAAACTTTCGTAAGCACAGCTTCTAATGCCCGATTTCACTATATACTTAATTTTTAAAAACTTCATAAATTTTTTAAGACGTTTTTTGTTGGCGTAATTTTTGTTTCCAAAATAATGCTAAGGACTTCTTAAAAAAGTTTGCAAAGGGGTGGGTGGTTGGTTTCACGACTGACTGAAAATCTCCTATTTTATTAGTTTTTTTTGGACGGTAGAAAGCGTTTTTTTAACTCTGTCTGTGTACTTATTAAATGCATGGTTCCAGTTTGCGTAAAACAAGCCTCTTCCTTCTCCTTTTACCAACGTCCACCAATTTTAACTGCAAGTGCTGAAAGCCAGGGTTGGGTCGCACACTATTCTAGATGTATTCCTGAGTTTCTTTGTCGCCCAAAGTAAGCCCAGTGATGTTGCAAATGTTCTGCAACAAAGCACCACTAACTGGCCGCTTTATTCGCAGGAGCCACGGCTCTCCGCGGAGCGCGACTCCACCGAGCGCGGCTCCGTGGGCTGCGGCGCGAGCGTCGCGCACAGACAGTACCTGGGCTGCGTCAGCGCGCCCGAACCACCGGAGATTACTGTCGAGGAACCACCGGACGACGAACCACAGCTGGCGCAGGAGCTAGAGGCGTTGCGGAGACATCACAGGTAAACAGACAGTGCATGGGTTATGACAGTCGAGGAACCACTGGATATTACGGTCGAGGAACCACCGGATCACGAACCATAGCTTGCACAGGAGCTGGAGACGCTGCGGAGACATCACAGGTAAACAGACAGTACCTGGGTTATGACAGTCGAGGAACCACCGGAGATTACCGTCGAGGAACCACCGGATGACGAACCACAGCTGGCGCAGGAGCTGGAGGCGCTGCGGAGACATCACAGGTAAACAGACAGTACCTGGGTTATGACAGTCGAGGAACCACCGGACGACGAACCACAGCTGGCACAGGAGCTGGAGACGCTGCGGAGACATCACAGGTAAACAGACACAGACAGACAGACAGTACAGACAGTACTGACAGTCGAGGAACCACCGGTGATCACCTTCGAGGAGTGACCGGACAACGAATTACGGCTGGCACTGAAGCTGGAGGCATTGCTGAGATATCACAGGCAAACAGACACAGACAGACAGACAGTACAGACAGTACCTGGGTTATCACAGTCGAGGAACCACCGGATGACGAACCACAGCTGGCGCAGAAGCTGGAGGCGCTGCGGAGACATCACAGGTAAACAGACAGTGCCTGGGTTATGACAGTCGAGGAACCACTGGATATTACGGTCGAGGAACCACCGGATGACGAACCATAGCTTGCACAGGAGCTGGAGACGCTGCGGAGACATCACAGGTAAACAGACAGTACCTGGGTTATGACAGTCGAGGAACCACCGGACGACGAACCACAGCTGGAGGGGTACTCTAGGTTTATTAGAAAAAAAAATGCTCCGACGATGGTCCGATGATATCAAAGCTACTAGCAGGCTCTTACTAGACCACAATAGCCACAGACCGGCGGCTTACATAATGGAAAAGACATGAAGAGGCAGTGGACGATATAAATGCTGAAGCTGAAGCGAGAAAAACAAAAATGTTTTTCCTAATTCCTGATTCCTTTCCCACAGAGAGCACGGCGCCTCGTTCCTCGAAGCAGTAGCCGCCCTAGACACGTCAGCGGTCGAGCGCGCTCGGCGCTCGTTCTGGCGTCGCGCGCCGCGCGCCCTCTGTCGCCGCGCGCTCTACAAGCTACTGTCGCGCGCGGACGTGGCGGCCTGGCTCACGCGAGCCGAGCTGGCGCTGCATCAGCGCGCCGTGGAGTTACTGCTGCCCGATGTGCTGCGGCCCATACCGGCGCATCTCACACAGGTGACTATACAAACAACTATACAATATATACAACCAACTATACAGAATATACAACAAACTATACAAGCTGCTACTGCGGCTAATACCGACACATCTCACACAGGTGACTATACAAACAACTATACAATATATACAACCAACTATACAGAATATACAACAAACTATACAAGCTGCTACTGCGGCTAATACCGACACATCTCACACAGGTGACTATACAAACAACTATACAATATATACAACCAACTATACAGAATATACAACAAACTATACAAGCTGCTACTGCGGCTAATACCGACACATCTCACACAGGTGACTATACAAACAACTATACAATATATACAACCAACTATACAGAATATACAACAAACTATACAAGCTGCTACTGCGGCTAATACCGACACATCTCACACAGGTGACTATACAAACAACTATACAATATATACAACCAACTATACAGAATATACAACCAACTATACAAGCTGCTACTGCGGCCCATACCGGCGCATCTCACACAGGTCACTATACAGACTATACAGAAACTATACAAGCTGCTACTGCGGCTTATACCGGCACATCTCACACAGGTGACTATACAAACAACTATACAATATACAAGGTGTTACAAAAGATGCTAACTCTTTTTACAGGGTCATGGTACCTAATGATAGGGATCACAACCAAAATACTTTTTTAGCTCTATGACGTTCCGTTGATTTTTAAATAATTAAAATGTAAGCGCTGTGACGGGAGAAAAGTATTTTTAAAATACTGTTTCCATAGAATTTTACTATGTTTTAACAGCCTGAAGCTATTAAAATACAACTAAGCAAACAACCATATTTTTTAATTGGAGTTAAATCCAAAAACAAAAAAGTTTTGAAAATTTTACAATTTTGAGGTTATAAAAAAAAAGTTGCGTTATTCAACTTTTTTTTTGCAGATTTGTCATTATGTTGACCAGCAGGTTACACCCTGTAAAAAGAGTTAGTATCTTTTGTAACACGTTGTATACAACCAACTATACAGAATATACAACCAACTATACAAGCTGCTACTGCGGCTAATACCGACACATCTCACACAGGTCACTATACAGACTATACAGAAACTATACAAGCTGCTACTGCGGCTTATACCGGCACATCTCACACAGGTGACTATACAAACAACTATACAATATACAGGGCGTCCCACGGCTATGCCACATGGAGGGAAAGTACCTTGAATATTGTAGATGGAACATTTTACTGAAAGAAGACATTATTTTAATTTAAAAAACATTTTATACTGCATTCATAGATATTGAAATAATTAAATGGTTGAACCGGGAATCGAACCCGTTACATGAGAAAAATTATTACCCTGTAGTTTTGTCATACCGATCGAAATGCTTCATCATAAGGATTATTTTTTGCTAAATAACATTGTGTCAGAAATAAAAGGAAGACCATGAATTTTAACATTTTTAATACAACATTAATCAATTTATCAATGAATATCACAGTAACAAAAGATTAAAAGTATGAAAAAGAACACAATTTTGAATTATTTCTTTATAATCAGCCAGCCGCATTGCGATGGACAAAATTTTACGCGTCTTTCGGCTCAGGATACGGCCCGATTTGTTGAATACTACCAGGTAAATGTTAAAATTCATGGTCTTCCTTTTATTTCTGACACTATGTTATTTAGCAAAAAATTATCCTTATCATGAAGCCTTTCGATCGGTATGATAAAACTACAGGGTTATAATTTTTTCTCATGTAACGGCTTCGATTCCCGGTTCAACCATGTAATTATTTCAATATCTATGAATGCAGTTTAAATTGTTTTTTAAATTAAAATAATGTCTTCTTTCAGTAAAATGTTCCATCTACAATATTTAAGGTACTTTCCCTCCATGTGGCATAGCCGTGGGACGCCCTGTATACAACCAACTATACAGAATATACAACCAACTATACAAGTTGCTACTGCGGCCCATACCGGCGCATCTCACACAGGTGACTGTACAGACTATACAACCAATTATACAAACTACAATAAACTACAATACAAGTTGCTACTGCGGCCTGTACCAGCGCATCTCACACAGTTAACTACCAACTCAAACTCAGTTTTATTCTGTCTTCGGTATAATTATTATACGAAATAATAACACAAAAACACGTAAAGGTGCATCGGAATCTGTGCCTGTAAAGATGTACGGAATCTGATTCTGTAAAGATGCATCGGGATCTGTGCCTGAAAAGATGCATTTAATCTGTGCCTGTAAAGATGTACGAAATCTGATTCTGTAAAGATGCATCGGGATCTGAGCCTGAAAAGATGCATTTAATCTGAGCCTGTAAAGATGTACGGAATCTGATTCTGTAAAGATGTTCGGAATCTGATTCTGTAAAGATGTACGGAATCTGATTCTGTAAAGATGCATCGGAATCTGTGCATGTAAAGATGTTTCGGGATCTGTGCCTGAAAAGATGCATTTAATCTGTGCCTGCAAAGATGCATCAGGATCAGTGGAACACTTTTTCTGTGACTGCGACGCTTTTGTTCTCGGAATAACTATCCTGTACCAAATAATACATGTGCCTACCTATAGGGTCCGAAGCTCTTGGCCTCGGTTTTTGAACGCTTTATGGAGAAATTCACAAATGTACGTAACTTTGAAATTAAACAAAGTCATACATACATGCCCGCACTGGGAATCGAACCGGGTACCTCTTGCTTCAGAGTCCACTGTTCTACCCACTAGACCACCACCGCTCCACACGTATTGACCTGTCTTTCCTGTGGGCTTGGTCGACTAAGCTGTCAGGATGGTATAGGTGCTGGGCAAGCCTACTCCATCTAAAACAATGTCCTAGGCACTGCAGCGCCGAGTGGTCTCTTCACCTATCTAGTGTGAGTGAAGGTGCCACTGGACGCTGTATAAATCATCTCATTACGTAGATGCAAAGGCCTTAGTTTATGGAGAAATAGGCATGAGACTGGTACAAAAGATCCCACTGGGTCGATGTTTCCCTGGCTGTAAACCCGGCACTAAACAAAAACTGTAAAAACCTTCCTTTTTTTCCGCCAGGCCATCCGCAACTTCGCCAAGACCCTCGAGTCGGCCCTCTCGGCGGGCTCGGCCGGCGCGCCGCCGCTCGCTGCGCGGGCGCAGGCCTCCGCCGCGGCCGCGCTCGCCGCCGCGCTGCGACGGTACACCTCGCTGAACCACCTGGCGCAGGCCGCTCGCGCTGTGCTGACCAACCAGCACCAGATACAACAGGTGAGGGGTCACCGCAGGCCTCCGCAAAATACAGGGTGCTCTCGAATTCAATAGCGGAACTTTAAGTAGGCTGTCTACTGATCAATACAAACAACTTGTACTAGGTGACGACAAAAATGGAGCGAAAAATATATCAGCTGTTTCATACATTTGGCGCAGTACTGAGTCTACCTTTTGTATGGAACAGCAGATATTTTTTTCGCTCCATTTTTTTCGCCAACTAGTACAAGTTGTTTGTAGTGATCAGTAGACAGCCTACTTAAAATTTCGCTATCGACTTAGAGTGCACCCTGTAGAACTCAGCAGGGTGACCAGATTAGGCGAATTGTCGCCATTTAGGCTACCTCAGGGGGTGAAACGTCGACCATAAAATGCGATCGGCGACCAGTAGCCATTTAGGCTACCTTAAAAAATGGGAACAGGCGATTTAGGCTATCTCAGGATTATTTCGCATTTATTTAGGCGATTTAGGCTATTATCGCAAATTTATTGAACCATTCCTTGATTATGCCTTAAAAAGCTTGTAACGAAACGTAATATTCACGTGGAAAGGAGGCTGATGGTGACGGACAACTTTTGCGGGAAATTATTATTTTAGTTTGAGACCAAAATAATAAAAAAAACAAATGAAAATTATCAGATTTTTAAATATTTTTTTTGCTCTACACGGTCTTTTTTTTTGTTTTTATTATTATTTTGGGCTAAATTTAGGCTTGTAGGCTCAATAAGTTAGGCGATTTAGGCTAAATAGTCGAGAAAAAAATAAGGCGATTTAGGCTACTCGGAAGTCAAAATTAGGCGAATCGAGTTATCTAAAATCTGGTCACCCTGGAACTCAGGCCAAAGAAGGAGGGCGACTAACACAAAGGCGCAAAGGTGAAGAACCAAAGCCTACAAATCTCCGCAAAAGGCAAGAGACCCATAGCACTGAGAAACCAAAACACAGGCAGCAGGTGAATGGCTAAAGCTCAGTTCAGCCTAGAAACTATCCGTAGTTTGTGCGTGGTTGAAGTCTTGGCCATACACAGTGTCGTATAAGTTATAGGCCTCAAACTGTACGTGACAACGTAGATGTTATTGTTCCGGGGCTTAATTGTCTAACTTTTAAATCAATATCTGTAACAGAACGAATGTTTCAAAACGCCACACAAATTTAACGATATTGAGTGAACGAATTAGGCATTTTCTTGAAAATCGAGTCGCAATACTCGCAATCCCTATCCCCAATAAATGCAGCCTGAAGTTCGTCAGCACCGTTCAAACGTTAAGGGTAGACAATAGCAAGGTGGCGGAAAATTCAAAATTTTCACAGACTTTTACATTTTGTAGCTAAACTGAGCTATTTTTGTTCAGCGATTTTTCGTTCGCGAGAATAAAACCGTATTCTTTTCACTATTGTAAACAACAGAACAACAATAATTCAGCCGATTATGTGTTCTGGTCTACGAAGCAGTGGTAGTGCCCAAAAAACTTGTCGTAGACCAGAACACATAATCGGCTGAATTATTGTTGTTCTGTTGTTTATAATAATGAAAATAATACTATGTTATTGACGCGAACGAAAAATCGCTGAACAAAAATAGCTCAGTTTAGCTACAAAATGTAAAAAACTGAAAATTTTGAATTTCCCGCCACACTACTATCTTCCAGCCTTAATTTGAAAGGGATCGCGATGGATTCAAAAGTTAGACAATGTGTTTCCCCCTCTCTTACACCGATTTACACTCTTTTTTTCAAGATAGCTGACTATGTTGTTAACTTACAGATGCTGTCAGATCTGAACCGAGTGGATTTCCGAGTGGTTCGCGAGCAAGCCGCCTGGGCTTGCGCTTGCGGCAGCGCCGACACCGCCCGACGGTTGGAGGCTGACTTCAAGGTATGTACAATCGACCTGTTTTAGTTTTCTATTTGTAGGTAGTGGCGCAAAACACTGCCGCTAGAGCAGTGGTTCTTAACCTTTTAGTGTTGAGGGACCATTTGACAAATTTCTGTCTTGCCACGGACCACTATCTGTCCACCAAATGACTGTTTAACTACAGGGTAATAAATGTAAATGAAAAGGGATTGTTTTATCTATAACTAAACACGGATACAATTCTATGATTCAAAGTTAAGCGTATTTTGTAAATTTACTGACTTTATTACCTACCCTTTTTTATAATAGAGATTTGATTGGTTGTCAATAAGACAAAAACGCGCGTAGGTTGCCCGAAAATTCACCGGTTTTTCCACTTAATTACTTATTCCTTCCAAAACTAAATGGCTAAGAACTTTTTCGGATGGCTTCACGGACCACTTCGGGTGCCTCCACGGACCACCAGCGGTCCGCGGACCATAGGTTAAGAACCACTGCGCTAGAGGGACGAAAGAATTGGAGCGTGTGGAAATGAGGGTGTGGGGCAGTAGTAACAGTCTGCTGAGGGTATTGCTGAAAGTTTCAACCCTTCCATGAAACTTTTTATTAGAATTACGAAGGTCAAGTTTATTTATTTATTAGGTTCTATGGAGGACCAACAGCTAAGAAAAACAGTATAGAAACTATGGTATAAACATGAAGCCAATTATAAGTTCTCACTTATAGTGACAATGTAACTAAATAACAGCTTATATAGTAATTAATCATAGCTTATTAAGTTAGAATAACTATACTGAGTAAAATAATAACTAAACCGACCGTAAATGTTCTAAAATGTAACTTTATAATAATTAACTTTTTTTTTTACTGCACAGTAAAAACATTGTTTTAGCTATCTGAAGAAATAAATAAGTAATAAAAATCCCTGAACCACTTACGTGGTGGAGTTGATAACGATGATGAAGCGTAATTTTACCAGTTACTCGATTATATCCCGTGGACAGCGCAAAATCCACCTAAAATCTAATTTAAAAACCAAGTCCATGGAATGACAGTTTGTTACAAAGACTTTAACTGACAGTAGCAAACTAACAACTGTCATTCCGTGGACTCGGTTTTTAAATTAGGGTGTAGTGAACCCGTGATTTA
Organism: Zelleria hepariella; assembly: GCA_949319315.1. Taxonomy (NCBI): domain Eukaryota; kingdom Metazoa; phylum Arthropoda; class Insecta; order Lepidoptera; family Yponomeutidae; genus Zelleria; species Zelleria hepariella. Next base: position 1,907,617 of record OX439390.1, on the reverse strand, counting down.
TTTACCAATTTATTCCAGGCAACACTCGGCCGCGGCGCGACGCTCGAGCAGTGGGCGGTGTGGCTCGAGAACTGTGTGAAGGTGTCTTTAGCGCCGCACGAGCGACGAGCCGACTACAGCTCGCGCGCGCGCCGCCTGCTGCTCGACTGGTCCTTCTACTCCTCGCTGGTCATACGGGAGCTCACTCTGAGGTAATGTACTTAGGGTCTTTAATTCTCTGCAACGCTGGGCAATGTTCATACTAAGGCGGGCGAACGAGGCATGGCGCACACAGCGAGTTAAACACAGAATCAACGCGATATCCTAGTCTTTTGTGCGCCGGTTCACCGCGCCGGGCCATTCGTATTTGTGCACAGGAACGAAGGCATGCACCCGCTCTTGTCCCATCTGGTAATAGTGACAGGCAAAAAAAGCTACTTGAGATTGCGTGCTGTCTTTCATTGTACTGTATCTTTACTGGGCATAGGCCTCTCCTTTAACGCCAGCCCCTTCGGACTAGGTGGTGTCTTGACACAAGAGCGAATCCTGACTTTTATCGTTCCACTGGCTTCACTTAGCAATTTGATCTAGCGTAAAACCATATTATAATAATGTAGCGTAGGGCCCTAAAATGGTGTAGTTAGATAGAGCTCAGGGCGGTGTGGCTCGAGAATCGTGTGAAGGTGTCTTTAGCGCCGCGCCGACTACAGCTCGCGCGCGCGCCGTCTGCTGCTCGACTTGCCCTTCTACTCCTCGCTGGTCATACGGGAGCTCACTCTGAGGTAATGTACTTAGGGTCTTTAATCCTCTGCAACGTTAGGTAATGTTCACACTAAGGCATGACGCACACATACACAGATAATTAAATACCGCATCAACGTGATATCTTAGCCTTTTGTGCGCCGATTCACCGCGCCGCGTATTAGTGCACGGGAACTAAGGTATGAACCCACACATGCCCCATCTGGTAATACTGACAGGCTAAAGTAAGCTACTGGAGATTGCGTACTGTCTTTCACTTTACTGTTACTGGGTATAGGCCTCTCCTTTAACGCCACCCCTCTCGCACTAGGTAGTGTCTTGACACAAGAGCGAATCCTGACTTTTATCGTTCCACTGGCTTCACTTAGCAATTTGATCTAGCGTAAAACCATATTATAATAATGTAGCGTAGGGCCCTAAAATGGTGTAGTTAGATAGAGCTCAGGGCGGTGTGGCTCGAGAACCGTGTGAAGGTGTCTTTAGCGACGAGCCGACTACAGCTCGCGCGCGCGCCGTCTGCTGCTCGACTTGCCCTTCTACTCCTCGCTGGTCATACGGGAGCTCACTCTGAGGTACTGTAAACTCAAATTATTAAACCGAGTCTATGGAATGACAGTTGCTATAAAGGCTTTATCTGACAGTAGCATACTAGCCACTGTCATTCCGTGGACTCGATTTAAAACTTAGAGTATACGTTAGTTATAGCTACCACGCTAGTTAATATCCATAAAAGAAGCATTGTCTTTCATTGTACGGCATCTTTACTGGGTGTACGAGCAAGCACATACAACACAAAGCATACCACTGTTCTTAGTTTTACACTTCAACGGGCGCTTGCCCTTACATGAGATGTTATGTTAAAATATCACTGTTCAATGTTCGATGTTTGTATGTAGGGATGTGATAATGAGGGCACGTCCATCGCGAAGGACGGTTTGTCGGCCACTGACTTAGGTGACGTGTAGTAAAGTAAGTACAGTGGTATGCTTTGTGTTGTGATGTATGTGCTTGCTCGTACACTGGGTATAGGCCTCTCCTTTAACGCCAGCCCCCTCGGTCTCGGTAGTGTCTTGACATAAGACACGGTCCGCTGGCTTCACTATAGTGCCGACGTAAGTTTCCAGCAATACCGGCTTGATCTAGCGTGAAACCATTTAAGACGAAATACGACGCACAACTAGCGCCGCCAATAAAAAAAAAATACATCTTTTTGGATGCGGTTTTTGTTAAGGCGCTGGGCATAGTGAATTAGCCCGCGCGCAAAAAAAATGCACTAAAACGATTCCTGTATCAAATACACTAAAAAAATCGAAAATGTTCACATATCAAACCCTAGAATTAGGTGAGAGCTATCTAAAACAGCCAGTTTTGTGTTGATACCCATAACAGATTGCAAGATATTTTGTTTGAAAAAAAGTGCGCCGCCTATTTTTTTTCATCAAAAATATCTTCAAAACGTTTATGAATGTCAACACGAAACTGGCTGTTTTAGATAGGTCTTACCTAATTCTAGGGTTTGATATGTGAAAATTTTCGATTTTTTTTGTGTATTTGATACAGGACTCGATTTTGTGCATTTTTCTTGGCGCGCGGGCTATTCACTATGTACAGCGCCTTAAAAACGAGCCGTGAAGGGAGAATCTCTAGGCTTAAATATTTTTAGGACCTGAGGACTAGATTCCAGATCCTTCCTATTTCTTGGAATAGGAACTAGCCTCTTAACCCTTTGTAGGGCTCTGTCGAATATATGACATAATTTGAACTTTGTGGCTTCGGAGTAGACTCCAAAACCATTTTGGACTACCTGTGCCCTGTAAAGGGTTAAAACTATGTTTAAACCTTCCAGGTCCGCGGCGTCTTTCGGCTCGTTCCACCTCATCCGTCTTCTGTACGACGAATACGTCGCGTATCTGATCGAGCGACGAGTGGCGGCGCATGAGCGGACACCGCCCATCGCCGTCATGCACAGAGCTCAGGTACTTTGAACCCTAACACGCTGTAGATAAGGGTCACGAGTGGACACCGCCCATCGCCGTCATGCACAGAGTTCCAGGTATTTTAAACCTTAAAAGACTGTAAAAATAAAATGTGTCTTTCGCTGGGTCTTTTCCCATTCGATATTCAGCAATAAATAGTATTCTTTATAATATTTTCCACAGCAGAACAACAATAATTCAGCTTGTAAGGTAGTTTGCTCAAAAAACCAGTGGCACTGCACCAAAACTAGTTTGAGCAAATCTCAATGATCAGCATAATTTATTGTTGTTCTGTTGTATAGAAGTTATTCTAAAACAATGAAGTATTTTCATTAGAAAATAATACTGCCTTATTGCTAAACTAATCTAAACATAAATAGCTGCAAAAATAGAAACACTGAAAATGTTTTCTTCCCCGCCACGCCAAACTATTATTGTTAAAGCTATTATTGTTAAACCTCTATTGTTAAAAAATAAAAATAAATAGTTATTTGTTATGCAAGAATGCAAAATTATTGTTTGCGGCGAGTGCTTGTGTTGAATACCGAGCTAGCGAAGGTTTCTAAAATTGAGCCACGAGCGTAGCGAGTGGTTCAAAAAAAGAAACCTGAGCGTAGCGAGGTATTCAGAAGCACGAAACGCAAATAATATTGCATTCGTGCGAAACACAAAACTTTTCATCTCACAGAAGCGAGGAAATGATTTTGTTAGCCAAGCGTGACAAACAATAGACATAGGTAGTTAGGTACCTACCATAGAGGTTAGTGAAATGAGTTTCCTTCTTTTTTGCTTCTTCACAAAGGAGTATGTGGCGTTGCCTAGCAACGGGTTGTTGATTACAAATCGTGTCTTCTTGAAGTGTCATAAAATCAACAACCCGTTGCTAGGCAATGCTACAAGTTGAAGGAGTTCCTTATTTTTTTTTTATTAGGGCGTCGAGTTCAAATTTCGAAGCGCACAAAAATACAAAGCGGTTTAAAAAAGGATCTTCTACGATCGCATGTTTAAAGTAACAGGGTACTTTCCGAGCATGGGAGATGAAAAATTAATTTAACTTATTTTTCTAACATAGTTTTTTAATACAGATATAAATTAAGACTACTAACACAATTATGGAACTGGTATCCGAAATAAATGATTTATTATTATTATTATCATCTACCTCTCTTATCCCCTCAGGAGGAAGAAGACGAGTCCCAGGACGAGACCCCGCGCGCGGAAGGCGAGGAGGACGAGCCGGACTGGGACTGGGAGGACGACGACGAAGAGGAGGACGACGAGATCGACTGCAAGAAGCCCAAGAACAACTGATAGCGTCTAGACCTACCGGTACTACAATCACTGCTTAATGCACAATAGGACGCACAACTAGCCTGATTGCTCGGAATCCGGACGAATTTGTTCGGACATGTTTTTTTCGGAAAATTAGTTCGGATCGGTAGCACTCGCTTATTATCGCCCACCAAATTAGAGCAACTTATACTAAACCAAATTAGAGCGGTAAGGACACATGTGTCCCTATTCCGAGCGAGCCGAACAAAAAGTAGGCTCATGTTGCTGTACTTCACGAGTCAGACGGCTAGCGCCGCCAATGAAAAAAAAAGCTTATCTTCTTTTTAGATGGAAGTGGCCACTTTTGGCGAGAATCGATTGCATTCTTAAGTTCTAGGATCTGGAATCCAAACCTTAGGTCCTAAAAATAGTTAAGCCTCGCGTTGAGAAATCGCAGGAGTGTTTTTAGCAAAAAAAACGCATCCAAAAAGAAGATATATTTTTTTTTTCATTGGCGGCGCTAGTTGTGCGTCTTACTGGGCCTTAATGAGTAAGGCTTCACTGCAATTGTTTTATCTGTGGTGTCTTAATTCCATAGATTCAAATAAGTAACTGTAAAAAAACTGAGACCTTTGCATCTACGTAATGAGATGATTTATACGATAGATGGTTGAAGGCCTTTTATCCCGCTATCGATTAGCGCCATCTTGTTTTTTTTTTTTTTTTCTTGAAACACGAAGACGTTTATGGATGCTTTGTGCTGCACGCATACGAATATACCAAGTAATCCTACAGTGGCGGATCCAGGATTTTGATTTGGGGGGGCTTCAACCAAAATCTTGGGCTGAAGCCCTAAATCCGCTACTGTAGCCTTAGACGATAAGGTTGTTCGTAGGTAGTGGTCGAGTTTAGTCCAGGCACTAGTCACTACGGCGTTAAATTATTAGTAATTTTCGCCTGGTACGGCGATTAGGCACAGCATTCTGTGTCCTCATAGAACAGCGATACTATAAAACAAAACAGGATGAGCATGACACCGCGACATCTCTGAGTCCCGATTATTCTTCATAAGTAAAGCATCGCCAACAACAACCGCCATCTTGCTTAAACTCGCTATAACCCTACCCACAACTAGCGCCGCCAATGGAAAAAAAATCTTCTTGGATGCGTTTTTTGCTAAAATCGAGACACCAAAAATACTCAACGCAAGGCTTAATTACTATTTTTAGGACAGGTTTATATTCCAGATCCTAGAACCTACGAATAAAATCTTTTATCGCCAAAAGTGGCCACTTTAAGCGATTAAAGATTTTATTTGGATCTGGAAGGATATGGAATCTAAACCTTAGGTCCTAAAAATAGTTAAGCCTCGCGTTAAGTAAACGCATCCAAAAGAAGATATATTTTTTTTCCATTGGAGTTTCGTTTTTAGCAAAAAACGCATCCAAAAGAAGATATCATTTTTTTCCATTGGCGGCGCTAGTTGTGGCTAGGGATAGGCCTTAAAGAAAACATTTAGGATGGATGGACTTCAAAACTAGCGTCGTTTCGCTTTGATTTTATTAATTAGAGCGAGAGGACGAGTGTTTTGAAGTTCATCCTAAATGTTTACTTTAATAACACGGGGTGTACTTTAAATAAGATACTTCATAGCACGATAAAACGTTCGTTAACCACGGTGTTGGGAACATGTGGTTCATGCAATCCAAACATTATTTTAGTTTCAGAAGTCATGTAAAAACAGTCACGTGTAAGTAAGTTTATTTAGGAATTGTAACTGTAAGTAGATAAATAAAATGTTCTAGTTGACTACGAGTTTGATGTAAAAGAACCAAAGAAACTTTGTCAGAGTAACATGATTCCTAGCTTAGTTGGAAGAAGGTTCATTGTTGTATATAATTATTATTCCGAGTTTTTACAAAGGATTTACTTTTCGCAAGTAAAATAAATATTTATTACATTATTTGTTTGCTTTGGTACTGTCCACTGCTTGTATACCAAAGACCCGTTTGTTTTTGCACTTCGTTGCAGAGTTTATTTATTGTAATTAAGCATATTAAGTCCTGTAAATAAATGCATTCTGTTCCTAATGATATGTTCTGTATATATTGCAATTTGAAATAGTGCGCTTTGGTACCTTTTATAATTATAGTTGGTAGATAGCTGCAAGGCACACACATCAGATTTCTGCATAGCATAATACGTATATGTTTTTGGTTGAGCCCGATTATAACCACGATATATTGAGTGAGATGCCACTCCATGTATTTGGCAAGAACAAGACTAAATGGTTCGACACTATTTTATAGACTAGGGGGGCATTGAACATATAAATTGCATTCAAAGACTATTTCAAGTATCAACTAGCGGTAAAATTATTCTATTTTACAATACCTACCTGTTATTATAAAATACGCTGTAAATGTATACTAGGTTTAAGGTCGGTTTCCCTTTGTAACATACGGCTAAGAACTGGGACGATGGTAAAATTTAGTGTAACTTAGATAAGATAATTGGGAGTATATTTCTAAAGAACTAGGTACATAGTATTCCACATTCGAATAATTGAGTTTTATCGACCGTACAACGTCTCAATTACAAATTGTTATAATAATATTACTTGATAGTGCCTCTAAACGGTGTATTGTGGTAGTTTCAAACAGTAGAGGATAAACAAATGTATTCTGAATTTTCCTAGTGTGTAACCGAAATAAAATAGAGAAGAAATTGATAATATTTTTCGAACCCTCCAACTGCCTGAAACGACTTGAAACTGCCTTTAACGTTGCCTTAAATAAAATGTGAGATCTTGGTTTGACAGTTTAATGACGTCATTTTTCTGTGCCCATTTATAGTGAACCGACCGACTTAGTACGGATGTAGCGTTGTTGCTCAAACAGGTATCAGCGGAGTGGCATTTGGCGCCACGTGCGGGTAAATTAAACATAATATAACTACTTTTTGTATTTTCTAAAGCTCTAACCCGTGCTAGCGAACTTTATAAAGATTTTTATAAGGTTAAAAAATTTGCTCGGGACATGATTTGAACCCGCAACCTTCTTGCATTCCGTGCAGGCGCTCTACCAATTGAGCTACCGAGTCAAGCCAATCGAGTACCAATTGAGCCAATGGAGCATCTGTACTACCATTGTCATTGAATTGGGACGTTCAGTACGGTTGAAGGTTCGATACGGTTGTGTATTAGGAAATAAAAGTATTAAATGATGTTGTGAACACTTGCATATTTTCTAATTTATATCGTCTCAGCGTTAAGGAGTAACTAGGTAGGTTCTGCTTTCTTTAAACCAGCCATATTTCAATTGGAAACTTTACCTACTGTACAAAATTGTTAGCACGAAGTTTAGTTAAAACATATTTGTGTAGACGTCGAGATTGCGTTACCTAACAGTCAATATCGTTTAGGGGTGTATGTTACAGTACTATAAGTATATCAAATTGAAATATGGTTTCCTTTCCAAAAAGAAGTTAAACTCTACACTGTATGTTAATCAATAAGGCGTAGAATAAATCAAGGACAATAGACCAGTGCTTTCTTTAAATGATGTTATGCAGTGTTGTAGTGAAGAAGATTTCCGTTTTTGAAAAGAAAAGATATGATGCCAAGTTTGGGCTTTATTAAACAATAAACTGATACTTTACTATGTACAGGGTATTTCAGAAAGGTCATGTGATACTGAAACTCGCTTAACTCACCAATACAAGTAACTTTTACGATGAGACCAAGTAAGAAATCCCCAAAAAATATTAGCTGATCCATGTTAAAATTTGCTACCTACAGCCAAATGAATGGAGCAGCTGATTTTTTTTTTCAAGATTTCACACTTGGTACATAGTAAAAGTTGCTTCTATAAGGTCCGCTTGCGCCACCCAGGGTTAGCCAGTTAACTCTGAGTTAACGTCAAAAATCGTATGGAAATGTCAAGTTAACTCAGAGTTAGTTTGCTAACCCTGAGTGACGCAAGTCCGCCTAAGTGAGTTAAGCGACCCCTTTTCAGCGTCACAAGACTTTTGTGAAATACCCTGTATATTTTATAGTTGTATGTATTGCACGCACACACGCACATATTTTTCCTTTTGATGTGTGGGCCGGTTTCTCCATTGTTATGAAAGTCTTGCTAATTTTATCACGACTAACTGCCGATTTCTGAATTGAGAAATTCACTGAGCAAATACGTAAGTACCGTTCTGTCTCTGCAGGTTTCTCACAAAAGAGCACGACAGAACGATACTTAAGTATTTACCTAGTAAAATTCTCAATCCAGAAGCCTGGCCTAAGGCGGTGAAACTTGTTGGTAAGTTCAAGAATTGAGAAACTACCCATAACATAGTCAGCACTTTACGTAGTTTTCGCGAAATGTCTTTTTGGATATATTGTCATTAAAGAAAACATTTAGGATGAACTTCAAAACACTCGCCCTCTCGCTCTAATTAATACAGTCAAAGCGAGACAACGCTAGCTTTTTAACTCCGTCCTAAATGTTTTCTTTAATGACACGGGTTATACGATATCTATTAGGTTTCGATGTTTATTATAATACACAAATACGAATGTAAGTAGGTTACGTAGTTAGTAATAATATTAATATACATATTATGTAGTCACCATTAGTTAAAACTTCATTGAATTGTCTTTCGGATGTTTTAAAGAATCTGTAGCCGAATTCTACCCAAAATGCAAGGTCTTGTTACGACAGGATCTCAAATTAGAGGACTAACCTCCGATTTCTGAATTGAGAGTTTCACTAATCAAATAGGTACTAAAGTATCGTTCTGTCTCTGCAGATGTCACATAAAAGAACGTGACAGAACGATAGTTAAGTATTAACTTAGTGAATTGAGAAAATTCAGAAACCAGCCCTAAGAATCTTTGAAAAATCCTGCACCTTTTGGTGGAATAGTCCCCGATTTCTCGTACACTAGCGGGCAGTTAATTTACTGTTAACGGCATTTTGGACAAATTACAGTTGTTAACATTCGTTAGTATCTAGGAGAAATCAGGGGGGTTAATTCATTGTCTTTCATAACCAACAGCTAACATAAGACATGGTTCAATATACAGGGCAATTTTTAAATAGCTTTGTTACTGAAACACGTAACTTGTAAATGTGATTTCCAGCAACTTTTGTTCTACGACTTTTAGAAAAGCTCTATACTTTTTATTTAATGAACGTTTTATTCTCTAAAATTTTCATTTGTACCAATTTCCTCCACTGCCTAGCCTCTCTTGCTTCTATTTTTCCAAAACAATTTCATAAATAACTGTTATTTGAATTTTTTGTATGAAAAAAAAATTGCGTGTTACTAAAGTCGTGTTTCCTGAAACAAGAAGTTGCTGTGTTTCTGGAATAAAACTATTTAAAAATGATCCTGTAGTTCGTATCTTATCAAATCACTCATATTTTGCATCGTATTGACGGATAAGGTTAGAAACACAAGATCGGCTATCAGAAAGAAGTTAATAAAGAGAAAAAAAAAAACATGAGCTTAAAAACTATTTTGTACCAAGTTAGGTAAGGTTTCTCTCGCGCTATGCGAATTGTGCAACGACATAGACTGCGTTTTTTTGTCGAAGTCAAATAGCTCGTTACGGTATCTTTCGATAAATATCGAATAAAATAATGAATAATAGTTTTATAGGTTAATAAGATACCTACACAGTTTATCCTATCACGCGAACGTCCTAGACTTCTTACAAACATGAATTATCCGTCGCTTTTTCTCGATACAACGCACAACTCACGAAAATGTATCGATACAACGCACGAAAATGTATCGACATTTGACATCTCTATCTCAGAGGTGTACCATTTTCCGTTCCAAAGATGTGATTCAGAATTTATGTTACACTTTGCACAGTATTTAGTACTACTAGTTCCTTTGCATTGTTCTCATAAAATAACACTACACTCGTAGAATAACCTAGCCTATCTAGTCATAGCAAATAGAAGTCCCCAATGTTCGAAGAAAAAATGCAGTCTATAAAAGGGATGTTACAAAAAAGGTCCTGAAAAAAGGAAAGGTATTCTCTAAAATATCCACCGTAAAAATAACCGTTTTTAAATGTAAAAGATTGCTCATTTCAATAAGGGTTATTTTCGAGTGTTTTGACGCTCAACGGTTGAGTGGATTTTTTAGAGAATAGGGGTTCCCCTCAGAGACTAGTTTTTATAAACACTCGTTTTTATGAACATGAACAAACAACAAGCAGTTTTCAGCATTGTAAAACTAGTTGATAAGTAAAAACAATCTCTGTTTTGATTGGGCCTACGGTAGCACCCTATAAGGACTTATATTCCTTAAATTAATAGAGAAGATTTACACAAGAACGTATAATATTCTCCATGGTTTAAGAATTTGGTCCCAGGAAAGTAACATTCTTTGTTTAGATATAAGTAACATAATTGTTGTATAAAGGATACGGATTTGAAAAGTCATATATGTTTTGTATGTGTTGAGGGAAGGCGTATAAATATGTCTGGGAAAATAAACTAGTCATGATTTGTGTTTACAAGTTTGTTTCTATTCCTAAACCTCCATTAATTTAGAATTATCCCTCATCATAGAAGTTAGTCTTTATTTGAATGTTTACTTCGTTTGAGAGACAATAGAGTCATATTATCAGGTCAGCGAAAAAGGGGATAAAGAACCCGGTTTCTGAATTGAGAATTTTACTAAGTACTAGCTTTTGCCCGCGACTTCGTCCGCGCAGGCTTAGTTTTTTTCCCGTTATCACAATAAAAAACCGATAACGTAGCTTCCCATTAGTGAAATATTTTTTTTAATAGGATGAGTAGTTTTGGAGATTACCCCCTACAAACCTACCACTTTTTGTTTTTTCTAAAGCACTAACCCGTGCCCGTGCCATACATACTGTATACTTACAAACTTTTCCTCTTTATAATATAAGTATCGGTCTGTCACGTTGTTTTGTGAGAAATCTGCAGAGACAGAACGATACTATTTTATACTGCTGCCCCAGCAAGATAGAAAAACCGGCCAAGTGCGAGTCTGACTCGCGCACGAAGGGTTCGTACCATTATCTATAAAACCAGCCTGGTGAGACGGACAGACGGACAGCGGAATCTTAGTAATAGGGGTTTGGCACCCTCGGGTACGGAACCCTAAAAACGTATATCGATATGACATGCTGCCGAGGGCTGAACGAAAGTATATCGTGGTATCGAGTCATGGTCGCCTAGTAGATTCTGCTTTAGATAGAAATAAAAAACCAAATTCGTTCTCAAAATAAATATTATTTCAATTTGAGCCTAAAACACAACAACGTCGACAGCGCACCGATAGCATGTTGCCATCAAAATAATATTTACAGAGACACTTTACACTACCCTAGACAGAATTGCACCGTTCCTTTTAATATATTTTGTGATAAACTTCCCACAAGGAGAGACGATTTTGAGGCGCGTATTCACAGGTGCAATAGAGAAGGTATTTTCATTCACTAATGATAAGGTTAACAAAGGCTTCTCAGAAATTAATAGGTTAATTCGATAGCAAACACAAACTTTTGGAAGAAGCAAAATTCTCTTCATTCATTCGCCAGCGAATGCAAAAGCAACAGAGATTTCTAGATTGAAATTAATTGATAGAAGATATTTTACAGCCCCGTGAATACGAACCAATTCTAGTGCGGATCGCGGATAATGAAACCTCAGACAACTTGTCGTAGGTTGTTGGTTAAACATCATGCGCCGCCCTCACAGAAAACTAAGGTGTTCTACCAGTACAAATTCTTAAAAAAATAAAGTCTATTTTATTTTTAATCAACAGTTAAAATTCAGCGTCTTACTCCACAGCTTGTCTTTTTGCATTCTAACTTATAAATTGATCTAGATTCTCGTAAGCTATTATTAACGAGGTTGTATTTGAAAAACATACAACAAAAAATCATTTGGTACGTTCGCCATCAAAAGAGCGTGACGAAACGAAATTATTCTAGACATTTTAGAATGTTCTCACAGACAACACGAACACAAAAGCATTAAAACCAAATACAAACAACCGTCGTTTTTATACAAAAATAAATAACAGGTAAGGTTAAAATTAATAAAATATTTTCACTAAAAACCTTTTCGCTAGTACTTCCTCTATTAATGGCAGTATTAAAATAAAAATATCGCGAAACAATAATAATTAATCGCCCGACAACTTCACTATAAACATTAAATACATAGATCGATTAATTTCAGTTTATAACGAACAGCTTATCCACAGATTAATCCAATCAAATTAAGTCAAATCACCAAGATATGGAGTAAGCAAAGTAATTAACCTAAATTATACAGGGTTTCCCAAAACTCAATGCCAAGCGGGTGAAAGGCTATTTCACCCGGTGGCATGACGGCGAGTTTTGGGACACCCTGTATACAAAAAACAATGAATGATAAAAACTTTCACAAATCACGAAATAATAACGAAGCCGTTATTATTTTAGGGATAAATAAATGTTAAACAATTTACAATAAGTACCTATGTTTTAACCAAAATAACTTGATTTCGAAGCATAATATTCGGACTATGACGAATTTGTAATCAAAATTATGGGTTTGATAAAACATAATTTGTGTTTTACCAACTGATACAAGACTTGCCCAGAATAGGTGTTGCCAACCCCGATGACGGAAATGTCACATAATTATTATTTTATCATTCGAAAACAATATCTTTGGTTCTAAGACAAAAGCTTAGTCTACGGTTACATTAATCTAACTTTAAAACGGAAATTCTAGCATAACTAAACTACACCTAGGGTGTGATTTTTTTTTGTAGTTTTTTTCGTCGAAACATTTTTACATTTAGACCCCGTTTTATAAAGTCGAAGATTATCAAAACGGAAGTGAAACTGGTGGCGACTGAAAATAATATCTCCATTCGTGTCCCATGATAGATGAATACGGGGCCAGCGCCTCTATTCTATAAGAAATCCACTCAACATTTGAGCGTCAAAACACAGGAAAATAGCTCTAATTGAAATGAACAATCTTTTTTTTTTTCGTTTACAAACGGTAATTATTACGGTGGATATTTTAGAGAATACAGGGGCTGAAGTGACAAGATAAGATGGGGAAATCATCGGGATTAACAAACATTTTTTTATTAAGGTAATGATCAAGGTACACTAACTAGCGCCGCCAATGAAAAAAAAAATCATCTTCCTTTCGGATGCGTATTTTGCTAAAGACGAGCCGTTATATGAGAATCCCTAGGTTTAACTATTTTTAAGGGGCTAAGACCTAGATTCCAGATGCTAGAATCTACAAATAAATCCCGCCACCACCAAAAGAGGCAGTTTTTTTTCTTGTGCGGGATTTATTCGTAGGTTCTAGGATCTGGAATCTAGGTTTTTGGTCCTTAAAATAGTAAAGCCTAGGTTTTCTCATTTAACGGCTCGTTTTGAGCAAAAAACGCTTCCGAACAGATGTTTTTTTTTTCATTGGCGGCGCTAGTGTGCCTAGATCTTCCCTCTTAACAATTCTTTGCTTTTAGCCTGTGTGATGGGCGAACTCTGGACCGTTTCAACGTTTATGTAAAGTAAAGCTCGCACCAAGAAACAAGTCCCGCAAGTTAAATAATTTTGGGCCTTAGTGCAATAGATTTAAGGACTTTGCTGAGGGACTTCTTTGATGGTGCGAGCTCTAATTGAGGATTCTAAACAGCAGCACGCGGGCGAAGAACAACTTCGTGAGGAAACTAGCAGGCTAGCGGGTCCACACGTTACATTTAATACAAGTAACTTCTCTGATCCCAAGTTCGCGTGCCGTAACCTTCGATCAAGGGTAACCAACCACCCAGTCTATGACGTTGGCAATCTTTGTCAGTGGAAAACTAAGCGAAATGGCGAAACTGAGGGCTCGGTTCGTACAAGAATCTGCACGTTGTAAACAGTCAATGCCGGGTAATTTGATAGAAAATTGCTCTTATTTAATGAACAATATTTTTTTGACAATAAATTTACATGCTGAATACAGGAGCTGGGCGTAAATTTGGATGTTGTCTACCGAACACTTCCCATCTCATAAGTGAAGACACGGCATTTCAATCACAATTTTCACCCCTGTCGTTTATTTGTGCTAGTCGGCGCCGAAAAGTTTGTAGGTATATTCGTCGACTTAGATGCAAATTGCTTGGAGTAAATCGCGTCCCTTACTAGCATCGTTTCATATGAACTACTTTAACATTTAGTTACGACCTCCAGAAAATAGTCATATACCGGCCACAGGACAAACGGGATCAGAGGAAGTATAGAACATCTAAACCAAAACTGCTTTCAATCACATTTTCGCACATAACCGTTTGAAACAAGAGCTAGTTTCAGTTTATTCGGTTCCTAATGGAATTAAAACAAGGTCTATTCACACTATACATTCTCCGTTGGTCGTACAGAGAACAAGCGCGGTTCTACAAGCGGTTTTCGCACATAACGGCTCGTGATAAGAGCTAGTTTCAGTTTATTCGGTCTATAATCAAATTAAAACAAGGTCACAAGGTCTATACACACTGTACATTCATCCGTGGATCATTCAGAGGGTTTTACAAGCGGTTTTCGCACATAACAGGTCGTGACAAGAGCTAGTTTCGGTTTTGACGGTCTCTAATCAAATTAAAACAAGGTCTTTACAAACTGGGCCCTTAGCCTGTAACGCAATGGCGGGTCAATGGCGTCCCGGCAGAAGGAAAAAACCGGGCTCTCCTCGTTTTTCTCCTACAACTAGAGAACTAATCCTCTAGAATTAGAATCAAAATATTCTTTGCTGTACTACAAAAATATTAAAAGGACAGACAGCGTTACCAAATCGTAATTGAAGTCGTCACCTGACAGCCCATTTTGGCACCATTGTGTTACAGGCTAAGGGCCCTGTACATTCGTCCGTTTTTCGTTCAACAGCTCGTGATAAGAGGCCGCAACTAAGCTATAAAATCAAACGTTGAACAAACAGTAAAGAGTCAGTTTCAGTTTAGACGGTCCCTAATCAAATTAAAACAAGTTCTATACATACTGTACATTCATCCGTGGATCCGTGGTTCTACAAGTGGTTTTCGAACAAACGGCTCGTGATATAATCCGCGCGGGATGAGAATGGAATGCGACCTTTTGGAACTGAGACGCGCGCCGTAAGCAAACTCGCGTCGATGCAACCTTGTCGAAGTAAAATAAAGTATATTTCTGATTGATTTCGACAAGGTTCCATCCCATTCTCATCGCGCGCGCATTATAAGAGCTAGTTTCAGTTTAGACGGTCTCTAATCAAATTAAAACAAGGTCTATTCACACTGTACATTCGTCCGTGGGTTGTTCAGAGCGCGAGCGCGGCCGAACGCTTGTCACGGTTCTTGTTGCGCGCGAGCGTGCGAGCCTTGTCCGCTGCGTTGTTCTGCAGATGCTGAAATGGAGGCAAACGGTTGTTGATAACCAAGGCCAATTGTTACAGGTTCCGTAAGGTTCGATTCCTTTTGTAAAAAAAGGGTAAGAAATCCTATTATAATGAGTACAAAAGGAAAACCTATACATTTTCGTGGCAGTCACCCGTCAAATAAATGAGTGCACACGTGTAAAGGTTGACTTGTCACACAGAACTTTTTCGGCAACTCGGTGTCTTGATTCTTCTTGTAATACCAAAAATCAACGTAGTAGGGTCGGTAATCGTATAAACAGTGAGTGGCCACTCCAGCCGGGCTATGTTGTCGGCCGTATACACTGCCTTTCATTTTGACAAAGGTTTTCAAAGCGTAGAAAAAATGCACGATTTTATAGTTACGAGTATTTAGGGTCTCTGGTGTCAGCAGTGAATTAAAGCACGTTATATCGGTTAGAGACTCGCCCTAGTAGCCCGTTGAGCTTGCCTTCCTAGAGCCAGCTATAGAGAGTAGGCTGGTGGGCTCCAGCGAGGGTTTGGTCGGTTGGTGTACTGTCTGTGTGTGTTAGGGACTTACCCTGGCCCGTTTGTTCAGCTTGCTGGGAGCTAGCGAGTGCGGCGCGTCTCCCAACCCTAGCGCCAAGCGCAGTGGGAGGCTGGTGGGAGCCAGGGTCTGCAGACCAGCGCCCAGGGCCGCGGCGAGGGCGGAGTAGAGCGCCCGCGCGGACCACGACTCGAAAGAGACCGTCTCGCTGCCTATCCGCACCGTCAGGGTTGGTACGTCGTCATCCTGAAGAGAAGTATTGCATTTATAGCCCACGAAACACATCACAGGACACATTAGATAAGAAAAGACATGTACAAAGGCGAGCTTATCTCTGTAACAGATTTCTTCCAGCAAACCTTGAGGGATAGGAACGTAAATCTATAAATCAATCTATAAATATTTAAGTGTTGGCGGGTGAGAAAGAGCAAAAATGTTGTAAAAACGTTTGTTTGTCATTTCTAAAGCGCTAAACCGTGCTACGAAAATAATATTTTCGCTTTGATGCCGACTTCTCAGAAACAAATAACTATTATTGAGTAAGGTTTGACAGCGTTTTTATCTGTAGCGCGTTTAATTCCTTACATTTCACAGATTAAAAATGTAAAATCACTGTCTAACTTTTATCAATAGGTAATCGGAGCACAGCAACTTTAGTGCATGGAGAATGCTGCACCGGCAAGAGATAACTCTTGGTAAGAAAAAGTAAGATGTAGCCTGTACAATTGAACATGTCCCACTAGCTGGGCAAAGTCCTTCTCTCAGAGAGAGAGTTCCAGCTTAATCACCACGCGTGCTCAATGCGGGTTGGCGATTTTTGCTTGAGATAACTCTTAAAATTTTATACAGGGTGTTAAAAGACCGCCAACAGAGCCGAAAGCCACGCATACAAGACACCAAAACAAAGTACTTTTTCGATAAATTATTGCTGGGAAATGATTTTGGTTTTTTATCTTATAATGTTGAAAAATATTTTATCACGCAATGGACGTGTAACGCACAGAAGTCATATTGCGCAAGCGTAGGTATAAGTTTATGTTACTTAAGTTTGAAGTGCCGATGTTTAAAATACATTGCGGGTTACAATTTTAACGTCGTTTTTTGTAGGAAATATTCATAATTTTGGTATGGCTTCCTGAGAAGGTATGTTAAGAAATAGATACGAAATACGATTCTGCAAAAAAAAAAAAATTTGCTAAGTCCGACTTTGAACCTCATTATCTCGGAAACCGTTTATTTCCCAGGCATATTTAATTGGGCAAAAATGTTCCTTATGATGAGAACAATACGTGATTTCCCGCTTTGTTGGCGGTCTTTTAACACCCTGTGTAATGATAATGATGAATTCTTATTTGAACAGTGTTAATACTAACCTCAAAGTACTTTAGCACGTCGCGGAAGGTGGCCCGCTGCAGCTTGCGGTCCCGCTTGGCGCGGTACTTGGCGCACTCGCGGGACAGGGACTCAAGCCGTGGTACTAACAAATGTACCGAGCTGAGTGTCAATAACCTCAAAGTACTTTAGCACGTCGCGGAAGTTGGCCCGCTGCAGCTTGCGGTCCCGCTTGGCGCACTCGCGGGACAGGGACTCCAGCCGTGGTACTAACAACTGTACCGAGCTACTGAGTGTGTCACTAACCTCAAAGTACTTTAGCACGTCGCGGAAGGTGGCCCGCTGCAGCTTGCGGTCCCGCTTGGCGCGGTACTTGGCGCACTCGCGGGACAGGGACTCCAGCCGTGGTACTAACAACTGTACCGAGCTACTGAGTGTGTCACTAACCTCAAAGTACTTTAGCACGTCGCGGAAGGTGGCCCGCTGCAGCTTGCGGTCCCGCTTGGCGCGGTACTTGGCGCACTCGCGGGACAGGGACTCCAGCCGTGGTACTAACAACTGTACCGAGCTACTGAGTGTGTCACTAACCTCAAAGTACTTTAGCACGTCGCGGAAGGTGGCCCGCTGCAGCTTGCGGTCCCGCTTGGCGCGGTACTTGGCGCACTCGCGGGACAGGGACTCCAGACGCGGCAGCAACAACTCCACGGAGCTGCTCAGCGAGTCCCCTGTCTCCTCAGCGGCGGTGACGTGCTCGTGGGCGATGGCGAGGGCTGTGCCGGCCGCCATGCGGACCTGAGGGAAGAAAATAGTACATTACTGCCGCGATCTGTATTGGATGCGTTTCTGGCGCGCTTTTGATGGCCGATAGAGCGCAGCGTAGCGCAGCTCAAGGCCTTCACAGCGTGGTCAGCATTGCAGCCCTTGATGGACAAGCTGGAATGAAGGCCGTGACCGAAGGTCGAGGCCTTTATAGCGAGGACAGCAAGGGCTGCAATGATGACCAAGCTTGAGGGCCGAGAGCGTAGCTAAGCTAAGCTCGAGGCTATCATAGCGTGGCCAGCAGCGCACTCATTGCAGACCAAGGCTTGTATAGTGCTTTACTCAAACAAAGCCAGTAATTGATAAAGACCTAGGACCTAGATCCTTGGTCCTAGGTGCTAGGTCCTAGGTGCTGCATGCTGGGTGCTAGGTCCAAGGTGCTAGGTCCTAGGTGCTAGGTGCTAGGTCCTAGGTGCTAGGTGCTAGGTCCTAGGTCCTAGGTGCTAGGTCCTAGGTGCTAGGTCCTAGGTGCTTGGTCCTACGTGCTAGGTCTTAGTCCATAGGTCGCATACTTTTTGCACCTGACTATTTTTTTAAACAAAACTAGACTTTAATGGATTTTTATACAATTTTTCTGGCCGCAAAACACGACATTAATGGAATTCCATACAACTTTTCAGGCGCCAAATCAAAGTAGCCCGCAAGTCCTCCTTTGCTCAAAGAAGGTTGTCGAATTAATGACCACATTACGAGCTTTTTTGAGTAAAGGGAGATTATAGTTCTTGTCTTTAGGCTTTGTAAAGCAATGGTGTCTTATAAGCTTCCATGATTGTTCTGTTCGCTAAAAGCTTATGCTACTAGATTAAACGAGTAAGCGATACCGTTTCGACGACTACGGGGAACTAAAAACCGTATTGCACACAAAAAAATACGAAATCATGACATGATCTATTGGAATTTTGCTCTATGATAATCGGCGGAGGCTGTAGGTCGGTGTCGTGAAGGCCGAGCTCGATTTACGAGGCCGCCGGCCGAGGCTTGGAGGTGCTGAATTCACAAGGCCGAAGGCCGAGCCCGCGGAGAGCATATCTCAGAGCGGCCGTAGTTTAGCACACTTGCGGCAGTCAGGGTTAGCAAACTAACTCTGAGTTATTTTGACATTGACGTTAACTCAGAGTTACAGGTAGTGTCACGAGTTATGAGCGCTGACTTTGAATGCGCAGTCATTTTTGTATCGCAGAAGGCGATTGTACACGTGCGCAGACATCCCCCACCACTTTCGTCGAGCGCTCCTGTAACTGGCTAACCCTGGTTGACGCAGTGGACCCTAGCTTGCAAGGTGTTGTTGTTACCTCTACGCTGCAGGCCTCAAGCAGCTCAGCAAGTTTCCCAAAGCTGGGCTGTTGCACCCGGAGCACGCTGTCAGCGTGTGCGGGCGGTAGTAGCGTCAGCAACAACGCCCAGCCGTCCAGAGCGGCCGCGTGATAGTTTCCCTCCTCCACTGCCGCGCCTGTTACTTTGACGCTTCCGTCACCCTGCAAGAGGTTGTAAAACTTAGTCACAAATCGCGTCACGATAACCTAAATCTAGTGTATATAAATCTAGTAGTATATTTGAACGAGCGAGCGAAGCCAGAGAACTTAAAGTGAAAGTGAAAAAAACTTTATTGCCGAAAACACATAAAATAAAAATTATTTAACAAAAATTCCGAGCTATACAACGTGTTACAAAAGATAATAACTCTTTTTACAGGGTGTAACCTGCTGGTCAACATAATGACAAATCTGCAAAAAAAAGTTGAAAAACACGTTCGACAAACAAAAAGTTTTTTTTTATAACCTCAAAATTGTAAAATTTTCAAAAATTTTTTGTTTTTGGATTTAGCTCCAATAAAAAAAAATATGGTTGTTTGCTTAGCTGTATTTAAATAGCTTCAGGCTGTTAAAACATAGTGAAAGTCTATGGAAACAGTATTTTAAAAATACATTTCTCCCGTCACAGCGCTTACATTTTAATTATTTAAAAATCAACGGAACGTCATAGAGCTAAAAAAATATTTTGGTTGTGATCCCTATCAGGTACCATGACCCTGTAAAAAGAGTTAGCATCTTTTGTAACACCATGTATAGATTTAGTAAGGTAAAGAAGAAAGAAAGAAAGAAAATGGTCTTTATTGCCAATAAAAAACAAACAAATTAAGTATAAGTAGACATTAAGTAAATTAGAGTAAACAAATAATAATAATAATCGTACATAACACAGAATTCGGCAATGGGTGCCATGCTCAGCATTTGTCGTCGGAAACATAAAGTAGGTACCTACTAAATCTGTTTTCCGATCGACGCTGATTTTCAGCATGTGCCCTACAGTAGTGCTAAACTTGGTAGAACAGAGAGCTCATAGCGCGGAAAGGTAGGTAATACTTAGAGCTAAGCTTTAGTTAGGCAAATGGACTCATGCTCAGCTGTGTGCCGTCCGGTGACTTCACCGGACGGCGCTGATTTTCAGCATGCGCCTCCGAGTCACTGACAATCTTCAATCATGAAGAACATGATTGGAATTTGTAGAAAGATAAACTCAGGCAGTAGTTTTTTGCTAACAATAAAAGGCAGCCTAACATTAAAAGTACGCAGCTAAAGAAATTGATCTTTATTACCTTGAGATAGCTCCCGCTGAATATCGTCTCGTAGACACGCATGATGTCGAGAATTTCCGAGAGATCTTCCTCCAACAGGACGCAAAGGGCGGCCAATGATGCGCAGCACTGTAAAACATAAATGATAATATCAATAATGAAATGAAAAATGATAATGCAAATATATCTGAAAAGAGAAAAGAAAAAAAAGGTAAAATCCAATGCTAGGTAATTTCTTTAAAAAAATCTTTTCCCATGCTCGGAAAGTACGCTGTTACTTTAAACATGCGATCGTAGAAGATCCTTTTTTAAACCACTTTGTATTTTTGTGCGCTTCGAAATTTGAATTCGACGCTATAATAAAAAAAAAGGAACTCCTTCAACTTGTAGCGTTGCCTAGCAACGGGTTGCTGATTTTATGACACTTCAAGAAGACACGATTTGTAATCAACAACCTGTTGCTAGGCAACGCCACTTACTCCTTTGTGAAGAAATAAAGAAGAAGGAAACTCATTTCTCTAACCTCTATGTAGGTACCTACCTACCTATGTCTATTGTTTGTCACGCTTGGCTAACAAAATCATTTCCTCGCTTCTGTGAGATGAAAAGTTTTGTGTTTCGCACGAAAGCAGGGCAAAGACAGAAAGGGGGCAAGACCCGAAAAGACCGCAATATTATTTGCGGCTCGAGCTTCTGAATACCTCGCTACGCTCAGGTTTCTTTTTTTGAACCACTCGCTACGCTCGTGGCTCAATTTTAGAAACCTTCGCTAGCTCGGTATTCAATACAAGCACTCGCCGCAAACCATAAATTTGCATTCTTGCATAACAAATAACTATTAAAGCCTCACAACTTCTAAACGACAAAAAATGGCTGAACATACATGGGAGGGATTCGGGTAGCCCTTGGGTGTCAGCTATCTAGATTTTCTCGCTTGGCTTCTATGTTTGGGCCACCCTGTATGTAGGTTGGTCACATAATATTTAGTGTTTGGGTGTGTCTATGACAACTCTTGTATTTGTACCATCTCGTATGCTCCAAGTTTTCACTTCTCGAAGGCTGTGTAGCCACACTACATTTGGGTGGAGTGTAGCCACACTACATTTGGGTGGAGTGTAGCCACACTACATTTGGGTGGAGTGTAGCCACACTACATTTGGGTGGAGTGTAGCCACACTACATTTGGGTGGAGTGTAGCCACACTACATTTGGGTGGAGTGTAGCCACACTACATTTGGGTGGAGTGTAGCCACACTACATTTGGGTGGAGTGTAGCCACACTACATTTGGGCGGAGTGTAGCCACACTACATTTGGGTGGAGTGTAGCCACACTACATTTGGGTGGAGTGTAGCCACACTACATTTGGGTGGAGTGTAGCCACACTACATTTGGGTGGAGTTTAGCCACACTACATTTGGGTGGAGTGTAGCCACACTACATTTGGGTGGAGTGTAGCCACACTACATTTGGGTGAGTGTAGCAATGAGTAAAGCGCTGGGAGTTATCTATGGTGGTGTGGATACCTTTCCCTGCCGTTAAAATGTTGAGTAACAGAATACCAAATCATATTTCGGACAGTCGAAAATGAGGTGATTTCTTGTATGCCCCACCCAAGTGCCTGGGACATTTTTAAGGCGCGGTGCATAGTGAATTAGCCCGCGCGCAAAGACAATGTACAAAATCGATTCCTGTATCAAATACACTAAACAAATCGAAAATGTTCACATTCAAACACTAGAATTAGGTGAGACCCATCTAACACAGCCAGTTTCATGTTGATATCCATAAACTTTTTACTTACTTACTTACTTACTAACAGATTGTAAGATATTTTTGCTGAAAAAAGTGCGCCGCCTATTTTTTTTCAGCAGAAATATCTTCAAAACATTTTTGAAGTTCAACACGAAACTGGCTGTTTTAGATAGCTCACACCTAATCTAGTGTTTGATATGTGAACATTTTCGATTTGTTTAGTGTATTTGATACAGGAATCGATTTTGTGCATTTTTCTTTGCGCGCTATGCACGGCATATTAAGATTGAGTATGAGACACTACATCAAAATGATTCCGCCTGCTAAGACTGAGATTAAAAATGCGGTCAGGTTTTATGTCACGTTTACCTCAGTCCGAGTATCCAGCGAGACGGACTTGTCAACGACGGTGGCGGTGAGCGCCGGCCGAACCTCGCGCAAGAACTCTTCCGAGCCATCCTCGCCGATCTGAAAACAACGTGAACGAACAGATAAGATGATTGCACTAGCGGATTTAGAGGAGCCCCCCCCCCCCCCAAATGTCCGCTCAGCATACAATTTTTGTTTTATAGACGGTCTCAGATGCTTTTGGGGGGGGCTTGAGCCCCTTAGCCGGGGGGCTGAGGGGCTCAAGCCCCCCCCACCCCCCAAAAGCATCTGAGACCGTCTATAAAACAAAATGTTGTATGTTTTTTTAACTTGAAAACTTACGCTCATTGGGATCAAGACAAGACCCCCCCAAAATCCTGAATCCGCCACTGGATGATTGTGTAGCTATGTGTATAAATGTAACGGGTATTTGACGTCATGCAGCAGCGATACTTAACTTTGCATAAATTACAACAGATGATACGAATCTCTGACGCATTTTATAAACGCTATCTGCGAAGCAAGGACGCATGGAGATGCTTAGCATGGTTAGGCTATGTGCCGGGTCGCTTTCAAATCGTCGACGGCGTTAGGGAGGCTACGTATTTTAGAATGCATTACCTACGCTACGTCCTGCATCACAGAGACCATGTTTAGTGTAAACTATGACGTTATTTTTTTAATTACATGTAGAGCCAAGAGCGAAGCGCTTCCAGCGGCCGCTCGTTTCTCGCCGTCCTTCCAGCGTCGCAGCATCCTTGACACATGATCGCCTAGCGTCGCCCTGTGATTGGCCAGGATGTGGGTGAGGTTGCGACGCTGTAGCGCCTCCCGGCTGTTTCAGAGCTACTTATCTTCTAAGACATTACCTGTAGAGCCAATAGAGAAGCGCTTCCAGCGGCCGCTCGCCTCTCGCTGTCCTTCCCGCGCCGCAGCATCCTTGACACATGATCGCCCAGCGTCGCCCTGTGATTGGCTAGGATGTGTGTCAGGTTGCGACGCTGTAGCGGCTCAGTTTTAGAGCTACTTATCTTCTAAGGCATTACCAGTAGAGCCAATAGAGAAGCGCATCCAGCGGCCGCTCGCCTCTCGCCGTCCTTCCAGCGTCGCAGCATCCTTGACACATGATCGCCCAGCGTCGCCCTGTGATTGGCCAGGATGTGTGTCAGGTTGCGACGCTGTAGCGGCTCAGTTTTAGAGCTACTTATCTTCTAAGGCATTACCAGTAGAGCCAATAGAGAAGCGCATCCAGCGGCCGCTCGCCTCTCGCCGTCCTTCCAGCGTCGCAGCATCCTTGACACATGATCGCCCAGCGTCGCCCTGTGATTGGCCAGGATGTGTGTCAGGTTGCGACGCTGTAGCAACCGGTTAAGCCTATCTCTCGACTCAGTTTCAGGCTACTTATCTTCTGAGGCATTACCTGAAAAGCCAATAGAGAAGCGCATCCAGCGGCCGCTCGCCTCTCGCCGTCCTTCCAGCGTCGCAGCATCCTTGACACATGATCGCCCAGCGTCGCCCTGTGATTGGCCAGGATGTGTGTCAGGTTGCGACACTGTAGCGCCTCCCGGCTCAGTTTCAGAGCTACTTATCTTCTAAGGCATTACCTGTAGAGCCAATAGAGAAGCGCTTCTGGCGGCCGCTCGCCTCTCGCCGTCCTTCCCGCGTCGCAGCATCCTTGACACATGATCGCCCAGCGTCGCGCTGTGATTGGCCAGGATGTGTGTCAGGTTGCGACACTGTAGCACCCGGCTCAGTTTTAGAGCTACTTATCTTCTAAGACATTACCTGTAGAGCCAATAGAGAAGCGCTTCCAGCGGCCGCTCGCCGTCCTTCCCGCGTCGCAGCATCCTTGACACATGATCGCCCAGCGTCGCCCTGTGATTGGCCAGGATGTGTGTCAGGTTGCGACGCTGTAGCGCCTCCCGGCTCAGTTTCAGAGCTACTTATCTTCTAAGACATTACCTGTAGAGCCAATAGAGAAGCGCTTCCAGCGGCCGCTCGCCGCTCGCCGTCCTTTCCGCGTCGCAGCATCCTTGACACATGATCGCCCAGCGTCGCCCTGTGATTGGCCAGGATGTGTGTCAGGTTGCGACGCTGCAGCGCCCCACGCAGCGCTGTCAGCGCCGCGGCGCGTGCGGCGTTCGAGCGAGCGTTCAGAGCGTCGATGGTTTCCAGGACTTTCTCCTCGAGCTTCTCTTGGATCTCGTTCTCTGTGGGGTTTAAATAAGAATAACCTTTATTTCTCTGACGTCATAAAATAATTAAAATATATTTCTTTAATCTCGAGAAGGGTGGCGTGAAGGGAAAAAAGCCTATATAACCAACAGTGGGCAAATATTATATTATCATTGAATGATTTTGTAACACTTTTTGTTTTTATCTAAAGCACACTTACCCGTGCTAGGAAACATTATAAAGAGAGCGCCTGCACGGTTTGCAAGAGGTTGCGGGTTTATGTCGTGTCCCGGGCGAATGTTTTAACATGATCTTTATGATAAATAAAATTAAAGCATACATTAATTAATTAAAGATTATTTATTGCCGACAACGGCTAACGGGCTGTCCCTCGACATAGACCTCTTCTAGAGACTTCCGCATCCTTAGAAAAGGTTGTTTGAGTGGTCGCCAAGATTTTTTTCTTCGAGCTTTTCTTGTTTCTCCGTGAGGTTTGATTGAAGCCAGGCCAACAAATTAGGTCATTTTATCAGTTCCCTCGATCAATTTGTTATCACCATCATCTAGCAGTTTTATAACAAGTTCTCTAAATCTCTTGTAGATGATTGATTATTACAGTATTTGAAGCAACAAAGTCAGACACTAAGATATTCTTTTCTTACACATTTATTCTTAACACGTGAATGTAAAATTTTTACATTAAAATTCCCCTCGTCTTGTGTTTTTCATCGTAATATCATTCTGATAGACAGATCAACTTTATCTGAATAACAAAGGAACATTTTGATTGTGTATGTATTCAAAATTATTCACCGCTTATCTGCGGACCAACACAAACAACGGACCAAAATTCTCGGCATAATCAGCTATTACATTATATAATTTTGATAACACTGTGTACCTACCTACATTTAACCTTGACGTTCCGCGCATGTGGTTATTCATATAGATACGCTAATTATGCTATATCGCTCGCTACTAGGATTTTTAAGGTCATGATGATGTGATATCGTAACATGCGGTGGAAAAAACTGAGTGACAAAAATCCTTACGTGGAGGGTAAAAAAATCGTTCGAAGTTGGGAGCAGAGTTGTACAGAGAAGGTGACAATTGAACAAGTTAAAAATAAGACCTTAAAATATCAGACAAATAATGTTACTGCTCTTAGCAATAAGGCCGCTAATTGTACCTTGTTTACTTAGTTAAGTTTTCTATTTTTCTGTATTTATTATGGTGTACAATAAAGAATATATTATCTTATCTTACACTGGTATGTTTCCTTAAAATTTCTACAGAATTTCAGCCTGTTGTTAAAAAATTCGCTGGTCATACTGGTGTGATGGTGCGGGGACCAAGTAACTGTCTATGCAATTTTTTTCAACCCATGTTTCATGTACATGTGGCCTTCCCGACAAAAAAGTGTTTCCAGGTATGAGGTTAAAAATATAAATATCATTACCGGCTTCATCGTGGTTGCTCTTGAGGTCTGAAGCTGCAGAGGTCTCCGACATGTTGTCGTTTGTCATGTCGATGCCTGCATCCTCGTCTGAGGAGTAGGCCTGCTCTGTCCTTTTGTGATCTGGAAGTGGAATAAGTTTTTTTTAATCTTTATTTTTATTGAAGGTTTAGTACACAAACGTGACCATGTCACCTTCGTAAGAGCTACAATAGTAGTATCTAAATCTTAATAATAAATGACATTATAGTTGGAATAACTTGATGTGTTAGAATTAGACGACATCGAAAAAAAACTTGGCGCCCAACATTGGATTTTTTCTTTCTCTCGATTCTGTTATATTTTTCTTTGTATTTGATTTTAGTAAAGATTGTTTTGTATACAGTAAAAAAAAGTTTGCCGCCAAGTTCACAAAGATTGGTTTACCTCAAAATTAAATTAAAGGTATTCATGAAATATTTGAAGTAACTGATTTATAAACAAGCCAGTAACAGGCCAGTACAAAATTAGCTCACGTGGCACATCAAATCTAATTATACTAGCACTAGGTGTATTCTAAGAGCTGTGAGTCAGACGAAGCTTCCTCATGGCCACTTCACGGTGTTGCACGACATGTGACCAACCTGAAGATTATTATTAGGTAAAAAAAGTAAGACGTAGCCTGTACAATTGTACTTGTGCTACTAGCTGGGCAAAGGCCTTCTCTCAGAGACTGAGAGAGAGTTCAGGCTTAATCACCATGTGTGGCCACTGCAGATTGGCGTATGTCACAGACTGGTTTTCTCACAATTCTAAGGGCTCAGGAACTATACAGAAGAGTACTGTCGTTATTGAGTGTCCCGGTCTCGGTTCTTTAGCCAGTGTGCAAGTTGGTGCACCTATTATTGAACGAGCGAGCGAAGCGAAAGAAGTTCTCTGAGTCTCTGGAACAATCCGACACTTGTATGTAGGAATGTTCTTTCGACGATAAATTGAGTACAAGCCGGATCGTCATAAAATTTTGTAGGCAGGAAATTTGGTAAATTAAAAGAATTTTTAAGTTCGAACATGAGCTAAATTGATCGAGGAGTTGCCGAGTTATGGGGTTGTAAGTCTATATGCAATGGACGAATGGAGTTAGCAAAAAGTTACACATCGCATATCGCGAGTTCACAGTACGGGGAGAACTGCTAGTTATTATGAAATTTTATGTAGATTGTAATATTTTTTTATTTAAGTACCTATGTAAAAAGGCGTGCATTAGCATGTGTAGATTCTGTAGATAGCATGATTACCAGTATTGTTGTTTTTTATCTCTATTATTAGATAACATGGGATTGTAATAGTTATTTGTTATGCAAGAATGCAAAATTATTGTTTGCGGCGAGTGCTTGTATTGAAAACCGAGCTAGCGAAGGTTTCTAAAATTGAGCCACGAGCGTAGCGAGTGGTTCAAAAAAAGAAACCTGAGCGTAGCGAGGTATTCAGAAGCACGAGACGCAAATAATATTGCATTCGTGCGAAACACAAAACTTTTCATCTCACAGAAGCGAGGAAATGACTTTGTTAGCCAAGCGGGACAAACTCTATAGACAACTACTTACAGGCAAAACAGTTGAGTCAAATAAGTTCCTTTTAAAAGCATATTTTACTGTAGTTACGGCTGCCGCACTAAAGTTTTGAGCTTCGTTGATATTAAAACCAATCGTTTTATTAATAATTTCCTGAAGTTTATTTATCCAGACACAAAAATTATGTAAATAAAAGAATGTTTTTTTTTCCGGGTGCATTCTGAACTTTTACTATATAAATTAAAAATTACTAGGAGATAAAAAATTAAATTAGTAATATCGTTTGAAAAAAATTACTTAACAAACCAAAACATAATTATCTATTTGATAAAACAGAAGCGAAGCATTTTTTTTATTTACTGGTATTATAAAATAAATATGTGTCCAAAATATTGAAAAGACTATAAGAAGAAACCACGTTTCTGAATGTTCTATTCCGTGACTTTACCTTTTTAAAAGATGCTTATGCACCATTTACATTCACAGTTTTGTATAGAGAATGGGCACGAACAATCACTTTCGCTGAAGTACGTGTGTAAACGAACTATGAATGAGGTTTTATTTTCCGTCGGGATCTGGCATCTACTTAAACGGCCAGTGTTTTTTTTTTCTTTTTCAACACCATAGGGCGCGGGAAAGACTGTCCCGGCGTCGCGTTCAAATTTCGAAGCGCATAAAAATGCAGATAGTTTAAATCCGGCCTTTACACGATCGTAAGTTACTAGTAACAGCAACCTTTCCGAGCGTGGGAGATGAAAAATAAATTATTGCAACATGGACTTCAGTTATGCAGTTGGTCACAGTTGCGAAATACATATGATTCAGACCACTCTCACACAGGTCCTTTTCATCAAGTTGTGAAATAGGGTGCAAAATATGCATGTTGTAAAATATGCATATATATGCTTTATTTCCTTGAAGGCTCTAATTTATTAAAACAATTTGTTAAAATATATTTCAAATTTAGGATAGGTATTTAGGAAGTTATGAGATGAGTCATCAATTAGTCACATACAGGGTGGTCCAAATAAGAATGTCCAAAAATTTTTTTTGATTCCTTGCACCTAGGGCTGTTCAAAAATATCCCATGTACCTGTTCAGCGATTGAGATGTTCAGCGATTTTTCGTGGTTTAGAAATTTGTGGCAAAATTTGGTAGTATTGTAATGTTTTTCGCGCGCAGTATAACTGCATCAATCATGAGTTCATGACCCTCCTTTCAAACATTTAATGAGGAATGCACTCTAACTGGCAGGAATTTGAAATGTAAACACAAATAAACCACTTTTAATTCACTTCAAGTTTGTAAAAAAAGAATTGTAGCCAGATGAGTATTGGGCTACTTTTGGCAATTTCATCATCTTTGGTATTTCTACAGCTCCTATCAACTTTCTCCGCTCGCAAGGTCACCAATGTTTATGGTGTAATGAGACCAAATTCTACTCTTGATGCAATTTTTTTATATAGCGCAATACTCAATATTTCAGGAATTTTGATGCATTGAATATTTTGATTTTACCCAAATAGCCTTAGATTTGAATAAGTAAATAATCGAAGTATATGAAATAAGAGTGATTTTTGCAGAGTTTTCATTTTTGACTCAATAGTATCAAGGGTAGAGGGATTAAACAGTCTTTCCCCTGAGCAGGCTAGTTTGTGTAGCCATTAACCTGTGTAGTGTAAGGCTAGTAAACTAAATCTCAGTACAAGCACACATAACGCTTGGGTCGCCCGATTATTATTTTGTTATCTAACTTAGACAGTATAAAAATGTGATACTGTACTGAATAGTTTAAACTTCTACCTGTTTAGTAGCTTACTGTAATGTTGAGCACATGTTGTCATTGTAATTGGCTAGATGATTATGCATTGATTACTACATTGGCTTTAATTTTGAATAATTTCAATTTGGTTTGTCTACTTGTCTTCCTCTTGGATCAAACTTAGCCTACTGACACTGTGGTTCAAACAATGAATGTGACAGTTTTATTATTACCCACTATCTAAATTACATAATGTTGTAGGTAAAAGATATTGTCAAATGTTATTGTTTACCCTAAGGTGTTTAGTTCCATTATTGCAACATGTTGTATGTTGCAACGAACAAGGAAACATGTGGGATGTAGAGCATGGGGATTTCCAGGTATTTTGCAACAACAACAACATAGTAGGTACCGATATAGAAGTGAAGACTTTCGCCATATGGCAAGAGTTGAGGTTAAACACATTGCAGTTTCTTTGTTCCTCAAAACATAAGCTTGTAAGCAAAGTTTAATGACACGCCAAAGCATAACGACTAAATAAATACGTGGTAATGTCATTTTACGAAGGAACGATCTCAAAGAACACAAGGTCAACGCGTGATCGCAAAAATTGGCAAATTCCAACAATTAACTGTGACTTTGTCGGAAGGAAAACGACCTTGGCAAACCATAATAGCAAGTGTGCTCACCGTATTTCCCTTTCTTCTTTCCTTTAGGCATGGTGATGGTTTTTTCTTCAACGAAATCCAACGGACAAAAATATGCTACGAAATAATTCACTATTTATTTAGACTAAGTTTCGCACTTGATCAAGACGGAGATAAGTTCTGTGTAACAGTTCGTATAGAACAATTCGAGCACCAAATGTAACATAAAACTAAAATTTCAGAAAAACTTTTTAGCATGGTTTATCCTTGTAACATGCACACTCGACTTCGCTCTTTTGCGCAATGCGCGCCACAGATTAATTAAATAGAGAGCGCGCTGTCAGTTTTGTTGGCGGGCGGGGGAAGGAAAAAGTGACGCCATTTTAATTTTTATGTTGCCAGTCACACGATAAAAAAAACAACTAAAATGGTAAAAAATAAATGTTTATCTACTTCGTATAAATAACCGGGAAAATCATTAGTTTTTGTGGATATAACAATGATATAAATTAGCTTGACGTCTCTCAAAGGCATTTTAATGGTATCTTAAAATAACAATCAAATATTTTGCTCCTGGCAAATGGTAGGCATAACATGAGCGCCATACGATATTTCTATCTTACTCTTGTATTCTACCAAGCGGTTCAGACATTTAATTTTTTAGGGTGAATCGATCGGATTCGATCGAGCTATAATATGTATGGCGGTCATGCTAAAAAGGCTGCTGGTGTAGCATGAGCAAGACTTACATGATACGATGTCTCTACCCGACTCTCTTGATCTACTACGTAGAGATGTAAAATGGGGTACATAAAGACCACTTTTGGTCAGCCATGAGTTGTCAAATCTCGATATTATGGCTTTGTAGTATTAGGGTCAAGGCACAATAGCGCTGCCAATGAAAATCGTAGGTACAGTATACCAGCTCGTTCTTTTTGGATGCAAAAAAATGCATCCAAAAAGAACATCATCTTCTTTTGGATGCATCTTTTGCTAAAAACATAAAGCTATGAATATCTAGGACTCGCTACTGTTTCCTCCACCGTGTAGGCCGAAAATCTTTATTTGGTTTCTGATTTTAAAAAAATACATAAATACGAAAAAACCATAATTAGGAACATTGCTCACGTAGATAATTTATTACACACCGAATTGTGATCGAAGACAAACCCATATAACCACTCAATAACATTTGACCAAACACACACAAATCGAAACAAACAAATGCAACAAAAATCCATGTTTTAAACCAGTCCCTGAGCACGCAGCTGAATTCCTCACTTCCTGCGCTCTTTCGTCTCGGTGACTCAAATCTTTCCACCGCGCTTTGACTTCTTTAGAGCCAGACAACTTGCCGTAGCGAAACTCCGCACATTGCACGGTCACTGTAGGCGGGACCCCCTGAAAGATCAACCGGGAACTCGTTCTGGTCAGAATAGCTGAGCCTTGCATCTCTTCCACCTGTCTCCCGTTGATGAACCATCGTAGCTCCGACCCAGCTGCTCCACGGCAATAGGCTCGCATCTCCTCATCTGCCCCATACTCTTCCTTTAGACCTTCGAGCAGCGGTCTCCTGTGCTCGTTTCCGTGGACCTGCATGTAGGCTGTCCGGCTCCCAAACTTGTACGGTGGGACATCCCTTTCAATATCGCAGCGGTAAAGCCCTGACGCTTCCTCAGTCAACGCCCCGAGCCGCAGACGGCAGGCCGCGGGTCCGCAGCTCAGAAGCTCGATCCTTCCAACCCCAAGGATTGGAAAGGATCTTGTCGAAGGTGTCACTCCAGGTTTGTATCTGAAGAATTCGTTGGGCCCTTTGAACCAGTTGAGCAGCGTGAAGTTCGCGTCGTAGCGGCACTCGATCTCTACCTCGGTTTGGGCTGGCGAGACCACGGGAGGTACCAGGAGATCAGTGATGTTGAAGTGGTACGCGCGGACCGAGGCGAGTAGCGGCAGCAGCAGAAGTGTTAACATGGTGTCGCGGCGCGTGCGACCGACGCACTGGCTGGGGGAGACGTCCGAACACGGTCTTAATTAAACAGTTTGTTAAACTCACACTCGACACCAAATAAGTTGGGGGACAGAAGGACAGCATATTATATGCTCGATTCTCACTCTCACCCTATTGTTCAACATAGAGTAGAGACCTAAGTAAATCGAGCTGTAAAAGTTCGATATGGCGTCATGCCAGCTGCTCTACTGTTTACGCCGTGCTCTACCTTGGTGTACAATAAAGAACTTCACTGCAACTACTAGGTCTACTTACGCATGGGCACTTTCACTATTGAACGATGTGCTGCGGAACAAATTATTGAAAGAGTGCAAGCATTATCGAACTCAATAATAGGCATTGGCCACGTTAAAAGTATAGAAAGTGACTTAGATGGCGACTCCCCTGAACATAAAGTTTGGCATACATGGAAGATTGCCGCTAAGCATTGGAGAATAACGGTATTTTGGACTACCCTTTGGATTTTGGACTTGGACTACTTAGTCGTCGCACTTCTGAGCCTACCAATTTCAGACCTGTGACCAATAAACGTTTCTTCCAGACAGCTAGAGGGGTTGGGTAAAAGAATGAGGTCGGAAGAGCCCTTCTGGCGTTGTGTCACGTTACTTACACCATAGGATGCAGGGGAAGTCTTTTAGATTAGCTAGACACATTTTTTCGGTAGTTTCTAATTGATAATTTGTAATTGTCAGCATGGGGGCTGAAGTGTTAATGGGCGTAGGAAAATTAAGTTAATTGTAGAGTCGCAGGGAGGAGATAGATTTTAGATTGAAATAATTTTTTTGTCACTTGCTTCTTTACTTTTTATTTGGCACTGGTATATTTGAGAGGTTTACAGAGGGCTTTTAGAAGTGTAACTCTATAACAGGCATTGAGTGAGTGTAAGAAATTATATCCTACTTGTAGGTACACAAGGCAGCACCGTTGGCGTGATAGCATTCCAAAATCCGCTCGTCAGCCTGGAAAACGATATTAATTTCCTATGGTGTATGCGTCCATTCGCCAGGACGCCTTCCATTTTGGACATAATTATCGTGAATCGAGCTTTACACGAGTGCACTCTATTCACTTACGTTACCGGCGACTGCATCGAAAGTGTAAGAGTCTACGTAAGTACTTTCCTATTGAAAAAAAAGTCGTACATTCTAGTGGGTATGTACCTCTACGTATATTTCCCTTATTACCTACCAGCCCAAAACTAAATTGCCGGATTTTACCAAGATTTCCTGACATTCAAGCATCTTCTAACACGCATAAAAATAGGAGCCAAATCCATGTCCAAATAATAACTTTACAATACATGAGTGGTGAGGCGAGAGGATGGCCGATGGACAGGGGCAGTGAAAGAGTGGAGGCCCAGAGCAGGATGGCGGTCGGTGGGAAGACCACCAGCTCGATGGTCGGAGGACATCGTTGTGTCGGCGAAGGGTCATAAATGCGGATGGCGAGGGACCGTGAGAGAGATGGGCTGATGATGATGATGATGATGATGACATGATGGTCAAAGAGTGTGAATATGTTATACTGGATTCTTCTTGTCTAACAAGGGTGTATCTATAGGTAGGTACAGTCGGCCACAGTCTCAGATACCCCTTTTTGTTCGATTGGCGCCCTTATGCCGCACGCGATAAGAGCTGCCATAGGGTAACTGAGATTGTGGCCGACCGTACACGAAATAGCAGAAAAAATATCTTAAAACACGAAAGGCAGGCAGCATCATAACTAGGGCGTGCAGAACCGGTTCCGGTTCCAGATTTTTGATACCCGGTTCTGGGAGCAGTCGGAACCGGGTAACCCGGTTCTACCCGGTTCCGACCGATAAAACTGTAAGTTTCATAATAATCAAATAAATCACTGAAAAACTGAAAGGATAGGCTGGATATGACATTATTAACAGGTATGAAATAAAAACTGGCATTGTTATCATGAAATAACAGGAATAATAAAGGAACTCCAAAAATAAAATTATCTTATACAAAATCAGACTACACAGTCAGGATCAACAAATAACTACGTATAAGCTCCTGTCACTTAGCGAGCTGCTTAAACGATTACAAATTTCGCCTGCTGAGGAGAACATCCTTTCAGGCACCACACATTTTAGCGGCATAGCTCTTAAATAGTTATGCTCATAGGAATGGAAACTCAAGAAAGGCGGGAAGTACCTTAGGTTTAAGGACGTGCAGAAACGCCACATGAAAAGCTATGCAATCGACCATTTGACATGGGAAGAGCAGGCTGAAGACCGAGCCGTGTGGCGGCATACAGTCAAATCAAACAAAAGAAAAAAGTAAGTGAAACCGTTAAATCCATATACAAATCAAACATCTCCGAGTTCGCGGCCAAACGAAGAGCTGTTCTTGATGCCAGACGATGAGCTGCTCTTGATGCCAGACGTGATGAACTCAGATGTAGACCACCAGCGGCCATACAGTATAACTACTCCAATGGAATTTTAACGTGTAGGTGCAACCGCAAGGAGGGATTGAACGGGATGTTGAAAAGCGTATCAAAAAAGCTAGATGAGCCTTTGCCCAACTAAAGGACATCTGGAAAAGTCCTAGCATTCTTAGAACCAAGAAGATCCGCTTATTCAATTCCAACGTGAAAACGGCCTTACTGAACGGCTGCGAAACCCGGAAGGTCGGAAAAGCTGTGTCACACAAGATCCAGGTCTTCCTCAACAACTGTCTAAGAAGCATCGTACGAAGACACTGGCCCAACAACTGGCACCATCTCAAATGCCGAACTGTGGCAGATCACCAAACAAAAACCCGTAGCCCAAGACATCAGGAAACGCAAATGGCGTTGGCTGGGATATACCCTGCGTAGACCCGATCACCACATCCCGAAGGTGCCTCTCGACTGGAAACCCGCCGGAAGCTCACGACGACACGGAAGACCGTCCCAGTGGAAAAGATAAGTTCTCTCTGAGACGAAAGAGAAGGGATCAACTTGGCCAGAGCTACCCTCCCTAGCCATGAAAAGAGACAAATGGAAAGCCCTTGTGTCAGCCCCAGACTCCACGGAGGAGTAAAAGTATAAAAGAAGGTGAAACCGCCCTTTTACAGCCAACATAGGCTACATAAGTCACATGACGGCAAATGACCGACGCCTTCCCCAGCCGCAACAGTCACCATGACTGAATCCGGTCGATGGAATCATCACCAAATAGTAATACCTACATAATGCTAGCGAAAGGATGCTACAACAACTTCCACCATTTTCAAACATCGCCATTTCTATACTGATTGATGTCTACGTCTACGTGGTCTCGAACTTGAGGCTGTCCAGGCTAGGACAAGCATAAGATTGTTTTTGCCGACATTTCCCACCTCATCTGTGCTGATAACTTCATAATTTTCGTTCCTTGACAAGTGCTGTACGAGGTTGACAATACCCCTGCACTTATCATCGGAATTGGGCCGAGGAAATACAGCTATTACTGGGGAATGAAGTAACTTTTTAGATTTTTATACAGAACCGGGGGAACCGGGTATACTTTTTCGGAACCGGTTCTGCAGATACCTCGTCAGAACCGGGTATACCCGGGTATTTCGGAACCGGGTGGAACCGGGTGCATGCCCTAATCATAACACAGTTTCTTTTCTTTATTGGATGAGTCAGGCGGGAAGGGTTATAGCCCGAGACAATCAAATGATGCGAATTAGTCCCTGTTGCCTGTGTGTCATCCGTCTCTGGGCAATATGTAGGTAACCGCCAAATTACTCGTATCCGCTTGACTGAGATTTCAGCACCCACCACCCAACCACTTCGACGATAACTTGAGTTTTAATCAGATCATCATGAAATTTGGTAGGCAGGTAAATGAGAAAGAATTTTTAAGTTCGAACATGAGCAAAATCGGTCGAGGGGTTGCCGGGATATTTTGGGGTTGTAAAGTTTTTATGCAAAGCGCGCGCGCGCCTGCACGAATGGTGTTAGCAAAAAGTTAAAGTTCGCGAGTTCACAGTTCGGAGCGAACCACTGGTATTACTAGTAGTTCGCCCCGAACGGGGGCCTTTGCCTGTAACACAATAGTGTATTAAGGCGTCCCAGGTAGAAGGACAAACCGGGATTTGTTCGTTGTTCTCCTACAACCAGCGAACTAATCCTCTAGAATTAGACTCATAATATTCTTTACTGTACTACAAAAACATTGAAAGGACTGACAGGGCCCAGGGCCCTTAGCCTGTAACGTAATGGTGCCAAAATGGGCTCCCGGTTGACAGTTTCAATTACGATTTATTAATGCTGTCGGTCCAGCGTCGGTCCTTTTAATGTTTTTGTAGTACAGCAAAGAATATTATGAGTCTAATTCTAGAGGATTAGTTCGCTGGTTGTAGGAGAACTACGAAAAAATCCCGGTTTTCTCCTTCTAGCTGGGACGCCATTGATAAGACATTGTGTTACAGGCTCAGGCCCCAGGAATAAAGCTTGCTGCTATAGGTAGTAGGCTTTTCCTTTTCACACCATCTCCCTCGGCCCCATAGAACATAATATACATACGCTCTACATTCTTGGATTTATAGCTCCAAGTCTACATTAGATACATAAACAATCTCGTCTATTGTATTCCCGCTCCGCTCGCGTTTCATCATCATCATCAGTGCCTATTATAAGTAATCAGGGACATAGGGCTCTCAAAACAGTTTTCCAATCTGGCCGATTTTGCGCCTTCGTCTCAAGCTCGGATAATAATATCAAAGAGCATATAATACAAATAATATGCTCATTCCGAGACTGTTAGCCTCCTGTTGCACTCAATACTCAATACTTTATTGCAACCTTAAGTGTATAAGATCTTAAATAACATTGTAACATGTCTGTGAGGAACTCTATGGACCCTGTCGGGCATAGCAAAACTTAAAAGCTAGGTAGAAGAAATATCTTAAAACTAGGTAGTTACCTATTTGAGATCTTTTATCTTAAAACTAGGCTGGTATTTAATACCTAGGAACATTTTTTATTTATTTTTTCGTATCTACTATAAATATCATCAACGCCAGGTAGTTTTCGGGCGCCCTCTCTTCCGTGTTCCAGTTGGACACCATTTCAGTACTCGCATTTGTTTACCTAGTAAAAATCAGGAAGACCACAGTTTACTCCTCTTTCTTGACCTTATAATAAGCTAAGGACAAGGGTCATTTCACCGCTCAAAATTTAACAACGCTCCTTACATTCGCCGCATGCGCGTGGGCATCTCGGAAACGAGACATTACAATTTTATTACGAGTAATCTCCTTAAGTGTTATCTGCCTAATTGGATAATGCATCTGGATAGTTGCTGTTACATGCCCAAAGTAAATGGAAACGGAGGGACCGCGATCACGCTGCAGTAGGAACAGTCGGCCACACGCTAGGATACCCCTTTTTGTTCGATTGGCTCCCTTATGCCACGTGCGGTAAGATCTACCATGGGCATGGGGTATCCTAGACTGTGGCCGACCGTACATAGGTACAGCAGGGCATGTTTACATACTTAAGGTGTTACAAAAGATGCTAACTCTTTTTACAGGGTCATGGTACCTTATGATAGGGATCACAACCAAAATATTTTTTTAGCTCTATGACGATCCGTTGATTTTTAAATAATTAAAATGTAAGCGCTGTGACGGGAGAAAAGTATTTTTAAAATACTGTTTCCATAGACTTTCACTATGTTTTAATAGCCTGAAGCTATTAAAATACAGCTAAGCAAACAACCATATTTTTTAATTGGAGCTAAATCCAAAAACAAAAAAGTATTGAAAATTTTACAATTTTGAGGTTATAAAAAAAAAGTTGTGATTTTCAACTTTTTTTTGCAGATTTGTCATTATGTTGACCAGCAGGTTACACCCTGTAAAAAGAGTTAGTATCTTTTGTAACACGTTGTATAGATAACACTTTATTGTACGATCGGCCACAGTAACAGGTACCTACCCCACGGCAGTTCTTACTTCGCGCGGCATAAGGGCTCCAATGGAACAAAAAGGGGTATCCTAGCGTATGGCCGATTGAACCTAAATAGAATAAAAGGACGGTCTTATCGAACGGCCCCTTATACAGGGTCATAAAAGACCGCCAACAAAGCGGGAAACCACGTATTGTCCTGATCATAATGAACATTTTTGCCCAAGGAACTATGCCTGGGAAATCAACGGTTTCCGAGATAATGAGGTTCAAAGGCGGATTATCTAAATGACAAAGAAGTCTGGCACTAAACCAGTTCAGCGCACGATCACCACACTTACCAATGTGTTATTTTTTAAGTACCTACCTGCATTACAAAATGTATTATTTTTTTAAGCACGAGATCCTTGGAGTTTCTTTACCATGCTTCTTCTCCAAGAACGATCAGAGCTAGTGAAGCTGGAGAAAAAAAAAGTAGCTAGATACTTAGTATTAGATAGTAATAAGTATCTGATTTATATACATTTTTTACTGTAGATAATATTTTGAATATTTTTCAAAATTATAACCTAAAAAACCAAAATCATTTCCCAGCAATAATTTATCGAAAAAGTACTTTGTTTTGGTGCCTAGTATGCGTAGCTTTCGGGACTGTTGGCGGTCTTTTAACACCCTGTCTTCTTCTTCTTGGCGTGCCTCTCCACTAATGGAGGTTGGCCGTCAGCTCTTCATATTCTTTTCTATTTCTCGCCAAGCGAAACAGTTGTTCAACGCTGGCTATCTCCGTCCATTCCCTGATGTTTCTGAGCCACGACTTTCTTCTTCTACCAGGACGCCGCTTCCCCTCAATCTTGCCCATCATGATCAATTGAAGAAGTCGGTACCTGTCGTGGCGAAGCACATGTCCTAGGTAGCTAATCTTCTTCCTTTTTATGGTCAGCATGAGTTCTCGGGAACGATTGACACGTCGTAGAACTTCCACATTCGTGACTCTATGGACCCAACTTATCCTCAGCATCCTTCGGTAGCACCACATCTCGAATGCTTCCAGCCTCTTGCAGGTCGCATCCTTCATGGTCCAGGCTTCACAACCATACATCGCAATCGGCCAGATGTAGCATTGCAGCATCCTAATTCGGAGATTGATGTTGAGGTCTCGGTCGCACATCACCTTTTTCATTTTATTGAAGGACGCACGGGCAATTTCGATCCGGGTCTTGATCTCTTGGTCAGACTCCCATGTTTCATGTACCCATGTGCCTAGGTATTTGTACTTGGTGACTCTCTCCAAACTAGTTCCAGCCACTGTGATTGTCGGGTTCATGTCTTCTTTTCTAGAAACCACCATAACCTTTGTTTTGGATAGGTTCATCGAAAGCCCCGCTTTTTGACTGCACTCGTACACACTATCTACTATCTTCTGCAGATCTTCAGGCGTGGAGGCTACAAGAGCGGTATCGTCGGCGTATCTCAGATTATTAATCACGTGCCCGTTTATTGTGATACCCCACTCTTGGTTTTCAAGCGCTTCTGAGATGATAGCTTCCGAGTATAGGTTAAATAGAAGCGGGGACAGGATGCATCCTTGCCTTACTCCGCGACAGATTGCTATTTCGTCGGTTTCGTCACCGTCCACTCTCACCGTACTGGTCTGGCTCCAGTAGAGGTTCCCTATAATTCTCATGTCCCTGCCATCAATTCCAACTTCTTGCAGTCGACGCATTAGAATCTCGTGTTTGACACGGTCGAAGGCTTTTTCATAGTCTATGAAGCATATAAAGGCGTCTGACTGCATCTCGCGACATTTCTGGACCAGGACATTTAGCGCAAACAAGGCCTCTCTGGTTCCTAGCCCCGACCGGAAACCAAATTGGGTGTCGGAAATCTGTGCGTCGCACTTGACTCTTATCCTCTCGTGGACTATCGATAGGAAGAGTTTGAAGACTTGGCTCATAAGACTTATTGTGCGATATTCTGTGCATTTTTTAGCCGTTGCCTTCTTAGGGAGAGTGATAAAAGTTGACTTTAGCCAGTCTTTAGGTAGGACCCCAGTACTGTAGATCGAGTTGAAGAGATTAACTAAAGTGTCCATGAGGTGTTCTTCGATGAGCTGTATAATCTCCACTTGTATTTGATCAGGCCCTGGAGACTTACCGGTTTTAGCCCGTTTGAGAGCCTTAACCACTTCTGATCTCAATATTGGAGGACCAGTATCCTCACAAGGTGGTTTTTCTTGGCTTCTAGTCGCGTCAGCAAACATCTCTTCGACATAGAGTTTCCAAGTTGATTTTTTGCTCTCGGAATCAAGTAGCAATTCACCTTTGTTATCCACCAACGTGTTCCGGTTTGCCCCTCTGCGCAGTCCAGCCATCTCTTTGATCTCCTTGTGCAGGTTAAAGCTGTCGTGTTTGATATTCAGCTCTTCCAACCTTGCACATTTGTCCTTATAGAATTTAGAGCGTGCTACACGAATTCTCCGTCTTATTTCTCTGTTGAGATGTTTATATTTTTCTGGATTTGTGTGTTTGTGCAGTCGTCTTTCTTCCATAAGGTCCAAGATGTGTTCTTCCATCCATAGCTGTTTCTTTTTCAGAGGTGTTGGTCCCAGAATGGATTTATTAATCCTGACGACGGTGTCTGTCAGTGTCTTACTAACTTCCTCAATGGACGTGGTCTTCATATTTTCGTCGGCCCAGCAGTTTATAGCGTTTGACACTTTTACTCTTTTCTCCGGATTTCTGATACTAAGTATATCCGGCCGGTTGTTAGGTCTCTTTTTCTTTAGGTGTTTTAGTTGGCATGACAGTTTTACTACGACGGGGTTGTGGTCAGAATTAATGTCCGCACCAGGATAAGTTTGAGCACTTTTAACACTATTCCGGAATCTTTTATTAACTGTAATAAAATCGATTTGGTTTCGAATAATGTGATCTGCTGAATGGCCTGGTGACGTCCAGGTATAGAGCCTCCTCGGATGATGTTTGAAGAGGGTGTTCGCGATAACGAGTTCGTTCTCTTGGCAGAACTCAATGAGAACTTCTCCACGATCATTTCTGTCTCCCAGTCCATACGCTCCTGTCACCCCAGGTACCTCCCCTGAACCTACTTTTGCATTGAAATCCCCCATAATAATATTGATGTCATGCTTTTTAGTATGCTGTAAGAGTGCTTGAACATCTGCGTAAAACTCATCTAATTCTTCCTGGGGCTTATCAGCTGTTGGGGCATACACTTGTATGAAATTTATATTTTGTGGTTTTGCTTCGAGACAAAGTAGCATACTACGGCTGGAATGCGGTATAAAGCTACGAACTGCCTTAGCTGTTTCTTGGTTCAGCAGTATAGCGACTCCGTAGGGTTCTCTTGAGCCATCGTCTTTGCCGGTATGGTACAGTACTTCACCTTCCGAGGTTGTATACCGGTCTTTTCCTGGCCATTTAGTATCGCTAATACCCATTACTGCGATTTTCAGGCGCCTCATCTCTTTGATGACATTGTCTAACTTCCCGTGTTGCTTGAGACTCCTTGCATTCCATGTTCCTATTTTCGTAAATTGCTTTGGTTTTTTATTCCCTCCGGAGATTCTTCGCACCCCTGTCCCATTTAAGGGACGCCGGAGACTCGGGGCCGTGGCTTTATTCGTACTGTCCATGTTTTATGATCAGAGCTGATCAACTAGGGAAAGCTTATGACGGTGGTTTCCCGTTGCCTTCCGTCATCGCAGCTTGCCGCCGTACCGCCATTCTGGCTCCGCCTGCAAGTTTCGATGTTGAACCCATCGCTGGCCTCGACATCGTACTGGTCCTACTGCTGCCTAGCACCAGGCTGTAGGTTTGAGCTCCTACAACTGAGCTTGCCTCCTCCGCCGATGTCGCCGAGTTGATCTTCTAGATCTACGCCTTCACCGCCGTTGAGGTCTTCACCTGTAACCCCAGGCAGGGGATTGCGTTATACCCCGCAGTACTGGGTCCTTCACCTGAACTTAGCCACTGAAATGTTTCGAGCCTACTAAAACACACAATGTCCACCCCCGCGACGAGGACGCGCCAGAGAAGAATTGCTCAAGTGGGCATCAGAGAAGGTGGCTCTGATGCCCCTTGAGCCGGGTTAACGGTTTTGTATGAGACCAAAACCGAGGGCAACCCTGTAGATAACCTTTTAGATGGATCTTGGTCGGATCCATCTGTAGCGACCATTAGGTATAGGTACCTAGCTAGTAGGAAAGACAAAATCGTTACTCCCTATAAGTTGCGGAGCCAGCTGAGCCATGTTTCCTCCCGATGCTTTCCTACGATTTAAGTAGGTATTAGATCGATAGATCGATGTACAGAAGTTGGGCTTCTGTTGATATCCTACAATTATGTTTTCGAGATGATTGGCAATCAGATCCGATCATCCCTCTTGAATAAATTTGTTTCTAACGATACTTTTTTATTGCTTTGCTTTCTGTTGAGTGAGGTGTACTTAGTTGGTGTAGAGTCCATTTCACCTAAAATAAAACTCTGCAATTTTTCTTATTACAATGCGACAGGGACTATTATCGTTTAACTCAAGAGTATTGTACACACGACAGCACGTCGACCCTTACACGCTAGCTCTCTACTCAGTTACGTTACGCGCGACTTTTCAACAAAAGTGTACAGTCTGACGTGCTGCCCTGTGCACGTGAAACGTATTCTAGCTTAAAATAGGTAATCTATCTATCTATCCTAGCCTAGTTTAGCATTACCGCATAGCGGGCGTTACAGAGTACAACCAACGCCATAGAGACCGAAGAAGAAGTTTGATTAAGTATAACAGACTTTTCAGTTGTTCCAAGTTATTTTCACTATTATTGTCTATGGGTTTCACGTTTGACAGTCACCAGTCAATCTTTGTTGACAAAATGATTCATTTTGTCAGCGAAAATATTATCGCTTATTTTCGAGCTTTTCCTGCTAAATGTCTTCGGGAAAAATGCAGGAAGAGTTTAGTAAAACTCTACATATTTCTTAGGCAATCCTCATTTCCAGAGCAGCCGTTTTGTACCGGATTAACATTTTGAAGGGTGCCCAAAATCTAATTGAAATTGAATGTTGGTTTGTCCACATGGTGGTCATCAAAATTGCTTGATGTGGTAATAAAATACCTTAATAATGATGGGGGAAATTAAATTACAGCGTGAATGTGACTTGTTATTTTAGGTAATTGCTTTTCTGATTTGTCATGCTTATTTACGAAGAGAGATAGGTACTCAATTTCTGGTATTTTGTGGAAGGTGTAGAATGGTAGAACGGTAGAATATTAATTATTTTTAGGATTAAAATTTGTATCTAACCTCTAAGGTAAACCTATAATAGGTAAGCAGGATACGTTTGGTTTCAGGAACAAACGATAAAATGGTCGAGAAGAAGGCAAAGAAGTGCAAAAATCAATGTAGATGTGCTTCAAAGAAAGATGACGAGTCAGTAGAGCACGAGTACTTCTGTGAAACTTGCAAACTATACTCTGATGGTGAAAAAAGGAAGTCCGACAACGATGGTAAAAAGACCGGCCCACATTGCCCATGCCCCAACTCTTCCGGCAAGCCGAAGAGGAAATGCTGCGAAATACTCTAAAGTTAAAACCTCAATGAATTTCTAACTTACCTCGTGATCACACACAGTCAATCCAACATAAGTAAAATGGCTAAACTCCCCCTAAAAAGTCGCAAAAGAAGACAGCCAAAAACGTGCGCCTGCAAAAAGAACAAAGGCAACAAGAAGTGTTGGTGCTTCAAGAAAAAGAACATCGCCTGTTATTGCCAAGACAAATTCGGCAGGACGTCGAAATGTGGAAATGTGCGAATGTCAGAAGAAAATCAGGAGCCAGTTGGGCAAGACCGTGAA
Source organism: Zelleria hepariella (assembly GCA_949319315.1). Lineage (NCBI taxonomy): Eukaryota > Metazoa > Arthropoda > Insecta > Lepidoptera > Yponomeutidae > Zelleria > Zelleria hepariella. The sequence goes on along the minus strand of OX439390.1, from coordinate 1,863,482 downwards.
AGAAAAAGTATGCGCCTGTAAGCAAGTGGGGAAGAACACAGTGAACTGCTACTGCCCAGAACAGCCTGAAGATAGGAAGGATTGTCTCTGCGAAGAACGGTAGAGAGAGACAGTCAAGGGAGAAAGGGGCAAAAGTGCTACTGCGAAGACAAAACTGGCGCTAAGATATGCCACCGTAAACATAAGCAAGGGGAGAATTGCTTAGTTCATTAGTAATAAGGTTTTATATTAGGATATTTGTTGAAATCCTGTCTTTCTATCTGGTATATGATTGCTCAATAAAACACAATGATTGAGAGTAAGTGTCCCTATATTTTTTTTTTGTTGTACACGATAATCCTAACTCTAGGTAAAAAAAAAGTGGTCATTTGGCAGAAACTGGGGTGCAAGTAAAACGCACAGTCAAGGCATACTAGATAGAGCTCTACTTGTTCCGAGTACTTACGAGTACTCTTTTAGTTTGTATTCAATATTTGAGACACTGAAAGGAGTTGCATAACTCACCAATACAAGCAACTTTTACTACGTAGGACCTTTCTGAAACACCCTGTATATTGGTAGGGCTACCCTATTATTTTTTCACCCTTAGGTTAAACACACGCCATCTACTGGTAGATCTCTACTTTCTTACATTTACTATAGTTCTTAGCTAAGAATGAACGACGTGTCTACCCCACCCCATCCCATGCAATGCCACGCCAAAATGAGCCGTTTTCAGCCGCACAAATTCACAAAGCATTTCATAGATGGCGCTTATAGGCGTGGCCATACAAGAACCGGAATTCGGCTGCCAAATTTCGTTTAGCACAGATTAATTTTGACAGCCGTTTCTTCTATGGCCACGCCTGTAGGCGCCATCTATGAAATGTTTCGTGAATTTGAGGTGAAAACGGCTCATATAAAGGGAGCCACACTGGGCCACTTCAAAAGGGATCGAGTACTTTGTAGTTTACAACTCAACGTGAAGATGGCGTGCTCTTTAAATTCTTGTGAAGGAAGGGATTTTTTTGTCGCTGAACGAGGAGATACTACAGGGTGCACTCTATTCGAATTACTCTGACAATGCGCAAAAAAAAAATTAAAGACACAAACAGCTTTTCAAAAGTGTCAGAAAATTATGTAGAGCCTTATGCCTCATAGACGAAGTTTCCAAATGGAATGTTTTTCAGCGGCTGAAAATTAATTTGCAAATGGCAGCTGAGCTGTAGGTAGACTGAGATTTTGTCAACAGTTTCATACATTATCTCTAAAGCAAGAGTAGATAAAGCCGAGTCTGTTGCCATGCTATAGGGTGCACCTGAATTCGATAGCGGAATTTAAATTAGGCTGTCTACTCATCAATACAAACCACTCGTACTAGGTAGCGAAAGAAATAGAGTGAACAAAATATCAGCTGTTTCATACATTTGGCGCAGTACTGAGTCTACCTTTTGTATGGAACAGCTGATATTTTTTTCGCTCCATTTTTTTTTTCGCTATTCGGGTGCACCATGTAGAGTCTCTTACTTTTTGCATTCGATAGGAAATAAAATACACATTAAGTGCCAACAATCTAACAAATAGTCGTCATAAAACCTATCAATTTGTGGACTGTGCATTCTACCCGCATCTCTAACGACATCGTTGGTTCGATTATCGCCTGTCGCGTCGATGAAAAGTTGAACGTGTTAATTCTGCATTGGCGGACGTGATAGCACGGGAAAACGACCTTAAAGTGCTGAGCATTAGAGTAATGTTGCCTCTCCATCCATGTCTGGATAGTTGCTTGGACTAGCCTAAGGCAGGGGTTGCAAACCCTTAAAAAAACACGTTATTTTAAGTCCACTGTTTTGTAGGTAGGCCGGCAACAATGGATGTAAAACCGCTAAATTCTAGTATTTACGGTACGATCATCAATTGTTTAACCACCGACACAAAAATATCGGAGTTTGACCGCTATGTGTGTGTGTGTGTTTCTGTGTGTTTGTCTGTCTGTGTGTCTGTATGTGGCACTGTAGCTCTTAAAGGGGTGATCCGATTTGGATGCGGTTTTTCTACTTGAAAGCAGACTTTCTCTCTCAAGTTATGAGATATGATAATTTGAAGCTAAAATGTCGGGGGTATTTTATTTTTTAATTTAGCTGTTATTGTAGAGTTTCACTTTTTGTATTGTTTAAAGCATTACCCGCGCTAGGTAGAGCGTCTGCATGGTATGCAAGAGGTTGCGGGTTCAAATCCTGTCCCAATCGATTTTTTTAACCTTATAAAAAAAACTTTATTGTACAGTTTCTTTCAAACGCAGATTTGTGCGAGTCTTCATTTTCTATGGAAAGCCTGTCCGGGAACTAAATAAAACTTGACATTGATATTGAGTAAGTACACATTACACGCATGCACTCTATTCAGTTACGTTACGGCCGACTTTGTAACGAAAATGTAAAAAATATTTGACTGTACCTGTTTAGGAATAATGTCCTTATTTTTAACCGAATTAAAAAAAGGAGAAGGTTCTCAATTCGTCGGAATCTTTATTTTTTATTTATTTTAAAACATGTCATCTTTGTAAGTTGGTTGTTAAATTATTTGTTAGGATGAAAGTTGTAAGATTTACAGAGTTTAGTTAGTAGAGTAGAGTTTTACAGAGATTTTTTTATTACTTTTGAGCAATAATTTAGTCGTTCTTTGAGGTTTGGTTGCCAACCCCTGACAGTATCCACGCGGAGGACGTGTATCTGGAATCTCGCACCATTATTTAGTTTAGGCTGCACGTAGAGATCCACGGCCACTATTTAACTACCCCAATGGAGTTATTAGCTTTCGAACTGAATACAGATAATATACCTTTAAGGGTGGACGATAGCAAGGTGGCGGGAACTTCAAAATTTTCACAGACTTTTACATTTTGTAGCTAAACTGAACTATTTCTGCTCAGCGATTTTTCGTTCGCGAGAATAAAACCGCATTCTTTTCATTATTGTAAACAACAGAACAACAATAATTCAGCCGATTATGTGTTCTGGTCTACGACAAGTTTTTTGGGCACTACCACTGCTTCGTAGACCAGAACACATAATCGGCTGAATTATTGTTGTTCTGTTGTTTACAATAATGAAAATAATACAGTTTTATTCTCGCGAACGAAAAATCGCTAAACAAAAATAGCTCAGTTTAGCTACAAATTGTAAAAAACTGTGAAAATTTTGAATTTCCCGCCACACTACTATCTTCCAGCCTTAATGCATCACCTGCGTGTTACTTAGATACTAAATAAAAAATTTGGACTAACGATTGACTTCTGAGAAATCATCTAGGATATAATTAATTAAGTTATATTGAGCTGAATATTTAACCGAGCATTTGATTAAAGTAAACTTAATTAACTGCATCCTAGATCCTTACTCAATAAATTTCAGGCTAGCTATACGATCATTGTTTTAAGCAGATATCTGGACGCATCCTTCGGGTGGGGGCGGATCACCAAAACAGTTGGGTGAAAATCGCCACTAACTTCCCTCATACTTACTGGGTACTGGAGCCGAGGCAGTAACAATGTTTTATCCCTAAAATAAATACTAGTAGCAGCATAAAAATAAAAGGCAATACAGATAGCGTCATTCCTGACGCATGGCGCGTCATGACGTGATGTCATTAGTCACTGACGGCCTGCCGCTTTCACGTCATAATTCACGGCTCACCCTGTATATGGGGGTAGTGTGTTTATGGGTCGGAAAATAAATATAAATAGCAAGCCTACGTGTGCCAGTTTTTCTCGCATCCACAGACATTAAAATCGCATCTCAAATTTTCTGAGACGTATAGCCCTTACTAGTAGGTATCCAATACTAAATACATAAATGCGATGTCAGTATTGTCTCTACATCAACATCAGCAAGCGTAGCATAAGGCTGGGTTAGGCAGTACCTAAGAATACAGGGTGTTAAAAGACCGCCAACAGACCCAAAAGCCACGCATACTAGACACCAAAACAAAGTACTTTTTCGATAAATTATTGCTGGGAAATGATTTTGGTTTTTTAGGTTATAATTTTGAAAAATATTTTATCACGCAATGGACGTGTCATGCACAGAAGTCATATTGCGCAAGCGTATGTATAAGTTTATGTTACTTAAGTTTGAAGTGCCGATGTTTAGAATACATTGCGGGTTGCAATGTTAACGACGTTTTTTGTAAGAAATATTCGACATGGCGACAAAAATGGAGCGAAAAAAATATCAGCGGTTTCATACATTTGGCGCAGTACTGAGTCGACCTTTTGTATGGAACAGCTGATATTTTTTTCACTCCATTTTTTTCTCCACCTAGTACAAGTTGTTTGTATTGATCAGTAGATAGCCCACTTAAAGTTCCGCTATCGACTTAGAGTGCACCCTGTAGAGGATTAGTTCATTGGTTGTAGGAGAAAAACGAGGAAACCCCGGTTTTGTGCTTCTGCTGGGACGCCATTGACACGCCATTGCAATACAGGGTAAGGCCCCAGTTGTGCTTGCGATCCGGAAGTACGTAGATACGTTTGTTTGTCTGTTTGTCTAATTAAAGTAAATGGCGATAGCGGAGAGAGATAAATGTTTGCGATTAATTAATTTCACTGTGCGACAGTAAGTACTTGTCTTGTAGTTTCTCTATTTGATGTTGGGATACATGCTAACAGCGAGCGTACTCTACAATGTACATATTGTCACTGAAATTATAGTAAAGTGTCTTTCCATCCATTCAGTCGTTCCCTCAATGCTGAGGATCGTGACCATAATTGAAGTTGGCAGAGAGTAGAGTTCTCCATTGCGCTCTATCACTCGCGATGTGGATCAGTTTGTGCAGGTGTTTTTGCGTGGCTTTGGTTATAATATCCGTCCATCTAGCGGGTGGTCTGCCTCGAGCTCTCATTCCCTCCAAAGTGTTTTTAGATGCGGTTATAGGTACTACAAAGTGTTAGTTCGATATTTTTAAAAAGCTTTATACCTGAAACACATCAACTTCTAAATGTGATTTCCAACAAATTTTGTTCGACGATTTTTCGAAAAGCGCGTCGCGTCCAATTTCGAAGCGCGCAAAAATGCAGATACTTTAAAATAGGCTTTTCCACGACGGTATTTTCAAAGTAACGCCATACTTTCCGAGCCTGGGAGATAAAAACAAGTATTATTAGTAATCAAATCGCAATCAGATTATGATCCGAACAACGTGACGACTCAAGAAGAGTTAGGAGCAAGGTATAGGATGATAAAATAAAATGAGACTCTAAAACAAAAGGACTAGTTCAGACCCTGGGCACTGTCCAATTAAGAACGGAGACAATATTATCCCATCAAAAACATAAATGTACAAAAATCCAAGTCTCGCTTCCACCGTAAAAAGTGGTGAGATGTCCATGTAAAGCCAAGTCAGTGATTTTACTTAGTATGAAGCACGTATTCGTTTCAGTTAGTGTGAAAACACCTGTTCAACAACTTTGTCATACATTATTTCCTAATTAGTTACCTACCAACATTTAGTGACTGTATCAATATCAAACATATTTATTTCTGAAATGTAAATAGTGACTTGGCAATAGCACGGCAATAACTTTAATAATAATTCATTCATCTACCAAATTATAATTATCACAGATTTGTGCTGTTGCCAAGTCAATATTTATATTTTAGAAATAAATATGTTTGATATTGATACAGTCACTAAATGTTGGTAGGTAACTAATTAGGAAATAATGTATGACAAAGTTGTTGAACAGGTGTTTTCACACTAACTGAAACGAATACGTGCTTCATACTAAGTAAAATCACTGACTTGGCTTTACATGGACATCTCACCACTTTTTACGGTGGAAGCGAGACTTGGATTTTTGTACATTTATGTTTTTGATGGGATCTCACTTCTTTTTGTACTTAGACCTCCGTTTTTTCTTCTCGGGTGATATTTCTTGCACATAAGCTACGGATTTTCTTAAAGCCCACTCCCTATCTCTCTTAGTTTTCTCAGAGGCTTTGATGTAGCAATATTGGACAAGCCTGGACGGCAAGTGCCTCTAAGTTGGATACAAAGCGACGGTCGCCTTAACTTCGGATACGGAACCGTAGGTTGTAGTTTTCACCATTGCCGCCGAGTATAGGTCAGCGTTTATGTAAGTGTCTCCATGCTCGTCATCACACGTGTACAGTTACATCTCATCCCAATGCGACCACGTACGAAACAATAGCACGCCTAATGACATGCGACAACTCAATGTTCCCATACATAGATAATGATAAGGAATGCAACAAACACGAACCATCTCCAGGTATGGGAATAACTTTTGGGAATAAATTTCCTGGATGTCACCATCCATATCCATTGCAATATTCATTCATAATTTTACGGTGAGTGATGTGGCTTTTAACGTAGTGTAATACTGAGCTGAGAAATTATTGCAATAGTAAAAGACGACATTTTATTTCCAGAAATCAGAGGGAAAAATTCCTGAGGAATTTATAGGCGCGTTGTAGACATAACCATACCGCGATGTAGGATCTTAGTGGCGCCACCTAGTTGGAAGTGGCAATATTAATACTTTTATTATTTACCGATCGGACATAAGTTCTGGGGGTTACTCTAGACGCTATTGCGTTCATATTGACAAACCTTCTAATTTATTAATTTTTAATTCGCACAGTCATGTTTTGATTTTATATACTTCGTAATGTTTATTCAGGCTATTTTGAGCAATAAAAATTTAAAATTCGTCTTCATTCGTGAAATATTGAATTTCATAAATAGCGTTATATTGAAAAAATTGCGTCAAGACAAGGGTAATTTATTTATTGCATTAAATTAAACACTTTATAATAACAGCACGCTACTACTCGTAGTAGCGCCTTCCAGTGGTGAAAAGAAATATCAATATATTTTTATCAATTTTGTATGGCAGTATAATTTTATTATTTACAAATCGGAAATCATAAACATTTTTCATTTAATTAATTAAATACTTTATAATGACAGCAGGCAGATTTTCAAGTAGTGGCGCGATGAAGTAGGAATATTTTTTGTCATCGTCTTTGTATGGGTATGGTATGTATGTTCATAAATTTCCGATAGTTATAAGTTTTAGTTCACAGTTGTATTTTTAATCTTTAGTGAATTTCATCTTCCATTGTGATTTTGATGTCTGGACACAACCCTAGATGGCGCTAGTCGTTGCATAGACGCATAAATTATTTTTATTTTTCTGTATATTATAATTTACTAATCAAGAATATATTCATAGTGCATAATTCACTTAATAATAACCGCATGCAAAATTTCAACTCCATAAGCCTACTAGAAGTACATTAAAAGTCATCATGGTGATGAGTATGTCACCCACGTTTTGACCGAACTTTGACTTGAGATATTTCATTATTTAATGTAGGTACAAACTTGTAATTTGGAGGTCGAGGTAGGTTCCGTGAGAACTCTTAGTAACCGAAATTTCAGCTTTCTAGCTTTACTCACAACGAAGATACAGGGGGGTCAAAAGTGCCGCGAGTTGCTTCGAGAAAAGTATGGTACGGGGTGCCTCTGCTGAGCTCGACTTGGCGGCGGCACTCCGTGCCGCCAGATCTACCGAGGATCGTCTTTGCCATCACGCAATCCACCTGGGTGGTGCATGACACCAAGTTCAACGAAGCGCTCACAATCTTGTTGGACTGGCCAATTTTTAGGGTTCCGTACCCGAAGGGTGCCAAACGGGACCCCATTACTAATAGTCAGCTATCCGTCCGTCTATCTGTCCGTCTGTTTGTCTGGCCGTCTGTCACCAGTCTTTAACTCATGAACCGTGATACTCAAACAGGTGAAAATTTCGCAAATGATGTATTTCTGTAGCCGCTATGACAAAAAATACTAAAAAAACAGAATAAAATAAATATTTAAGGGGGCTCCCATACAACAAACGTGATTTTTTTGCTCGTTTTTGCTTGATATTGATTGCGGCAATAGGTACACTCTTGAAATATTCACAGAATATTTAGTTATACAATCACTTTAAAATAAATAATTAAATTTGAATAAAAATGGTTCCCATACAACAGACATGATTTTTTTGCCGTTTTTATAGAGGTACGGAACCCTTCGTGCGCGAGTCCGACTCGCACTTGGTCGGTTTTTAATCGATTGGCGAAGCGCTACTGCAGCGCTTATTTGTTTCGTAAGGCACGTTAAACCGTTGGTCCCGGTTGTTGTTGATGGTCGTAGTTTTTTTTTTATCAATTGTAGCTGTGTCCATATAACACATATTCCGTGAAAACAACACAGGCTACATATAACGGTTCCAAAGATACTGCACTTTAAAGATAGACAGTCAGCGGAGACAGCGTAATAGGGTCACGCACGTTTGGAACCCTTCGAGTACGGAACCATAAAAAACAAAACAAAATAAAGCAGATTAATCTGCTCTATCTAACCTCTATCCAACGTCTACCAATGATAATCGTAAACGCAACCGCGATATTGGTTGCCAAACTTTATCTGTAAGCGTAACTTTTGCAATTAACGACAACTTCTGTTATAATAGCAGATGTTTTACTAACCAATCAATTACGGCTTAGAGTCGCGGTGTACGGCCCTCGCTAACAAGGGATGGTGGGTTCCGAACTTTTAATAGACATTTCATTATTGATCATCTTATCATTATTTCTGAGGAAACGACCTACTTCTGAGACTGGCCTGTTTTCAAAGCACTTCATAAGTAGATGGCCCTTAAGATGAAATACGACGCACAACTAACGCCGCCAATGAAAAAAAAACATATTTTTTTTGGATGCGTTTTTAGCAAAAAACGCTCCTGCGATTTCTTAACGCGAGGCTTAACTATTTTTAGGACCTAAGGTTTGAATTCCAGATCCTAGAACTTAAGAATGAATCCTAGAATCGATTCACGCCAAGTGTCCACGTTTTTTGCTAAAAACGCATCCAAAAAACAGATATGATATTTTTTCATTTTTAGTTGTGCGTCGTATTTCGTCTTGAAGGCGTGCCCATACAAGAACCGGGATACGACTGTCAAATTTCGCTTAGCAGAGATTTTTGTGTTTTTTTTAAGCGCAGAGTAACAAATAGGAGCAGGAGAGTTTGGAAAGGTGGTAGAGAGAGGAGGGGCACGAAAGCGCGCCACGCAGGCAGCGCTGAAATGGTACACACGACAGCAAGTCGACCCTTACACGCTAGCACTCTACGTACTTGTTTACGTTACGGGGGACTTTACAACGCAAGTGTACAGTCTGACGTGCTGTCGTGTGTACAAACTTTTAAACCATAAGAAACGTTCAATAAATAAAAAGTATCGAGCTTTTCGAAAAGTCGTAAACCAAAATTATTGGAAATCACATTTAAAAGTTGACGTGTTCAAGAAATAAAGCTATTTAAAAATTACCCTGTATAAACTTATCGATATGACCAAGCCTATTCATGAGCTAGGTACTAGGTATGTTCAGCAGGTGAAAGCGGTTCCGTCATTTTCATAGAGCATTTTTGCAGAGCCATATTTTAAAAACTCCAGTGCCACGATATCTAAATAATAAATTTAGTGCGTATTTTTTCCCGGCGCTCAGTTTCAATTAAGTTTGGCGAGTATTACCGTGTTACGGACCATATTTGTGTTTTTATTCCATCCCGCGGGATGTTTTTATATTTTTCGATATTAAATTCTAGGGAATAGGCGGAACCAAAGGCTGTATTGTGCCAAAAGGGGCTATGCGAAGATTTAAAACTTTAAATTTAAATATTTATTGCGAGTAAGACACCTGTCACCTCTGTTTTCCGCAACCACGTGAGTCCTGCAAAGGTCTCGAAACATCGTTGGCACAATATAAAAGGGTATTAGGCACATTAGGGGAATTTTGGCGGCCCCGTCGCTTTCCGCCAGCGTCGCGTTCCGCCTGCATCGCGTTTTTATGGCGACGCCTACAAGGCACACTATGAAGGCCGCAATGAAAAAAAAAACGTATCATCTTTTTGGATGCGTTTTTTGCTAAAAACGGGCCGTAAAAAGAGAACCCTAGGCTTAACAACTTTTAGGACCTAAGGCCTAGATTCCCGATACTAGAACCTACGAATAAACCCCGCACAAGAAAAAAACGGCCATATTTGACTTGTGCAGGCGGCGCTAGTGTACGGGATACCCTCGCCTCTTCTAAGTGCCTAATTCGGTACAAGGTAGGTACTTAGCTGTACCTACAGGTACCTAAATTCCTACCTACTTTTTTATCCTTCATCTTCAACCCAATTAATCCTGAGTAGTTATAGGATTCGTCGACATGTGTATCCTGCCTCTCCTCACCTATGGCTCCCAGACTTGGTCATTGACGGAAAAACAAACAAAAGGAAGCTCAAGGTTTGCCAGAGGGCAATGGGGCGGAGCATACTTGGCGTCAAAAGGATCCGATGGGCTGATGGTCTAAACTTTAGATTCAAAAACAGTTATATAAGATTAACTTTAGACTCTAACTAAAGCAATGGCAGCAAAAAGGCTGGACTTATAAAATCGCATGAAAAAAAGCTTTAGACCTAATCCTATACCTTTTTTTTATGTAGCCTGTATAGTGTCCTACAGACCGCAGGGCAAAGGCCTCCCCCCTCCGCAACACCACCCTGCGATCAAACACGTATTGCCGATGTGGGCCTTCAGACCGCCAAATTGAATGGAACTGGGCTGGCCATGTTAGCCGCATGGACCCGGATAGGTGGGCGAGACTCGCCACCGAGTGGGTGCCAAGCGGCGGATACCGCAGATGAGGCCGGCCAAGACGAAGATGGCGAGATGATATCAACAAATACTTGCCGGAGTGGTCGGAGGTGGCTCAGGACCGTAAAATCTGGGCTGAGAGGGGGGAGGCCTTTGCCCTGCGGTCTGTACGACACTATACAGGCTACATAAAAAAAGGTAGATGATTAGGTCTTTTTTTCACGCGATTTTATAAGTCCAGCCTTTTTGCTGCCATTGCTTTAGTTAGAGTCTAAAGTAAATCTTAAATTGCTTTTGAATCTAAAGTTTAGACCATCAGCCCATCGGAGCAAAAATCAATAAACTTTATAATCGTTTATCAAAAATCTATTAGGCAAAGCAACGAAGTATTGGTTTCCCAAAGTCGTTTCTACGATCTCAATTAACAAAGATGAAAGTTCAACAGGGGGCAAATTCTCGGGAATCTCGCATTCGACACCTCTCGAATGAAAATTTTAATTTTGCGGCAAATGACACATCTCCTATTCTCATATTAGGGCACGAGATTTCTGCGAGATGTTTCCCTTTTTCGCTCGGCACGACTAGAGGTCGGGAGCAGTTGAGATCGAAATGACATGAGATTTTTCCTTCGAGAAGTGTCGAATGCGAGATTCCCGATAATTAACCCTCGAGCCCGATACAAATTAATCCTAAAAAATGATCGCAAAAATCATAATTCCCCGCCGCCCTTTCACTCGACAAAAGTGATGGTCCACACGACAACGCTTTGCTTATGAATTCTGAAATATTACATCCCAAATACAAAGGAGGGAGGAAAAAATGCGATTTAACAAAATGTTAAACCCTTCAGGTAACAAAAAATACCACGTAGGAGTCTCATTTTTATAACTATAAAATATAGTATACTTATTTTATAGAATCTCAAGTGGTTTGTGGTTATTGCGAGACAGCGGAAATATCGGGAACACTTAAAAAATCCTCGTACTGCTATCTGTCACAAGTTGTCTCTCGCCAAATCATCCACCTTGTGACTCACATTGGTAGGCGATGGGGTCGTCACACACAACCCTACGCCAAATATGTTGACTAAGGTGTAGAGTTTGTGAAGTTAGGGCTTGTAGAGTTAGGGCGTTTAGAGCTAGAAGTTTGGCTCTACATGAGATCTGATAACTTTTTGACAGTGACAGTGCGGGGTCTCGTCTTGGCAACATTTTACATGAAAATGTTTTTGGTGGGATTATTATTATGATTTTAGGTTTACTTGTTTAATTTTGGTTCCGCGTTCCAAACACCATAGAGCGGCTAAAATCGGCTATGTAGATAAATTAGCTACCGATGTCGACACATCATGCATCACTTGTGACACCCAACATAGAAAAATTCTTACCTACTTACATACAAAAGCGCAAAAACATTACCCTGCAAAGCCTGCGCCCGTCGGGTAAAAAAAAGTTACCAGCACAAAAAATTGGCCAACTGTGTTCGCATCGCACCGTTGCTTTTACGAGTTCTCTTTCGTAATTTTTCACAGGAGACCGCGGGACCAAAGTGATTTTTTAAATAAAAAAATAAGGTTTCCTTTTTTCGGGTTCCATTTGTGAAATTGGCGGTCGTTTTGTGTTGCTGTGTGCCGGGCGATCTGCGGTTTGTCGTTAGAGATACGAATCAAGAGATGTAATGTACCCACTGAATGTGTTAATAGAAAATGTACCTGCAGTAAGTATGTAATGAAACGTGTAATAAACCATTTTAGTCAAACATAGATATCACTGGAAACGAGGCGCTGCGTCTATCCAATATTCATCTACCCGGGCGGAGATCCGTGACCTCATAGATTGACGTGGTCATCAGGTCAAGAAAGACCTCATAGAATGCGGAGCCTCCGAAGAAGATACCAAGACTAGGGCGAAGCGGGGTGAGTCAATTAGGAAGGCTGACCCCAACACCATGTGGAATCGGTAGAAGAGGGTAAGAGAGTCATACTTAGCTATCATTTGTATGCATTAATTACCATCGGTTAAATTACAGGTGGACTGGTGGCAAGTCGCCGAATATGATATTATTGCCGTAGTCGAAACTGAGAAATGCACGGGACTGAATTTCAGTATCGCAAATAGTCAGTATCACTACCACTCACTCAATACCTAGACCACTTCCTAGATGAATCTAGGAAGTGGTCTTGGAAACCCTCAGTTTTGCGTTGCATGGATGCGTTGCTTGAAAGTTGTATCTTCCATGTTCAAAAAACTTACCACAAACCAGCTACTTACAATAAGATGTCTATTGCAGATGATGTACTTTCAATAAACTGCTGCAAAAACCCATAAATAACCTCAGTCTTCATAATCTCCAAGGTTCAACGGTTAGCAAATAAAATAAAGGAAGGCTACGGGATTCGATTACCTACTCTACTACCCGTTCTAGATGGGTACGCCCGGCCGATCTCATTTACATCATTAATGGTGAACGCGAGATATTGAGGGAAAAGCGACCGCGCCGACCCTACCCTAGGAGCTCGAAGGTGGGAAGAAGCCCGGATGGATGTGGTAAATGATCCCTTTTATCAGGTACATAGGGGCTCCATTTCTTGCGTTCTTCTCCTTCCAGCCGAGTCCAGTTGATGCAGCTTCTTTCCCAACTGATTGCCTCCAGCCCCCTTAGCACCATTTTGCCTATTCTCAACTGTCACCTTAGCCACTTAACACTACTGAGGTGACAGTGAACAGTGGCTAAGGCGAGAGTTGAGAGTAGTCAAAATGTTAGCGTGCTAAGGGGGCAGGTAGACAAGACTTTGAAAAATTGCTTGACATCTCGGAGACAGAACAGATATCTAGTGATTGCCATACCTACTTACCTATAGAAATTCCACCTAATCCTGAAACTGAAAGACCGAAAAAAAAAGTGTCAAGACGAAGCTATGGATTTATGGTAGAACCAGTTCAAGTTAAAATGGTTCGTCTTTCTGGTGGTAAGACCTTTTCAGAATTTCAGATAATCCGCATACCTAATCCTGAAAACCGGTGACCATCAGAAAGACAAACAAAAATAATGTTCAGTCAAGACAAAGCTGAACGGATTCATTGTAAAATCAGTAAAAAATTAAAACATGTGGCCAAGTTTTCCAAGTATTACATTTACCTGCTCCACGTCCCTTCCCATTCCCAGTGGCATACATATTCAAGGGTATTTTCCTCAGTGTTTTCCCTTAGATTGTCGCGTGTTAGTGCCGGGGTCGCCTCGCCGCAAACTTAATATCCCAAAATGTATATTTGATGATCCGCCTTCATCCTCTAGAGATGCTTGCACACTGATGGATGCCGCGGTTTCTTGAAGATGTACCGGGTTGTACCGAGATAGAACTTTGCGATCTTTTTTGTTTGAGTGTATCGAGGATCGGAATTTAAAATCGGGGATCATTGATCATGTACCGGGTTGTACCGAGATAGAACTTTGCGATCTTTTTTGTTTGAGTGTATCAAGGATCGGAATTTAAAATCGGGGATCATTAGGCATACTAAAGGTCTATCTAGGGACTCGCGAATTGTACAGTTTATCTGCTATCGGTTTATATTACTCTCACTGACTAAAGTGTATCGAAGCAGCCATTTGCAATCCTGACATCACCACCAATTCTGAACTGTGGATTTTACAAATTAAATACCCATTATATGTCGTCTTTTTTTCAGAAATCTTAGGAGACGTCATAACGGTGACAAAGTAGTTGCACTTACAAAACCGGCAGATAATAATTATTATTTGACCGACTCTACTAAAGCGAGTGTAAAAGCTCTCTAAGGAAGCAAAAGGGCTAGCCAGGTCGCATTGCCGGCACTTAGTATGCTCTTCGCGTACAGACGTTGTTCCTGGTTAAATATTTGTGGCTTTGTCTCTTCGTGCGTGGAAGAGGGCCTTTTTTGGTGACTTCAGGTGTCTTTGAGGTAAAGGGCGGAAAAAATGGTGGGGATATTACAATATAGGTCAAGGATTCAGGCCAAACGGTTGATGGTGTGGTCGGGTGTGAAAAAAATAAGAATACAATGGTTGTATACCTTTTGTGTAAAGTGTAGGTACTTTAGTTATCTACACCTGCTAAGATGGACGGATATTATTACCAAAGCTACGAATAAACATCTGCATGAGCTGATCCACATCGCGAGTGATAGAACTCAATGGAGAAGTCTACTCTTCGCCACCTTCAAGTGATGGTCACTATCCTCAGTATTGAGGAAATGACTGGACGGATGGACTTTAGTTACGAGATGAAACACGAAGATACGTTTGAGAATGTGCAGAATAAATAAATGAAATAATCTTGTCATACCTATTCGGGTTATGGAATTACCTACTTGCATTGCCATCATTTGCAGCAGTTTCGAATAGGTAGGTTACTAATTCCATGATGGAGTCCACCGTTCTGTGCCAATTTTACGACTGTAATTTTCAGTTTTATTGATGAGCTTCATGCATCTTACCAAATTCGAAGAATTAGTTTTGCAATTGCATTTTTTCCTAGGAAGGCTAAGGGGAAAGAATAGTCAATAGAAGATAGTTTTAAGAAAATCATTTTTTTTTAAAGAACGATATTCACAATGATCTTTTCTTTAAATAATCCTGTTTTTTTTTATACGGACTTTCTGAAGACAGTGATCGTTCTTTTGCGTTTCTGTTTTCACTATACCATAGAACACCAATTTCATTAGGTACTACATGGCGTTGTTAGCTTTAATTATGAAAAATACTGACTATGACCCTTCTTTCCCCTTAGCCTTCTGTATTCTTTAGCAAATATTTTAGAAATAACTTCAGACAATCTTTTTCACAAATATAAACTCAGTTACATCACGAGAAGATTTCCATTGAACCAAATTCCATCAAAGATTCAGCGCGCGCGAGAGATATGGAAATAGGTAAAGTTTGTGCTCAGGTAATCGCACCGATATATCTCTCAATGACCGAAAGTTTTCCTCTTATGCAGAGCAGGGGCCTTACCCTGTAACACAATGGCGTATCAATGGCGTCCCAGGTAGAAGGACAAAACCGGATTTTTTTCGTTGTTTTCCTACAACCAGCGAAATATTTGCTGTACTACAAAAACATTAAAAGGACCGACACTGGACCGATAGCATTAATAAATCGTAATTTAAACCGTCAACCGGGAGCCCATTTTGACACCATTGTGTTACAGTCTAAGGCCCCAGCTTTCTACACCGGGGTGTTCCGAACTCGGTACCGGATTAAAAGCGGGGGATTCAATGGAATTTGATGCATATCTCGAGGAAACTGAATCTTTGGGAGGGAAAAGGTCGGGACCACCGGGTAAAGTAAGAAAGTTCACAAAGATTTCAGATCAGTGAATAGAGAAGAAATACCTTTTGCCCGCAACTTCGTTTGAATACTATTTTCTTTGCAGTGTCACAAAATGTTTTATTGTTCAACAAAAAATAAACCCATAAAACATATTGGGTAGGTACCTATATTTATTTTTTACTAGCTTTTGCCCGCGACTTCGTCCGCGTGGAAAAAGAATATGTACTTTACTTTGCTCCTAAGTGTAAAAGCGTGATAATATGTAGCCTATGTGTTATTCTGATGTCTAAGCTATCTTTATTCCAAATTTCATCCAAATCCGTTCAGCCGTTTCAGCGTGAAAGAGTAACAAACACACTCACAAACTTTCGCATTTATTATTGTGGGATTTTTGAACGAGCGAGCCTACTTACATAGATGCAAAGCCCTTAGTTTTTTTAACGAGTGGTATTGCACAGCACATGTACGGGCGCTAGCTAGCTCGATATTTTGTTCATACTACAGGCAAGCAGGCAGGCTGAGTTTCCATGCAATAATAATTTATCCACCACCAAAACACCTCATCAATCCATCAATTCCGCTTCCTCGTTTCATTCACACCTGCGAGTATAAATAAGGCCGGTTCACATTGTTCCCTTATCGGCGAATCTGACTAACTGACGGCTCCAGGGAAGGAAGATAGACGTGTGAATGCGGCCGTTCTTACCTTAGACCTGTGGTTCCTAAACTTTTGAGGTAGTTGGAATTAGAAATGGGTACATTAATACCTAGATTCACCCAGTATCTGACCATTCTCTGAGTGCTATGCCCTGTAAAGTGCTATAAAATTGTAGAGTTATAGATTGTTTTTTTTTGTCTGAACAGAGTCTATGTAGTAAATAAGTAGGTACTTAAAATAGTATTAGTAAATTATTCTTAAGTTATTTTAGTTTTTAAACTAAATTAGCAACGCCCTAGCAGGGTTCTTGTTCGATTCCTAAATGTCAGCTAACACCTAATGTATGTACAACAAGAAAGCTAAATAAACATTATCTTATCTAAAAAGAGTTAGTTAGGACCTTTCGTTACATAGGTATTGTATACCCAGGTCACCAACTTTTTGCGTATAGGTTTCCCCCAGCATCTTACCATTTTTAGGGTTCCGTACCAGAAGGGTGCCAAACGGGAACCTTTTACTCTGCCCCCACTGTCTGTCAGTCCATCTGTCCTATCTATAAATCGCTGTATCTTTTTTTTTTATCTTTTTTGTTTTACTTACAATAAAGTTTTCTCTCTCCCTCTATCTTTTCGGACAAAATGATCATAAGGGTGTGTTTAATGGTACAGTCAGCAACACGCTAGGATACCCCTTTTTGTTCGATTGGTGCCCTTATGTCGCGCGCGGTAAGATCTACCATGGGGTATCCTAGACTGTGGCCGACCGTACTTAATTGGGCTAATTAATTATGATTGAAACAAAATGTTTGTTTACTTACGAATTTTCTACGGAACCCCCTTTGGGAAGCGCTGTGCAAGCTAGAGCCATCCGAGACCTAAGTTAGGTGTGACAGCCGTCAAGTTTAAGGATCTCTAGGTAGTGTTGTTTTGGTTACAGAGAGTGGGAAAATGAGCAATTTAGCATTTGATTTTGAGGCGATATGTCTTTGAGCCTACTTTATCTAAATTCTAAATAGTACGGTCGGCCACAATCTCTCAGATACCCCATGGCAGCCCTTACCGCGCGCGGCATAAGGGCGCCAATCGAACAAAAAGGGGTGACACTGCGGCCGACTGTACAAACGGTCCCTTACACTAAAATGGTGTAGCAAGGATGGTAAAGTTACAATGAAAGGTGATTAACAAGCTAAGGTTTTCTTCTTCTTTCCTATTACTCCTCCGTGGAGTCTGGGGCCCATGTATTTCTGTACATGATTATCCCTAATTAGGATCAAATTGAGCCGTTTTCAGCACAAATTCACAAAGCATTTCATAGATGGCGCCTGCAGGTGTGGCCATAGAAGAACGGCTGTCAAAATTAATCTGTGCTAAGCGAAATTTGACAGCTGTATTCCGGTTCTTTTGTGGCCACGTCTGTAGGCGCCATCTATGCATGAACTGCTTTGAATTGGTTCTTTGAAAACGGCTCATTAACAATAATTATTTCTATATACAGTGAACGACTGTACGTCCTATTTTCTTATTTTATCGTCCCTATTAAAAAAAAGAAAGAAAGTACCTATTTAAAAGGCATTCGGAAACTAAAACTCCTTGGCAGTATTTAAGACGGCGAAGAACGTTCAAAACTCATTCGCAAGTGGGTCAATGAGAGTAGAGATACCGGGGCGCCAACTTGGGTCATTATTGTGTTTTTACCTCAAAAATAAAAAAGTTTTCAGGGCGGAAATGGGAACTTTGCCCCTTTCGGTGTAACATTATCGGTTTGTTTATTATTGGATGCATTTCAGTAATGCCTTTTTGTGAAACTCACGGCTCAAAGCACGAAAGGATTTTATAAAAAAGTTGTAGTTATTTTATTAGGGGTTTATTTAGTAGAAACGTAATAAAAAGTAGGCGATGAAATGTAAGTTATAAAAATATTTTTGAACTTTGAAATGACAGAGCCAAATTGGTCAAGGGGTTTCCAAGATAATTATGGTTTTGTTCTTATGTTATGTACTACATTGCAAGTTTACCTACAGTTTGGGGCGATCTACTAGTTAGATACCTATATCAAGAGCAGCTGATCGAAAAACTCAATTCCGCTAATGCCTATACACATGACAGTTAAGGCATAATTTAAACAGCTACAATGAATTCAATTAGCCGAACAAACAGGGGTCTTTTTGTATCAGCACGCGGGCCCCGGTGACGATGGAATTTGTTTACACACGCATTCGTTCAGGGCCTAGACGGATAGTCGACAACAAAAGTGTTATTAAAAACAGTTTGTTACTAAAAAAAAAACTAGTGCAAAAATAAGGCTACCACTTAAAGAAAAAAATGATTTTACAAGTTTTATTTAAAAAAAAAAACAATTACCCTGTCTCAGCCTAAAAACTCTTAAGGCGCAGTGCATAGTGAATAGCCCGCGCGCCAAGAAAAATGCACGAAATCGAGTCCAGGGCCCTTAGCCTGTAACACAATGGTGCCAAAATGGGCTATCAGGTGACGACTTCAATTACGATTTGCTAACGCTGTCTGTCCTTTTAATGTTTTTGTAGTACAGCAAAGAATATTTTGATTCTAATTATAGAGGATTAGTTCTCTGGTTGTAGGAGAAAAACGAGGAGAGCCCGGTTTTGTCCTTCTGCCGGGATGCCATTGACCCGCCATTGCGTTACAGGCTAAGGGCCCTGTTCAAATACACTATAATAATGGAAAATTTTCACATATCAAACCCTAGAATTAGGTGAGACCTATCTAAAACAGCCAGTTTCGTGTTGACATTCACAAACGTTTTGAAGATATTTTGCTTGAAAAAAGTGCGCAACCCATTTTTTTTGAAGCAAAATATATCCAAAGAGGAATCGATTTTGTGCATTTTTCTTTGCGATTGAATTTGTCACCCCTGTCAAATGCGAATTAAAGAG
The DNA here is from genome assembly GCA_949319315.1 of Zelleria hepariella. Classification (NCBI taxonomy): domain Eukaryota; kingdom Metazoa; phylum Arthropoda; class Insecta; order Lepidoptera; family Yponomeutidae; genus Zelleria; species Zelleria hepariella. The sequence goes on along the minus strand of OX439390.1, from coordinate 1,843,913 downwards.
CCAAGGCATTTTGAACCCGACTGTACCACATTCTGTGTTTCATCCATTTTGTTCGGCGCGGGCGTTCTACAGAGAGTTGCAGGACAAAGAAGCGCTGTTTCTACATAATTATCTTTGCCCAACAGTGTGTCTGTTTAATTTGCTGTTCCGCCTATTCTTTGACACAGCGGCGGCGGCGGAGGAAAATGTGCCTCTTTCCAAAGGCGTCTTTTGGCACAAGGGAAATGTGTTTCTGACAAACTTAGTGGTTTCACAAGGCCCGGATAGGCTTAATTGACTGATTTCTTCTCGCCTGGTTGACGTGGGTTGCGTTCGCAGCATTTAGAATTTAGATGGTTATATCATTTCATCAAACTGATCCACGATTTCGCAACTATCAATGAAATTCCACCTAACAACTCTGTCAGTTTGGACCGTCTTGAAAATAATCTATTGCATGGCCCACTTCATAGCTACCTGTGCGTATAGGATCTATAGGTGATAGACATACTCGTAAATAAACCTTTATTGTAATTAAACTCACATCAAAATACCGTTGCACCTACACTGATGAAGGTATTATAGTTTGACTCCTTTGTTTTCATCTAAGTTTGACTCTGACTCTGTCAAAAGGATTTTCTTAGCAGATTTTCCAAATATGTAGAAACAATTTCCTTTTACAATATCTTTTAGTAAATATATAGAACACACAACAAAATTTACGATTTCTGCTTAGTCAAATATGTTTAACCAAAACTAAAAGATCTTGAAATGAATTTTAAGGTACCTAAACATCATACACGGGTTAAAGTTTCAGTCGAATTTCCTCTGAGAAAAACTTTCGGCAGTGACGAATGAGTGTGTTATGCAAACATTGACAGAAACTCAAGGCATCTTAGGCTCTGACAGCCAGTTGATATAGAACTCGACTCGCTACCCTATATAGGCTGGTTCGCTCGCTCGTCGAAAGACAAACAAACAATATTTCGAAAGAACAGAAGGATCTGTAAGGTCGGTTCGAAAGAGCTTTATGGGCATACAATGAGCCGTTTTAAAAAAAACAAATCCATAGCAGTTCATGGATAGAAGAACCGGAATACGGTTGACAGGCCTTGCTAAAGTCCCTTTTTGAAAACGGATCAGGCTGACAGCTTCTATACACGATTTAATTTATAGTTGCGATTCAGTTTGTCTGTCACAGGACCTTTTTGAAACACTCTGTATATTCGGTACAGATACTGCCGATTTCTAAATTGAGAAATTCGCTCAGCATCGTCCTGTCACGCTCTTTAGTGAGAAATCTGCCGAGACAGCACGATACTTAGCCATTTGCTTAGCGAATTTCTCAATTCAGAAACCGGCAGTTACGGTCCTTGTTTCGGAATGAATCGGTTGAGCAGCGGACGTACCTAAGTAAGTACTGAAGCCAACGTCAATCAAAAATGCACCTTCTGCCCCTTGCTTAGGCTGTCAGTTTGGTTCTCTGCCGTGTGACAGGGGTGTAATCTACCGAGGGAACTTGCTGGAAAAGTTCCGTTCCTGAAACCGAGCCGAGTTCAGGCGACTTGTCGCAGAGCTAAAATGACACCTCTCACCTGCGCCTCTATTTAACTGTTTTATCCACCGAACTAAATCCCATAGAATCCGCATTACGTGTAAAATCACAATAAAAACTTGTCCCCACAGAAACAAATGATATCAGCAATAGAACAATACGAAACTTCATTTCGACCATACGTCTAATATTCGAATGTCAACCTTATTGCATTAGTGTACAGTTTTACTTTAATTGCATAGACTACGAGCAAATAAGCTCCCAATGGCAATTTGGGCATCTATTTTTCCAGACACATTTCAGAGTTCTATGTTGTATCTAGTTTTATCCTTGATCGAAGGTTTTATCCTTACCGTTTCACTGTTGTTTCACCACAGGGGTGCGTCTGAATGGGTTGCCATTTTAGACCAGCATGGCGACTGGCTTCCCTCGAGGCGTATGACCCCTATTAGACTAAAAAATTCACTCGACCTCCGAGCGCCAAAACACGCGGAAATAGCCCTTATTGAAATACACAATCTTTTTTGTCATTTAAAAACGTTTATTTTTACGGTGGATATTTTAGATAATACCTACACAGTGCCGGATTAAGCCAGCGCGGGCCTGTAGCAAATTCTATCAAGGGGCCCTTGGTTTGCTTTATTAGGTTTATGGTATGAAATAATAGGTACAAGAGTCCACTTCTTGGTGCCAAAACTCGAAAATTCGAATAACGTGTCAACTAAAGTTTACAGTGACTAAAAATTTTATAAGTAACGAAAGTTTGTGATTACGAATCATGAAACAACGTATGCACGCTATGCCGAAAAACGCCATACCGAAGCATCGCGGCCTGAATATCTGACTGCTAAGTGGTCCTTGTTGTTCGTACATGAAAATAACGCGCGAAGCGCGCCCGAAAAAATAAAATCTAAATTGATATTTTTTACGGTCAGAAAGCGCGCGGGGCCCCCAAATATGCGGGGGCCCGTAGCATTTGCTACTCCTGCTATATGGCTAATCCGGCACTGATAATACAGGGACTGGCGTAGAACTACCTATTTCCTCGATAAAGCGTTGCATTTGCATTTTTTTTCTCATTGTAAAGAGCTAACTCTTTACCGAACTATACTATGGACGAGTGATACCTATCTATGTCTGTGGGTGGGCGTGGCATAAATTTTTGGCCTCATTTAACCCTTAGTTAGACAATAAGTAATATGAAAAAAAAAAACATTATCAACACTTAACACTTCTTAGAAAACAACAAACGCTACTCGGCAGCAGGATACAAAATTATATCGGTGCAGCCGTGCTACAGTGGCTGAGCTCATTTATAAATTCAACCCAAAAAATGAGCGCCATTTTAACGCCCCGCAATGGGAAACCACGCGGCGAGAGTCGTCAGTACGAAGTGACTTGCGAACAAACTGACAACTGAGTCCGAAGCAACACGGTCTATAGGTAAAATACTTGCGTGTCTCCAAAATCTTGTGCTAAGTAAATAAACAGTTAAAAAGTTCTTATTTCACAACAAGAACGATTATTATTCAGGCGCGCATTGAATAAAGTTGTCCATAAACCTGTCTTCGTGAGTATTAGTTACATCATACTGAGTGCTTCTGCTTATTGATCTCAGCGTGAATCTCACTTACCTAATATTTAATAAACAAGTCGCCGTGTCATACATATCTCATAAACGGCTGAACCGATTTGGATAAAACATATCTAACAACACTCGCTAAAAAACCAGATTTTAAATAAAAACTGCATCCAAATTCACCCGTTTAAGAGCTGCGGTGCCACAGACAGACACACAGACACACACAATTATACAGACAGAAAGAAGCTGTCAAACTTATAACACCCCTCTTTTTATCTCGAGAGTTAAAAACAAGCAGCAAACAAGTCACCATTACCCAAAAGCTAAAACCTTCCTTTAGAAACGTTTTCAGATACCAGCTCAACTAAGCCGGCCTATAAATAACGCGAAACACCTAACTAGAGACTCGTCCACAGCGCCCAGAGCATTAACAATAAATATCGCGTATTTACAAACAGCTATCAGGCAGCTACTAGTTTACAGCGGCATTGTAAACACGCGATGCGCTGCCGCGGGCTATCGAGATATCCCGTTTATCAAGATCGGAAGGCGAACGTGGAAGGCGTAGAAAGAAGGGTATTGTTCACTTATATCCTTTCTTAGTATTAAACCGAGTATTTCTTCAGTAAATACGAGTATGTAAAAGAGTAAGATGTAGCCCTGTACAATTGCTCCCCTAGCTGGGCAAAGGCCTTCTCTCAGAGAGAGAGTACGAGCTTACTCACCACGCGTGCTCAATGCGGGTTGGCGATTTTTGCGTTTAGGGTATTATAATGCCTCATACGCTCAGGTTTCCTCACGATGTTTTCCTTCACCGTCAGCGAGTGGTATTGCTACTACAAATTCGTACAGTACGTAACTTTGAAATTAAACAAAGTCATAGATACATGCCCGCACGAGTATGTATACTAAACTAAACTTAGGCCTTTGCATCTACGTAATGAGATGATTTATACAGCGTCCAGTGGCACCTTCACTCACACTAGATGGATGAAGAGACCACTCGACGCTGCAGTGCCTGGGACATTGTTTTAGATGGAGTAGGCCCAGCACCGATGCCATCCTGACAGCTTAGTCGGCCTAGCCCACAGGAAAACAAGGTCAATACGTGCGGAGCCAACTAGCGCGGGTTTCCTCACGATACTTTTTCTTCACCGTAAGCGATTGAAGGAAAAACATCGTGAGTACGTAAAAATTGCCGCTAAAATTGCGCTAAAAAATACACTCCCGTTTTCGACAGTCAAAATAAGATTTTGATGGAAAAGAGCTCTTATTGAAAGCGTCAATCTTTTTTGACGGTTAATAACTGATGGCTACACTAAGTGAATCCATGTATACTTATAGGATTTCTAAAATAATATCCTAATTTCGTATTAGGCTCTTGGACCGTGTACCGAGCGTTGCATTGTAAGAAGAAGCCACACAACACAGAAGTGGCAGACGTCGGAAAACGCATAACGTCTTTGAAGTGGAAGACTGGCAGGACACCTGTTGGAGAGCTGGTGACCAATCGAGATATTTTTTCGTACAAGGCTGGGAGTTAGTAGGCTGATAGAGTAGACTTCGTTGAGTCTGGGAAAAATATTTTTTTGGTCCGGTCGCGGTTGAAAGTTAGATTTTTTCGACTTTGAAAGTTTAAATGTATGGGTTGAGTCATTTCTTTTTTGTCTACAAGGCTGGGAGTTTTTAGGCTGCCTTTTTAGTCTCCGCTGATCACGAAATCACTATTTATTACTAGCCAAACGCGGTAGAAATATTGTTTTCATCTCCCACGCTCGGAAAGTTTGCTGTTACTAGTAACTTACGATCGTGTAAAGGCCGGATTTAAACTATCTGAACTTTTGTGCGCTTCGAAATTTGAACGCGACGCCGGGACAGTCTTTCCCGCGCCCTATGGTTTTGAAAAAGAAAAAAACACTGGCCGTTTAAGTAGATGCCAGATCCCGATGGAAAATAAAACCTCATTCATAGTTCGTTTAAACGCGTATTTCAGTGAAAGCGATTGTTCGTGCCCATTCTCTATACAAAACTGTGAATGTAAATGGTGCATAAGCATCTTTTAAAAAGGTAAAGTCACGGAATAGAACATTCAGAAACGCGGTTTCTTCTTATAGTCTTTTCAATATTTTGAACACATATTTATTTTTAAATACGAGTAAATAAAAAAAATGCTGCGCTTCTGTTTTATCAAATAGATAATTATGTTTTGGTTTGTTAAATACATTTTTTCAAACGATATTACTAATTTAATTTTTTATCTCCTACAAATTTTTAATTTATATGGTACTAGCTTTTGCCCGCGACTTCGTCCGCGTGGACTACAGAAAAAGGATAATATGCTTTACTTTGCTCCTAAGTGTAAAAGCGTGATAATATGTAGCATATGTGTTATTCTGATGTCCAAGCTATTTTTATTCCAAATTTCATCCAAATCCGTTCAGCCGTTTCAGCGTGAAAGAATAACAAACATCCATCCATCCATACTTAAAAACTTTCGCGAATATAATATTATAGCTTTTGCCCGCGCCTTCGTCCGCGCTGACTAAGATAAAAAGTTGTAGCTCTATTTTCCCCCCGCCATCGACGTCAGTCAGGGGAAAAGATAGCAGCTTATAGCTTGTGGCCGCGACTTCATTTACGTGGATAAAAGAAAAAGGATATTAGCAATGGTACCTAGCATATTTTTGACCACCTAGTATGAACCCCACCCTACACCCAGCGGTATCAAAGCGTTGGCCCAAGACTTCCATGGACCACGAGTTGTTATCTGCTTCTTCCAACCTCAACGGAGTAAAGATGCAGATACCTACTGTTATCGGCGACTAACCGATTGAACGTGGGTTACCTGCATTTCAAGATACACTTGAAGATTATCTTCTCTTTTTAGCCTTATCCCATAATTTAGAGTCCGCTAATCTGCTGCTGCTTACTGCAAACTTTCAGGCTGGGTTCTCATTCTGTTCAGTTGGTCTCGCTCCAAGTCTTCTAAGTATGATTATGCAAAAACTACGTGCCTCTGTGGCCTTTGTGGACACTGCCTCTCCCGATGTTAGAGAGCCCTAATGGGTAGTTTGAAACCCAAGTAGGTACATACATCTCGTTAGCTTGCGCAGTTGGGTGAATGAATAATCAGCATTCGCTGCAGTACGTTACAGGTCTCAACATCTGTCTGGAATTCTATAAAACTGTAAAAGATCTCCAACAGAGCTAGTAAGCGTTACCTAATCGTATTATAGGCACGAAGAGAAAACTATTTGAAAATACGTATGTTTTTTTAATTTTTAATTTTGCATCATATTATATCAAAGAGACCGATCATAATAATTGGGTTCTGACACCAGAAAATATGTGATAATATCAGGAGATACTTAAAATATTATGTCTATCACATTGAGTATTTTTTTTTTTCTATGAGCGGCCCTTCTGAAACACCAAACGCGTATTCTTAGCGTCTACGATACCATAGTCTGAAACAACGGTTTTAAATCGTCAGTCTTATTCTTCTTTCGTGTTGAAACCATCACACTTTGCTGTCCCAGAAACTCGTTAACTTCATCGCGCTGAGGTCGCCTCTAGAGAGATCCTATCAGCTGCACTGTGGAGCATCAGGACAGGTATGATCAGGTCAGTCAGTACAGTTAAGATTGGCACGAAAAATCGGCATCTGCCTCTTCTGGATGTATTCCTCACATATCTTTCATGCCGGCAACACCACCACGCAGGCGGTTCGGGGATTTTCACATGCCAGAATGAATATATAGGCGACACTGAAATTATGTAAAAGTTCACCTGTCCAGTCCTTCTAGGTACTCAATAAGTACTTAATGGAAATGAAACGGTCATGGTGCTCATGTTACACCATCAATAACTGATGTTATGCGCCTATGGTCGCTCAAGACTACAATGTTTTGCACACTTGCACGGTACAGCTACACACAGCGGATTTTTTTGGTCAGGACATCGTATCTTAACTTTCCTTCGAGGTCTCCATTCCATTCAGTCGTTCCCTCAATGCTGAGGATCGTGACCATCATTGAAGGTGGCAGAGAGAAGAGTTCTTCATTGCGCTCTATGACTCGCGATGTGGATCAGTTCATGCAGGTGTTTTTGTGTGGCTTTGGTCATAATATCCGTCCATCTTCGAGGTCTGGTGCATCCTATTCTTCCCTGAATAACCAGCAATCAGCAATGCACTCAACGGACGTCCCATCTCGTCTGGCCAAAAGATCTCAGGATGCAACCGCAACTTTGTAAAGAGCTTTGATAAAACTGCTGGATGCAGAGTTTTTTAAGTACCTAAGGATTTATTGGCTCTTTCAGATTGTAAGTAGCTATCACTGAACTTATGTTTTTTGCCTGTTTTGAGTAATTAAACTTGTAGATTTTTCCTTTATTGCTTTGTTGATATACCGTTTTTGTGACAGTGACGGATGACAGCGATAATTAAAAACAACTTCTTCACTGTTGTTCATCGTTTGAGTTTTGCGGCACATTTCGGCCTGTTTGGTGCATTAAAATTCACCGTTGTTCAGTTTTAGATGGATTTACGAAAGTAAATGCTCAACGCTACGTGATGACAGAGGGTCTTTGGTAAATGGTTGTGTCGTTCACTTTTATACAAATAGCCACTATATGATAATCTTTGTGTGTTTATTTTGCTCCTAAGCACCAAAGCGTGATAATATGTAGCCTATATGTTATTCTGATGTCTCAGCTATCTACATTCCAAATTTCATCCAAATCCGTCCAGCGGATTCAGCGTTATAAGGTAACAAACACACTCACTCACTCACTCACAAACTTTCGCATTTATAATATAAGTAGGATAAGTTCAGAATGCGCCCGGAAAAAAAAACATTCTTTTATTTACATTATTTTTGTTTCTGGATAAATAAACTTCAGGAAATTATTAATAAAACGAATGGTTTTAATACCAACGAAGCTCAAAACTTTAGTGCGGCAGCCGTAACTACAGTAAAATATGCTTTTAAAAGGAACTTATTTGACTCACCTGTTTTGCCTGTAAGTAGTTGTCTATAGAGTTTGTCCCGCTTGGCTAACAAAGTCATTTCCTCGCTTCTGTGAGATGAAAAGTTTTGTGTTTCGCACGAATGCAATATTATTTGCGTCTCGTGCTTCTGAATACCTCGCTACGCTCAGGTTTCTTTTTTTGAACCACTCGCTACGCTCGTGGCTCAATTTTAGAAACCTTCGCTAGCTCGGTTTTCAATACAATCACTCGCCGCAAACAATAATTTTGCATTCTTGCATAACAAATAACTATTTTTATAACCTAGAAAGTGTGAATTTTTGGGTTATAAAAATCAAACTTTCAACCACGCTCGGCAAAAAAAACAAATATTTTCTTGTTCAACGGAGTCTCAACAACTAACCTAGAAGTTTCTAGCTTTGTACGATAAAAAAAATATACTGAACCCTTACATTTAAACTTTCAAAGTCGAAAAAATCTAACTTTCAACCGCGACCGTGCCAAAAAATTTTTTTTCCCAGACTTAGCGAAGTCTACTCTATCAGCCTACCAACTCCTAGCCTTGTACGAAAAAATATCTCGATTGGTCACCAGCTCTCTAACATGGCTAGACGCATCGATGGCAGATAGACGAAGTCCATTGCGGAATGGTGACCTCAAGAGGGGAAGAGATCGTTTGGCAGACAACCAGCCGATGGTCCGACGACCTATCCCAAGTAGTAGGAAAACGGTGTTTTATCTTTTTTAATAACTTGTACATGTATATTTTTTGTTACCAATAAATAAATTTTGTTTTTTTTTTTGTTTGCGTCTCAAACAGGATCGTGAGAGGTAGCGTGCGCATGAAGAGGCCTTTACTCAGCAGTGGGTGTTAACAGGCTGATGATGACGATGATGATGAATTTCACATAGTTCTTGAATTATCCCTGATCGGCGACATCATGAAATCAGCCAATGTTGGACAATAAACTTCAAAATCCAACAATTCCCAATGTAAGCTTCAGAAATCGTATAAGTAACCGGGATTTTAGCAACAACTCTACCTACACCAATTGCTTGGCTTCTGAAGGATGTTTTTGTTCGCATTTAAGAAAAGCCAAGCAAAAAACCCAAAAATATCTCACTGTATTGCAGAAAGGAGCAGTGAAAATTTATTCCCCACTCTACTCGGTTACGCTACGGGCAACTTTACAACAAAAGTGTACACTTTGACGTGCTGTCGTGTGTACATTCAACTATTTGGCTCACTCACTGGCGTAAAAAACGCTGTTTCGACTCTCTGTTTTCAGCAAACGTCTTATCAGCTAATTTATCTTCTTGTAAATAGAATATAACTCTATGCTTTAGTTTGAGAAAACCTTCCAGTTCCCACTTTTTAGCCTGAACGTTTCCAAGACTGTTTGCTCTGAACGGATCAGGATTTCTCGTCAAGGCAGTTTGGTCTTTATACTCTTAGGAATAAAACCTTTGTAAGCGGCAAAGGTACGGTGGTTTCTAGCGTACAAATCTGCAATGTTATCTAAGGACATGGAGTTAGTGAAATTGTGTTTACCGCCTAGGAGATAAAGACCATTTTGGTGGTAGAAGTAGACGTGTCTGAGACTTTAAAAATCTTTTAGGAAACCCGACACTAGTGATGTCTTTGGTGACCTATGTTTTCATACTAAAAGTATAACATGTGGATAACCAGAATTTCTACAAAGCAGCTTACTGTAGTTGAGAACCACGTAGAGGGATTTCTTTTGGAAGAAAAAACTTGTTAGTTTCGGTTAGACTAGTTCGTACGGAGTTGCCTTGCCAACGTTGGATTTAGAAAACCTAAAAGTGGTGGGAAGTTGCTCCGAAGAGATCTGTTAGCAATTTGGCTGACCGCGAAGAGTGCAACCGAGATTTGAGAGTTTAGAAATAAAAACAGACAGACAGTGTAGGCAGAGTTATAGGGTCCCGTTTGGCGCCCTTCGGGTACGGAACCCTAAAAATCAAAGGCGCCACTTTAATTGAACTACGATTGACTTCGAACTTACTCTGGACCGATCGGGGCCTCAATCAAAACGCTAACAAAAAGCGAGTCCAACAACTAACTACGACAGACGGCTGCTATTCGGTACTCGTAAATTCCCCTGTGAAAAACTCCCGCGTCAAAATGTCTAGCGGGTGTCAAGCGAACTAAGCGGACGGACGGACGGGAGCCGAAACTATTTAAACCCCTTAGCTAGATAACTATTATATAAAAAAATACCCCTGAAATCTTAGCTTCAAATAAGCATATCCCATAATTGACTGTACCGATTTTGATAAAACATATCTAAGATCACTGCATCCAAATCGGTTCACCCGTTTTAAGCTACGAAGGTGCCACAGACAGACACACATACAGACACGCCTCCAGACAGACAGACACACGCACAGCGGTCAAACTTATAACACCTTATAACACTGGAAAAGTCGGCGGAAAGCCATATAGAGGCGAAGATACCCGACAAGTTGGACCGACCAAATCCACTCCACACTCAACAAAACAGTATACGATGCCATAACTTAGCTGCAGAAAGGAACAACTGACCACGCATCGTACGACCGGTAGAATGACCACGACCCTCAGTGATGAGGATACCGGTGCAAGGAAAGAATGGTAGGGGATTGGGCAGTTAATAGGCATCTTGGAGTGCCAGGCTGTCGAAGACCAGTTGGCCGTTCCAAATAGGTACCGCTATAGGGATGAACTATAGGGACGAGAGGATGGCAAGTGGAGCCGAAAAGTCCTGTCATGGAGGCCGCGTACAGGAACGCAAAGTGTGGGCCAGCTGCACGATGGTCCGACGATATCAAGGCCGCAGCAGGCTCAACCCGGATTACAATAGCTGCAGACCGCCTAAAATGGAAGAAATATGAAGAGGCATATGTCCAGCAGTGGACAAATAAATGCTGAAGAAGAAGAAGATAGGGATGAAGATGGCAAGGACCTGCGCGTGCTACATAGACATCCCGTGGGTCTACCCAGCTGCCCGTGACAGCCGGTCCGGCTCTCTATACGGCACCCGCAGCGCCCTGCCGTACTACGTGAATTTTTATAAAACTCGCTGCCAAACTGTCGCTCGCCGCTTGCTTGCTTCGGGCACAGAATAGGAAGGTCCACAAGTCTCAACTCTGCTTGCCAGCCTTGAAGGAAATCATCGTGAAGTAACGCGTCGCACTTCGCGCTCCCAGAATCTCGAGGGGATCGCTTCCAAGATATCTTGCTGGCTGGCTACAAGCACGGGGCCAAATCTGAGGAATGAGCATAGAAGTCGCATTCCCGAGATTCCCAAGGATTTGCCCCAATGAGTCTAAAGACTCGTCGAAAGATTCAAAGATGTAGGAAAAACTGTTCTTACTCCTACAACTTTGAAAATATCGAATAGCCACTTCCTTACAGAATAAGACATAATATAGTCTCAGGCTTGAACTTGCGACGTTGTCTGGACTAAAAATAAATAAACTGTACCTAAAGTCTTGAAAATGCATCCGAACTTCTTGAAATCTTCTATACGAATATATTTACGAAGGTACTTCAGTCAAACTTTCCCAGAAAATATTTGAGTTTAGTTTGGAGGTCCGGTGTTGGTGACATGTGATGGAGGTTTGAGGCATATGGGATGCAGCAGAACCTTTACATCTAACACACGTTATAGGCAGCGTCCAGTGGCTCCTCCACTTACTAGATGAGTGAAATGCCCACGTCTATTAGCCGAGAACAAAATCCATGGATGTGTATGGAACTCACTCCTGCCGTCCGCGTCGGAGCGCCCTGGGTCGTCCGGTGTAGGCCGGCTATTGAGTATCTTGCTCAGGATTATTATTTAACACCGCAGAACCTTGCCCTGGAAGATCCAAGATATCCTGGCTACACAACCTGCGCAAATGGTTCAAAGTATCAATGACGCCCACTGTCCATCAATTTACTCACTGTTGGGCAGAGGATACTGAGGCCTCAAGGTCAACGCTGACTGAGATTTGGGCCTGAAAGGTTTGTCTGTCCAGTTTGGCCTCAAAATTACTCGTAGACTAAGATTTACCTTCTCGTAACATAAAATCAAAAGCCTTATTGTTTAATTCGAAGAAACGACGTCTAAATTACATCACTGCACCGAGACAGCTTTACGATCAGCGAAAGCATCTAACCGCAGCAGATAGTGGTATCGCATGAGATCATAAATCGTACCAGCAGTAGTCTCGTACCATCTAGTGTCTGGGGGATGGGTGGACTGAGAAGGTAAATTTCTAATTAAATTTTCTTTTGTCATACTTCGTTATAGGTATAACCTTGATATTATTAAGTTGAATGCATCTAACCGTAGCAGATTGTGGTATCGCATGAGATCATAAATCGCACCAGCAGTAGTCTCGTACCATCTAAGTGTCTGGGGGATGGGTGGACTGAGAAGGTAACTTTCTGATTAAATCTTCTTACATGTTGAAGGCTTCAATAGTCGCTCCAAGCGCTAAGGCAGGATCAGAGAAGACGTGAAAATGCAACGTAACAATAAAATATAGGCTGGAAGATAGCAGCGTGGCGGGAAATTCAAAATTTTCACAGTTTTTTACATTTTGTAGCTAAACTGAGCTATTTTTGTTCAGCGATTTTTCGTTCGCGGAAATAACAAAGTATTCTTTTCATTATTCTAAACAACAGAACAACTATAATTCAGCCGATTATGTGTTCTGGTCTACGAAGCAGTGGCACTGCCCAAAAAACTTGTCGTAGACCAGAACACATAATCGGCTGAATTATTGTTGTTCTGTTCTTTACAATAATGAAAAGAATACTATGTTATTGCCGCGAACGAAAAATCGCTGAACAAAAATAGCTCAGTTTAGCTACAAAATTAAAAAAACTGTGAAAATTTTTAATTTCTAGCCACGCTGCTATCTTCCAGCCTTAAGCAATTTTTTGTTGAAATGGATCATTTGTTTCGGGAAGTAGTGTTGAATAACTAAGAAGATAAACTCGCTGTACAAGTAAACTCTAATTTTTAATTCGAGTCCACGGAATGACAGTTGCTATTATGCTGCTGTCAGATAAAGCCTTTGTAGCAACTGTCATTCCGTGGACTCGAATTAAAAATTTGAGTTTAGGTATAGTAGATAGTGCCTGAAGTAGTTTTGGTTTCTGCAAAGTTCAAATGTGAAACAGCTGTTTAGTTTCTTTCTGCAATTTCGGTGCTGTACATAATAAAGCCTCACCTATATTTAGATTTTTGCTGATTTATACTGTATATGACATTTTTACCTTGAAGTTGGAAAATGTGAGTCATTATCCTGAGACGTTGCAGTTTACCCTCTATCGCCTAAGTTCCTATCAATTTACAACTAGTGCACACTGAGCGCACTTTTAAAACGTACGTTCCTGTTTATGGGTTCACTCCGAAAGGATTTGAGAAATCGTAACTAGCTCCGAACAGTGGATAATGGCTGCGGAACTACTTCTGAAGGAGTTATTAAACTAGTATCTTTTATCTTTCCGGCGAACCAGGTTTCAAATGTTTGAAATGTCTCGGTCAGGCCCGCGTTTCATATAACTGACATAAATATTTTATTATGACAATTCGATGTTCATTGATAGGTCGGTTTGTAAACAAACCTTTTTTGTAACCTCATGTCAAATCGACTACGCAATCTATATCGAATTGTCATAATAAACTATGAATTGTATTTATATGAAACAGGCACCAGAAGTGAAAAATACTGTTTAGAAAATGTTTTTCTTTTTTTTGCTGTTTTTTCCACAGTACTTTTTTAACATCTGACAGCGTGGATCTGTCTCGTGCTATTTATTTTGAATGCAATACTCTATTTGGTAAAGTCCTCCATCATGCTTTCTCCATCCAGTTTATTTCCGCAACTGTTATTATGTCGTTTAGGACCGTATGTTTTTATTTTGATGAACCTCAAGCTTGCTACTTCAAAATTATCAATTTTTTATACATACTCTACAAATGCGACGTATTTTGTTATCTGGTTGAATTTGTATGTCTAGAAACATATTGGATCTGTAGCGTTTGTAAGAGGAGTGTGTTTCTTGCTATATAATTTGCTACCCAAACTGATGCCACGCGAGCTCATCGGTATTCCACATTCGCAACAACAAAGACAGAGAGACTTTGCCGGAGTGTTACATTCGCTGATAATTAGTTGTGTTTTCAGAAATGAGAAAACTCCCACGGAGCTAGAGCCACCTGGCCCGGTGTCTACATCGATGTAAGACGCGAAATATTTTGTAGAGTGGAGTAAGAAAATGTATTATTATCGGGTTCAAGATTATTGTAAAAGCAGTATGCAAAGACGCAGCTATTGTGCGGTGGGTTAAGGAGATTAGAATCCAATAATACTTAGATTTTGTTATTGGAGGCAAGATCGGTCATTGCTGGTACTATAGATACCTACATGTAATCCACGATCGCTCCGACAAGAGTGTAACGAAGAAAAAGAAGAAGTAATCTTGATACCTCTTATTATAAGATGAGAATAGAGTACTGATGGTAGATGGACAAAGTCCATTGTGGAAGACGACCTCGAGAGGGTAAGAGATCGATTGGGAGACCACCAGCCAGATGGTCCGATGACATAGCCCAAATAGCTGGAAAGCAGTGATTGCGTCTGGCACAACATCGTGAGCGGTGGCGTGAGCATGAAGAGGCCTTTAATCAGCAGTGGTGTCAATAGGCTGATGGCGATGATGATGAGAATAGAGTAAGAAACAGCAATTTGTGGTACCGCGCTTTAATCATGCGTTGTAAACGAGTTTCTTCCGCTTACTCCATAGTTCATATGGTCCATCGTACCTCAGTGACGTCACCTCTTGCCTCTCATTATAGTTGCACTCGCAAGTTATAGAACTTCTAGCTGTCTCGTATTTACACTTAATAGCTTCCAAAGTGTTCCTGAGTGGCGCGTTCACCTTTGGACTTATTTTAAGAGTGTATTTTTTTTGTGGTTACCTGGAAGAATTTGCTATTAGCAATAAGGTTGCCAATTTGTACCCTAATATTAATACTGTTTGTGCTTATAATATGTTTTTAGTACAACAAAGAATATTCTGTTCTTCAGAATTTAGTCTTGCTTGTCTGAAGTGTGCAGAAAAAAAAAATTGCCGAATGGCGACCACGAGAGGGGAACTGATCGATTGGCAGACCTCTAGCCAGATGGTCGGTCATGGCCGGAAAACAGGGGCCTCAGCCTGTAACACAATGGTGCCAAAATGGGCTCCCGGTTGACGGTTTTAATTACGATTTATTAATGCTGTCGGTCCAGTGTTGATCCTTTTAATGTTTTTGTAGTACAGCGAAGAATATTATGAGTCAAATTCTAGAGGATTGGTTCGCTGGTTGTAGGAGAAATACGAAAAAATCCCGGTTTTGTACTTCTACCTGGGACGCCATTGATACGCCATTGTGTTACAGGCTAAGGCCCCTGTTGTTGCGTCTGGTACAGGATCGTGAGAGGTGGCGTAACCAACTAACCATGAAGAGGCCTTTACTCAGCAGTTGGTGTTAACAGGTTGATGATGACATATTTTAAATGGTGGTTGCAGGACTTGGAATAGAACAAAATACAAACTACACAAAATACAAACAAAATACAAGAAATTTTTGACCTCGAGCTACACTAGTGCCCCTAGCGGCAAATCTGAGTGTGTCATTTCCGAATCTGAGTGCGGTACTCATTCCCGAATCTGAGTGCGGTACTCATTCCCGAATCTGAGTGCGGTACTCATTCCCGAATCTGAGTGCGGTACTCACTCCCGAATCTGAGTGCGGTACTCATTCCCGAATCTGAGTGCGGTACTCATTCCCGAATCTGAGTGCGGTACTCATTCCCGAATCTGAGTGCGGTACTCATTCCCGAATCTGAGTGCGGTACTCATTCCCGAATCTGAGTGCGGTACTCACTCCCGAATCTGAGTGCGGTACTCATTCCCGAATCTGAGTGCGGTACTCATTCCCGAATCTGAGTGCGGTACTCATTCCCGAATCTGAGTGCGGTACTCATTCCCGAATCTGAGTGCGATACTCATTCCCGAATCTGAGTGCGCTACTCATTCCCGAATCTGAGTGCGGTACTCATTCCCGAATCTGAGTGCGGTACTCATTCCCGAATCTGAGTGCGGTACTCACTCCCGAATCTGAGTGCGGTACTCATTCCCGAATCTGAGTGCGGTACTCATTCCCGAATCTGAGTGCGGTACTCATTCCCGAATCTGAGTGCGGTACTCATTCCCGAATCTGAGTGCGGTACTCATTCCCGAATCTGAGTGCGATACTCATTCCCGAATCTGAGTGCGCTACTCATTCCCGAATCTGAGTGCGGTACTCATTCCCGAATCTGAGTGCGCTACTCATTCCCGAATCTGAGTGCGGTACTCATTCCCGAATCTGAGTGCGGTACTCATTCCCGAATCTGAGTGCGGTACTCATTCCCGAATCTGAGTGCGATACTCATTCCCGAATCTGAGTGCGCTACTCATTCCCGAATCTGAGTGCGGTACTCATTCCCGAATCTGAGTGCAGTACTCATTCCCGAATCTGAGTGCGATACTCATTCCCGAATCTGAGTGCGCTACTCATTCCCGAATCTGAGTGCGGTACTCATTCCCGAATCTGAGTGCAGTACTCATTCCCGAATCTGAGTGCGGTACTCATTCCCGAATCTGAGTGCGCTACTCATTCCCGAATCTGAGTGCGGTACTCATTCCCGAATCTGAGTGCGGTACTCATTCCCGAATCTGAGTGCGGTACTCATTCCCGAATCTGAGTGCGATACTCATTCCCGAATCTGAGTGCGCTACTCATTCCCGAATCTGAGTGCGGTACTCATTCCCGAATCTGAGTGCAGTACTCATTCCCGAATCTGAGTGCGCTACTCATTCCCGAATCTGAGTGCGGTACTCATTCCCGAATCTGAGTGCGGTACTCATTCCCGAATCTGAGTGCGGTACTCATTCCCGAATCTGAGTGCGATACTCATTCCCGAATCTGAGTGCGGTACTCATTCCCGAATCTGAGTGCGGTACTCATTCCCGAATCTGAGTGCGCTACTCATTCCCGAATCTGAGTGCGGTACTCATTCCCGAATCTGAGTGCAGTACTCATTCCCGAATCTGAGTGCGGTAGTCATTCCCGAATTCCGTTCACCATATTGATCACTTCAATTAAAACGAACACAATGCGACCAAAGCACCTCATTATCCTAACCAAAATAACAGGAATCCATCATTAGGGGCGGAGCAGAGGTTTTGCAGTCAGGGTTGATTGGAAACAATCAATTGTACGGGAAAGAAATGAGATTCGCGGAAAAAATTAATGATGGGAAATCGGGGCCAGATAAGGAAGCTATCAGTCAACGGGCTATGGGAGGACCCCAGAGACTTCCTCAAGAAAATAAAACCGGCCAAGTGCGAGTCAGACTCGCGCACCGAGGGTGTGTTTGTGTGTACGTCTGTGTTTCTGTCTGTGGCACCGTGTCTGTCTGTGGCTTAAACGAGTGAACCGATTTGGATGCGGTTTATTTATTTGAAAGCAGGTTTTGAGCGACTGTTAGACATGTTTCATCAAAATAGGTTCCATTTATGAGATATTCAAATCTAAAGTCAATAGTAGGTATTATACTCGTAGTAAGATCATCTTGAGGAATCCTGAGCGTATGAGGCATCCAATCCGCGTTGAGCACGCGTGGTGAACTCTCTCTCTTAGAGAAGGCCTTGCTAGCGTGACATGTAGTACAATAGTTATTTGTTATGCAAGAATGCAAAATTATTGTTTGCGGCGAGTGCTTGTATTGAATACCGAGCGTAGCGAGTGGTTCAAGAAAAGAAACCTGAGCGTAGCGAGGTATTCAGAAGCACGAGACGCAAATAATATTGCATTCGTGCGAAACACAAAACTTTTCATCTCACAGAAGCGAGGAAATGATTTTGTTAGCCATGCGTGACAAACAATACACATAGGTAGGTAGGTACCTACATAGAGGTTAGTGAAATGAGTTTCCTTCTTCTTTGCTTCGTCACAAAGGAGTATGTGGCGTTGCCTAGCAACGGGTTGTTGATCATAAATCGTGTCTTCTTGAAGTGTCATAAAATCAACAACCCGTTGCTAGGCAACGCTACAAGTTGAAGGAGTTCCTTTTTTTTATTAGGGCGTCGAGTTCAAATTTCGAAGCGCACAAAAATGCAAAGTGGTTTAAATAAGGATCTTCTACGATCACATGTTTAAGTAACAGCGTACTTTCCGAGCATGGGAGATGTAATAATAATTGTACAGGCTACATCTAACTTTACTTTTTATAGTAAGATACAAAAAAAACTAATTAGTAAGTCACCAAACTGGGTAAAGGCTTTTATGGAGTATTTCATCAAAACGTCTCTTTCACGCTAAATAACAAAACTGCGTAGCCAAACCACATTCTTTGCTCTATTAGGAAAATTGCGGGAAATACCTCGTACATTCACGTGCATTTGACAAATGAGATTTTACCTCCAAAGGGAAACAATGCCCTTTGTTCATTGCCCACATCGTTCCATCGGTTATTTTGGTAATAACCTTTCGTAACCACTTTCGGTGTCTTTCAATAAGTTATTTCCAAACAATTCCAATAATGGGGTGTTAAATAATGACTAGCGGCGACACGTAATTGTACCCAATCGGGAATCTTAAGGTAAGCCTAGTTTTTCGAAAGCAGGTTTTTTAGCGAGTGTTCTTAGACATCGTTTTATCAAAATCGGTTCAGCCGTTTCTGAGATAGCTAAGTAATTCGAAGCTAAAATGTCGGGGGTATTTTAAATGTGTAATTTAGTAGTTTGGCGCAAAATCGGCCAGAATGGAAAACTGTTTTAAGAGCCCTGATTAGGGATAAGAGGAATTGAATTGAGGAATTGGAATCTTATGAAAATTTAAAAATAAATAAGCATGTCACAATACTTAAGAGGGCGTTAAAGCAGCATTATCCCTTTCAAACGTAGTTCCGGTTTAATTTCTAAACTACAGGCTGGATTTTGCTGAAACTTGGTTTATATCAGTAGATGATCAATATGAAGGTTTGCAAATAGTTTTTATAATAAAAAAATAGTCTGAAAGAAATTAGAACGATGCGTTTTTCGCGCCGAAAGAGGGGTTACTTTCAGCTGTTATTTACTTACATTATTACACTGTCTATTGGAGTCTAACTACCTTGGGAACATCAATAATGTGTTGTACTTGTCGGAAAAAAATATTTTTGAAATACCTAATAAAATGTAGAAATGGCAGCCAAACTACGAAAAAATTTGGGAAAATAGATCTATTACATTACAACTACAACTAGTTACTCGCGAAAGGACACGAGCACAGGTAGACTCATACAGCCGCATTGCCTCTCACTTTTCCCGCGCCCCGTCTCGCTCTGGGTGAAACAGCTATAGAAAACAGCGTTTCACGCGCTTGGCCGTCACTGAGTTCCGACGGTCCTGAAGGGGCCTCTTAAGTTATGGAAGAGCGGGGCTCCCTGACACAGGTATAACAATCGTGTAAATTAGAAATAAGTATGATAGCGTAAAATAAATATTTTGTATTTTTGATGATGATGATGATGAATCTATTAGTTATTTTAGAACAGTACCACTATCCGCCGAAACGACAACACTTCATCAACTGGTCGATCATCTTGCAACACCATAATCTTTAGGCCCACCCTTTTCCTCAACACGAAAATGATATAAATGACTGCCACAGACTAACATACTGTTCTCTCGGAAAAAAAGCTCTATCTCCATCACCGACCGGAAGACGGAGGCAAGATTAATTGTGACGTCACAACCGGAAGTGACGACGCGGGGGGGGCGCGCCGGAAGGGGTGCGGAGCGGACACCGGAAGTCCGTGTGACGAGACCCGCTTGCAGGCTCTGTAGGGATGAATTTGGGGGGATAATTCTGGAGGATCTACATGTCTAAGTAGAAGTAAGGCAAGGAGGAAATTATCTCGGTCTGGTAGGTGTAATGTATAGTTGATGTATAAACAGAAACATTACACAGTCCGCAAGCATCGGGCGGACTATTCTAAGCAAGGGCTTGAGTCTACACCGTGGAATTTTAATGGTTTTAAAGCCGAAGGTATTTTGTTGCAGTGGTGATTCTGAGCCAAATTATAAAATTTCATTCCAAAACGCGCGAAAAAAAAATTCACTTCTTCATACAAATGGTGTTGATTGGCGATAGCCGTTTGTATTGGGAAGTGATTTTTTTTTTCGCTCGTTTTGAAGTAAAATTTTGGAATTTGGCTCAGAATCACGAGTGCAACTAAATACCTTCGGCTTTAAAACCACTAAAATTCCACGGTGTATAACCTTGTTCAAGTCGTTGTTATACGAGTATTCGTAAACGTGCGGACACCCCCGCCTTCTCAAAGCGCGCGCGCGATGTGGCGCTCGATTCGCCGCAAGCGTTAGTATAAATACGAGTAGTAAAAGGCCACAATTAAGATGAAATGCGTCTCACAACTAGCGCCGCCAATGAAAAAAAAATCATATCTTTTTTGGATGCGTTTTTAGCAAAAAACTTTCCTGGGATTTCTCAACGCGAGGCTTAACTATTTTTAAGACCTAAGGTTTGGATTCCAGATCCTAGAAGTTAAGAATGCAATCCTGGAATCCAAACCTTAGGTCCTAAAAATAGTTAAGCCTCGCGTTGAGAAATCGCAGGGGCGTTTTTTGCTAAAAACGCATCCAAAAAAAAATATGATTTTTTTTATATATTAAAGTTTGGCTTCAGTATCGTTTAAATAGTCACCCCTGAGTTGGGTGTCACTTTACAAAAAAACACCTTGTATATCAAGTACATACCTAGACTTTATGAACAAACAGAAACGCCCGTTTCCTCCATGATGAGTTAGAAAGTCGTGTGTGTGTATACTGCGGAAGTTTCACCCCTACATGGTTGAAGAGCGTTTAAAATGAGTTTACTGTTGCACTTGTAAGCTTGAGGAGAAAAAGATGGGGTAATTAACAATTTAGTTTTTAAACTCAACTTAATATACCACGTGTAACAAAAGGTCCTTACTCCTTTTTTTCTGGGTGTAATCTACTGGTCAGCAGAATGATATTTCTAAAAAAAATATTACGTACAACCATCTCAAGAAAAGTTTTGTAACACTGTTTTGTATTAGATAGGAATAGGTAGTAGGTTCCACACACAGACTTTTATAAAGTCTGTGGTTCCACATTTTAGGTACCTAGCTCTCTGAAGTTGGTATAGATAGCCCATTATAGACATCATAGTGTCTACGCATTATAAAACCTTCAATACGGGCGTTGCATTCCGCTGCTTCTCGCAAGTTTTCCTATAAAAATGGAAATCAAGATAACTTCCCCATGGAATGCCTTTATAATGCGGGCTATTTTTTACTCTTTTTCAATTTTATCTCCTCCTCATACTTTCATTGGCCGTCGTCGGGTAGTTTCAGAAGTTCGTTTGCAGCTCAAAGTTGTTAGGAATGGTCAAAAGGACCATGTAGTGTAGAGTATTGTAGAGCTTTCCTTACAAAGACACTTACTATTAACTAACTAAGGCCTTTGCATCTACGTAATGAGATGATTTATACAGCGTCCAGTGGCACCTTCACTCACACTAGATAGGTGAAGAGACCACTCGGCGCTGCAGTGCCTGGGACATTGTTTTTTAGATGGAGTAGGCTTGCCCAGCACCTATACCATCCTGACAGCTTAGTCGACCAAGCCCACAGGAAAGACAGGTCAATACGTGTGGAGCCAACTGAGCTCAGTTGGCTCCACACTATTAAAGACACTAACTTATTAACTGTGAAAAAGACAAAAAGTTTGATTTTATATTTCAGGGTAGGATGGAAAATAAAAAAATATAACTACAGTAACGCTATGTCAATTAAAATCCAGTGAAGACAATGACATTCCATTTGTATTGGAAAGTCATTGAGTGAAGATATCTTTTTAAATGCTTTAATGTCGTTGCTAAACGGACAACCTTAAAACTTTCACGGCTTTAGTTTTGTAGCTAAACTGAGCTATTTACTTTTGTTCAGCGATTGTTGTTCAGTTGTTTAGAATAATGAATAGGTAGAATACAATTTTATTAACGTGAAACATAAATCACCGAACCAGCGAGCGGAAGAACAAAATAAAGTATTTCACTCGAGCCCTACAAAATTGAAAAAGAAACTGTGAAAATTGTGCATTTCATTGGAGCCTTAAACTCTAGAAAGAACAAACGCACAGGTATGAAAGGCAAAAATTGGTAGTTTCAGTACAAGCTTACCAAAAGTAGCACTTCGGTATTTTTTTTTGTTTGGAAGCGAGCAATGCGGTGCTCGAATACTTGTTGTGCTCTATTTTAATGCTACTTCTACGTAGAGAACGTAGCAGATTAATATTTTTGTGGTTAGACTGTTTTTCCGTCTGTCCAGGATTGTTTGTTGCTTAGCTGTTTATTGCCTGGGGCGGGTACTACTTTTTCTTACAAGAAACTTAGCTAGCTAGCTAAGTTGGGTGACCGCTAGTGGCAATACTGGCAATAGTATCTGAGCGCTTCCGTGCTTCGGAAGGCACGTTAAACCGTTGGTCCCGGTTGTTGTTGATTAATAACAATCGTTAAACCGTGTCAGAGACCATTGGGCGGCCTAAAAACTCTGACACAAGGGGTGGCCACTACCTCATACGATTACCTACTTAGCACTCACAGAGGTCTGAGGTTTTTCTCTCGTGTCGAAAGCGTCACACGTCGCGCTCCCAAAAACGTGCCAACTGGATCGCGCTGGGGGTCGCCTCCAGGAGATCCTGCCAGCAGCACTGTGGAGCATCAGGGCAGGTGTGAAGATGCGACGTTGTCTGTGCGGCTCCACATCGGCACGAAACATCTTCAGAGCTGAGGTAAAGACACGGTAAAGTCATAGGAGAGCACGAATATGAAAGAAAACTAAAGTAGCAGATGTAATTCGGAAGGCAAAGTTTTTTGTTCGAAAGTCCGTTATTGGCTTAATCTTATCTTTAGACAATATTAAGAAACTAATTTCAATATTTTTTATTTTGGTTCAGTAGTTTGGATTTTACAACGTTTCAAAGATACGGTTTTATGACGTCACGCGACGGTCTGCATACTGTTGGCGGTCATAGGAACAAAACATTTTAGCGCATAAAAACAAAACTACTGGACCAAAATAAAAAATATTTAAATTAGTCTCTCAATATTGTCTAAAGATAAGATTAAGCCAATAACGGACTTTCGAACAAAAAACTTTGCCTTCCGAATTACCCGTATAGAACATTTAAAGTGGGGTTGGACAGGACATATGCTACGTTGCAAAATGAATAAATGGAGCAAACAATTGACCTTATGGTACCCAAGAGAGGACACTAGAAGGAAGGGGTGTCCGAAAACTAGATGGAAGGACGATATCCGCCTAACCTTGGGACCTTACTGGACCAGAGTAGCAGAGGATAGAGCTGGAGGAGACCTATGCCAAGAGGCACGCCAATTTGCGAGACATACTTTAAATATAAATAACTTGAAACATGTATTACCAAATTGTAGCAAATTCGGAATAGAAGGGCTTTATTATTATTAAAGTCATAGGCAGAAGGCTACAAAAGGATGTCGTGTCCCACGGACGTAAATCTCCCACTCTTGGCACTATCTGGAGAATCCGCGTGTTATTAAAACTGCTCGTTCGCAGGCGCGTGTAAGGAAGTGGCGATGACTTAGTATCCTGTTGAGCTATTCGTTGCTAGAGGCGAGGGCGGCGATAGCCCAGTGGGTTAAACGTTGGACACGCAAACGTCTGGTCCTAGGTTCGCATCTCTGTGCAGGCATCTGGGGGCACTAGTGCCCCCGCCAAGACGAGTAGCGAAACTCAAGGGGCGCTACTACCTTTTCTCGAAGCGCTTCGCTATCAGATCTCATGTAGAGCTAAGCTTCTAGCTCTACAAGCCCTCACAAACTCTACACCTTAGACAAAATTTGTGGCTTGGCCATTATGTCATATGGGCGTAAGGTGAAAAATTTGTTCACTGTTCATTACTTATCTGTCTGATATACCGTTGTGGCGGCAAAAAGTGCAAAGTAAAGTACCAGTTTAGTGTAAATGTCGCTGAGAAGCCTTCGTCTATAGGTAGGTACGTAACAAATATTTGGCGTATATCCCAATTCGTCACAATTTTATTAAGATGAAATACGTCTCACAATTAGCGCCGCCGAAAAAAAAATCATATCTTCTTTTTGGATGCGTTTTTAGCAAAAAACGCTCCTGCGATTTCTTAACGCGAAGCTTTACTATTTTTAGGACCTAAAGTTTGGATTCCAGATCCTTCCAGATCTGAATGCATCCATTGGATGGAATCCAAACCTTAGGTCCTAAAAATAGTTAAGCCTCGCATTGAGAAATAGCAGGAGCGTTTTTGCTAAAAACGCATAAAAAAAAGGTATGATTTTTTTTCATTGGCGGCGCTAGTTGTGAGACCTATGGCGTCTTAAGCGTGCGACAGACATGCGGAGCTAACTAAATCACCAATATCTCATCGGGATTTTAATCACAAAAGAACATCACTCACACCCAGGCCAATATCCAATATCATAATCCTTTCTAAGCAAACCTAACCCTATTACGGGCACTGGCAGCACATTTGGCGAACTTGAGGGCTCACGCGAGCTGGCGTGCGGCACGCGAGGGCTATAGAGACACCATCCGCATTTCCACGGGTGATAGTATTTAACAGAAACGCCTTGGAGAAATGCCCGCTATTGTGCGAGGGTTAGGGCGGCCGTGTAGTGTACGCTGAGCGAGCTGAAGCTACTATACAGGGTGTTGTTTTGGTTAGTGACACAGTGACACCGACTCAGGGACGGTAGTAACGGTTGACACCAAAAATGAGTTTTTAATCTTTTTTTTGTCACAAATTACCTTGTTAACTTTGTTCTGTAGTAACCACAACGTGCGGACACCCCCGGCCTTCTCAAAGCGCGCGCGAGATGTGGCGCCCGAAATTGCGAGTGCGGCCGCAAGAGTTAGTACAATAATTGAATTATTTTTGGGTATATTGCACAATTTTTTTATTGTACACTTAATACGTAATCACCCGTGAGTCGGGTGTCACTTTAAAAAACAACACTTGTAAAGTCCGTTCGCTTAGATAGTGTCGGTACACACCACGGCAATCTTGGTTCTTGGGATTCCAACTATTTTTGAAGTATCTGTGATGGGCGCAGACAAATTCATTTCAACAAAATGCTGATGGATATTAACTAGAGTTTGCTAACATGTTTTATAAAACCTTCGACTTTTAATTTTTGGGTCATTCGAAGTTTCGTCTAGAGGCCCCTCGCTATCCTCCCACGGACGAAAAAACATTTTATCTACACGCAGCGATCGACAAAATACTAAAAAAAACAATACAAAATACTAAGTCAAAAGTCACAAGCACAACCTCAATACGACGACGCTTCTTTATAGAATGACGAGCGGCGAGCCAAATTCACTGGTGTGTTTGCGCCGTGTCGGTTTCCTTAACTTTCTTTTGTGAAAAGCCGCCGCGCGCCAGCCAAGGCGGCAAATATCAAAGTGACTCTATGATATCGAACGGACGAGTATTCTTTTAGCTCCGCTCATCGCAAGGGGTTGGCCTAATATAAGGGTCGAATTTGTAGCCCCCAGTCGGCGGTCGGCCTAAGTTGTCATCACTGATCGCACTCGATAAAGCCGCGCCGACACTGAGTGAAGTGGATTAATTAGTCGCTAGTTTGCCCTCGTTTTGCGTAGACGAGTCTATAAAAGGTTTGTGGGTTACAGAATTAACTATTTTTGTTAAAAAAAAAACAAGATAAACATGATATCGAAACGTGAAACCAAAGTTATTGTTCGATAAAATATTCGTTTGTTTTGTAGGCAAATATGTACGTATATTTACTTTTTTTTTTCAATCTGATGGAAATAAATTCGAATAGGGCAGAATGTTGTGGTTTTATGCACACGGTGGGAGCAGTGTAAATTTAATTCAATTACTGGCTACCACTGACCGTTTAATGCAATATGACTCCGATAATTTTCCCTCAGTAATTACTGGAAAAAATGTAGGTATTGTAATTTTTATTTTTTTATAATTTAATAAACATACCAAGTCCTACTATGCGTTATTCGATGAATGATCATAAACATAGGTATATCATTTACATCCGGTAAAATAGTGTTTAAATTTTAATTTATTTACAAAACTTTTAACTTATTTAGGGTGGTATTAATAGTCGTCAGCTCAATCTCGAGCTCAAGTAGGTGATCTCAGAAAACCAAATCGGCTAATGTCAATCTTGAGTAGCTGTCAGCATATTAATAGACACTAACTTGAGATTGACATTGACATTAGCGAATTTCTCAAGTCGGTTATTTTGTTTTCTAAATTCACCTAATTTAAACACAGATTTTAACGGATTTAACACTCGTTTTATTAACTTTTTACATTTTCCAACGTTTCGAGACCTTTGCAGGGCTCGTGGTCGCGGTAGACTGAGGTGACAGCTGTCTTGTATGTCATTTGTTAATTGAAACTACCCTCGGCTATGTACATAATTAGACATTGACTACCCCCGTTACAGATACAAATTAAAAAGTAAAAAAATATTTTTAATAACGTTCCTGACTACGGAGAAGAGCTCCCAGTGACGTGAGATCGTGTAGATGTGACCATGGCTCGAGGTTTCAACCGATGGAGGATCGGTTCCCAAACTGAGGGGATGTTCCAACTACTATATTTGTTAACATTCGGATATTTTTGAATTTCTATTGCCTCCCGTAGCAGACGAGGATGGTATCGGTTTTCCTTGGCCAAAATTTTAGGTTTATCAAAATGAATATAGTGGTTGGTTCCCTCGAGCGTATGTTCACAGACTACAGATGTGGTTGAGCGTTTGTGTTTGACGTCCGCTATGTGTTCTTTAATCCGTGTAGAGATGTTCCGTTTCGTTTGGCCAATGTATGAGAGACCACATTCACAGTCGAGCCTGTAGATGCCTGCGTCTTGTAAAGGGATGTTGTGCTTGACAGGTCGTAGAAATTGGTTTATCTTTCTGGGTGGCTTGAAGTAAGACTTAATGGAAGCACGTTTCAAGATATTTCCAATTTTGTCAGTCACTCCTTTGACATTATGGGAGTATTGCAGGGCGACGCTCAACTGTGGCCGGCTTCACACGTTGTGTAAAAAGTTAATAAAACGAGTGTTAAATCCGTTAAAATCTGTGTTTAAATTATGTATAGTGCTCGTGCAAACCTAAGAAAATAAATCCACCTACTTGAGCTCGAGCTTGAGATGACGACTATTAATGCCACCCTAAAGGAAAATATTTCCATGCTTTCCGTATATCATTCCTGTATTACGGACTGTGGCTAGACTTAAAACATAATAGCAAATAATAGAATACTTCAAAAAGCATTTTCAAACGTACAAAACTTCGCCCGCACATCCTATTGTTTACAAAGTTGCGTTCAGAAATCCGTTCGCTTTGTTTTATCCACATAACCCTGGATTACGAGAGAACAGCCGTTTCACTATGAAAAAAACAGACTTTATGACGACTTTTAATTCTAGGTACTTCAAGATTTCTCAAGGATGGTTATAAAGCAAAAAAAAAACAGAAAAAAAAATTGAAAACTACCCAAAAATAATTGAGCGAGAGAAGTTCTCAGAGTCTACTTGAACAATCCGGCGTTTGTATGTTTGTATGTATGTATGAACTAGCTTTTGCCCGCGACTTCGTCCGCGCTGACTAAGATTAACAGTTGCAGCTCTATTTTTCCCCCGCCATCGAAGTCAGTCAGGGGAAAAGCTACTTAGCAATGTATAGCTAGTGCCCACGACTTCAATTAAAAGAAAAAGGATAAAAGTTTGTGGTGATTTAGCAATTCGGAACGCAAAGTTTTTTGTTCGAAAGTCCGTTATTGGTTTAATCTTATCTTTAGACAATATTGAGAATCGAATTTCAATATTTTTTATTTTGGTTCAGTAGTTTGGATTTTTAAAGTTTGGATTGTCTCGCCTTCGTGCCTTTGTGGCCTATATGGACACTGCCTCTCCCGATGTTAGAGACTCCTAATACGTAGTTTGAAACCCAAGTACATCTCGTTTGCTTGCACAGTTGTGTGAATGAATATATCAGCATTCAGCATTCGATGCAGTAGGTACGTCACAGGTCTCAACATCTGACTGGCATTCTATAAAACTGTAAAAGTTCTCCAACAGAGCTAGTTAGCGTTACCTACTCGTATTACAGGCACGAAGTTACTTAACAGAGAAAACTATATGAAAATTCGTGTAGTTTTTTTTATATATTTTATTTTGCATCATGCTATATCAAAGACAACGATCATAATATCAGAAAAACTTATCCATATTATGTCTATCACATTGAACAGTTATTTTTTTTCTATGAGCTGCCCTTCTGAAACACCAAACGCGTCTTCTTAGCGTCTACGATACCATAGTCTGAAACAACGGTTTTAAATCTTTCGTGTTGAAAGCGTCACACTTTGCCGTCCCAGAAACGCGCTAACCTGAGCGCACTGGGGTCGCCTCCAAGAGATCCTATCAGCTGTACTATGGAGGATCAGGACAGTTATGACGATGCAACCTTGTCGGTACAGCTTAAGATTGGCACGAAACACCTCTTCTGGATCTATTCCTCACATATCTTTCATGCGGGCAACACCACCACGCAGGCGGTTCGGGGATTTTCACATGCTCCAATCTTCTCGTCAGTCTGAACTTCTGAAGTATGTGGAAAGCCTATCAGAGTTGTCAACAATGAAAAGGCGACTATGATATTTTGTAAAAGTGCGCCTGTCTAGTCCTTCTAGGTACTCAATAGGTACTTAGTGGAAATAAAGCGGTCATTTTACTCATGTTACACCATCACTGGCTGATTTTATGCGCCTTTGGTCGCTCAAGACTTTACAATGTTTTTCATACTTGCACAGTACACACAGCGGCTTTTTTTGGTCAGAACATCGTATCTTTAGTTTTCTTCGAGGTCTGGTGCATCCTTATTCTTCCCTGAATAAGCAGCAATCAGCAATGCACTGAACGGACATTCCATCTCGGCTGGCCAAGACATCTCAGGACGGACGTCGGACTGCAACTTTGTAAAGATCTTTGATAAACACTGCTGGATGCAAAGTTTTTAAAGTAAGGATTTATTTATTGGCTCTTTCAGATTGTAAGTAGCTATCACTGAAACAATATTTTTTTGCCTGTTTTTTTATAATTACACAATGTTGATTTCTGCTGTATTGCTTTCTTGATACCATTTTTGTGACAGTGACGGATGACAGCAATAATTAAAAACAACTTCTTCATTGTTGTCTATCGTTTGATTGTAATGCTTAGTTGCGGCACATTTCGGACTTTTTGGTAGATCAAAATTCACCGTTATTCAGTTTTCGATGGATTTAGGAAAGTAAATAGCTCAACGCTACGTAATGACAGAGGGTCTATGGTGAATGGTTTTGTCGTTCACTTTTATACAAATAGCCACTATACGATAATCTTTGTGTATTTGCTTTGCTCCTAAGCGCCAAAGCGTGATAACATGCAGCCTATATGTTATTCTGATGTCTCAGCTATCTACATTCCAAATTTCATCCAAATCCATCCAGCGGATTCAGCGTTATAAGGTAACAAACACACTCACTCACTCACTCACTCACTCACAAACTTTCGCCTTTATAATATAAGTAGGATATTCGCTGTGATATAGGGTCGCGAGTTCATAGTCCGGGGCGAAACACTTGTTAATCTTACCCAAATATCAAATTCTTCAATACATATCTGAATTTCAGATTTGTCGTCTGCTGAGCGACTGTTTCGAAACAAATCAGGGGGGTTACCCTTGACGCTATTGCGATCAAAATGAAAAAGTTTTACAATTAATTTCTCTTTGAATTCGCATAGCAATGCTTTGATTTTAAATACATTGTAATGTTTATTCAAATGTAAGGCTGTTTTATTCAATAAATACACAAAATGCGTCTTAATTTGTAAAATACAAGATGTTACAAAAGATGCTAACTCTTTTTACAGGGTCATGGTACCTGATGATAGGGATCACAACCAAAATATTTTTTTAGCTCTATGAAGTTCCGTTGATTTTTAAATAATTAAAATGTAAGCGCTGCGACGGGAGAAAAGTATTTTTAAAATACTGTTTCCATAGACTTTCACTAGGTTTTAACAGCCTGAAGTTATTAAAATACAGCTAAGCAAACAACCATATTTTTTTATTGGAGCTAAATCCAAAAACAAAAAAGTTTTGAAAATTTTTCAATTTTGAGGTTATACAAAAAAGTTGTGTTTTTCAACTTTTTTTTGCAGATTTGTCATTATATTGACCAGCAGGTTACACCATGTAAAAAGAGTTAATATCTTTTGTAACACGTTGTATAAATTTTGGTA
This sequence comes from Zelleria hepariella, assembly GCA_949319315.1. Classification (NCBI taxonomy): domain Eukaryota; kingdom Metazoa; phylum Arthropoda; class Insecta; order Lepidoptera; family Yponomeutidae; genus Zelleria; species Zelleria hepariella. Next base: position 1,813,342 of record OX439390.1, on the reverse strand, counting down.
AATTGCGCCATATTGCGGCCGTATTGGAAAAATGCGTCAAGGGTAGAGGGGCAGAAGCAGAAGGCTTAGCACGCGGGTCATTTTGCCTACTCTCAACTGTCACCTTAGCCACTTAGTACTACTGAGTTAACAGTAGCTAAGGTGACAGTTGAGAGTAGGCAAAATGGCCCGCGTGCTAAGCCTACAGGTAACCATGGGTTATTAGGTACTCCATCCTATACAATATCTGTTCTCTCTAAAGGCCACAACCCCCACGTACAGTAGCGTGGTAGCGGGTTTGAAGCGGCGCAAGTTGCGGCAACCAACCACGAGCTCGATGCTCAGTTTGATTCCCTCCAACTATGTGCAACAACTATTTCGCGCTATTGAAAACTGTATTCAATATCGAACGAGTTGGGAATCGATTTGCGCCGTAAGGTTCTAGATGACTGTGCAATGTGCGTCTCAGACAAAAACAATGTTTTGCAAGTTGTTCAAAGATCGAGGTAGTTACTAAGTTATAAAAAATACAAGTTACACAAGTTCACCCAAATACGCCTGTTAGAAGAGAGGCAAAATTCATACAACTAATAAAAACTAAAGATTTACAAGTTTAGTAAAACAGGTTTACTTACCTATTATAGGAAATCCCGAAAATTGTGATGCGAGATTATTTTATTGTTCGATGCTTTACTGCCGATTTTTGAATTGAGAAATTCGCCAAGCAAGCACTTAAGTAATGTTCTGTCTCTGTAGATTTTTCACAAGATAACGTGACATAACGATAGGTAAGTACTTAATTATTTACTTTGTTAAATTCTCAATTCAGAAACAGGGCCAAAGTCGTGTGCACCAATATTGTACTGTTAGGTAAGTTAAGACTGTACAGGTTTGACAGAAGTTTGACGATAACAACTGTAACTATTACAATCTAGGTAATCGTATGAGGTAGTGGCCACCCCTGGTGTCAGAGTTTTTAGGCCGCCCAAAAGTCCTCTGACATGGCTTAACGATTGTTATTAATCAACAACAACCGGGACCAACAACGGTTTAGCGTGCCTTCCGAAACACGGAAGCGCTCAGATATTATTGCCACTAGCGGTCACCCATCCATAGACTGACCGCGCCCGATGTTGCTTAACTTTGCCAATCAGAAAAGACGAATATGACTCAACTAGGGGTTTGAATAAAATATGCAAGTAAAATTTTCTGTGTATTTTGTTACTTTGTGCCAAAAATATCACTAAAACCCTTCAAAAGGAAAATACAACGTATTCGTTGGCTTTTAATAATGTCTCCAAAAAGCTTGAGTTAAAATTACTTGAGTTAGTAACTTTCAGCACAAGTTTTCAGCCCGTAGACGTTCATATTGACAGTTTTGCAAGATAAATGGTAATGTAATAGTCTTTCGATGCCAAGCGTTTGTTGTGAAACTGATGCTAACTTACGAAAACTACATGAAATAGTGTTGCTCGGAGTTGCACGTTGTTTAATAGGTAAATAGTTCTCATATTATACAAGGTGTTACAAAAGTACCTAACTCTTTTTACAGGGTCAACAGGATGTCAAATCTGTAAAAAAAAGTTGAAAAAAACAATTTTTATTTTATAACCTCAAAATTGAAAAATTTTCATAACTTTTTTGTTTTTGTTATTAGTTCAAATTTAAAAATATTTTTGTGCGTGTAGGTGCATTTACATAGCTTTGAGTTGTTAAAACATTGTGAAAGTCAATGAAAACAATATTAAAAAAATACTTTTGTCCCGCCACATCGTTCACATTTTATTAAATTAAAAATTAACGGAACGTCATAGAGCAAAAAAAAAATTTACGTTGTGATCTCTATCTGTAAAAAGAGTTAGGTACTTTTGTAACACCTTGTATATTTAGGCCTCAGTAGGCGCTGACTGGCATGATTATTTTCAGCAAACCATTCTCATTGCAAACAGATAAGTAGGTACCTAAGTAAACAACCAGACAATGCTTAACTTTTATATGGTAAATATTGAACCTCGTCTATAAATATTTGGACGGTAGCAAAACTACAGGGTGCTCTCTAAGTCGATAGCGAAACTTTAAAAAGGCTGTGTACTGATCAATACAAACAACGTGGCGAAAAAATTGGAGCGAAAAAAATATCAGCTGCTTCATACATTTGGCGCAGTACTGAGTCGACCTTTTGTATGGAACCACCTAGTACAAGTTGTTTGTATTGATCAGTAGACAGCCCACTTAAAGTTTCGCTATCGACTTAGAGTGCACCCTGTATTTATGTAGCTTAGACCCATATTTTATATTTGGAATAAAAGTACAAAAGAGGAACCCGAACAATTATCGCGAATTTAATATCGTCAAGAGCATCCTCGAAGGGAAAATAATTTAATTTCCCTTCACAAAAGCGGCTAGCACCACTCAAAAGAGTAAACCGTTTTGGGCTCTGTATAGAAACCAATTAGGATAATGAAATCTAGCACTTTTAACTGCATGGCCACAACCGTGACCCCTTTACCTTAACTTCTTGTAGCATTTGAGAGATCAAGTAAAACTGGTAATGTCTCAATGGTATTTTTAAGGTTCCGTACCCAAAGGGTGCCAAACGGGACCCTAATACTGGCTCCGCTGTCCGTCTGTGTGTCTGTCACCAGGCTGTCTCATGAACCGTGATAGTTGGACAGTTGAAATTTTCACAGAATATTATGGGTGGTATTCTAGAACGCTACTTGAACTCAGTCCAAACTAGAACGCTACTTAAACTCTATTTAAACTCAGTTCAAACTAGAAAGCTCCTTGAACTCTGTTTAAACTCAGTTTAAGTAGAGTTTAGTACTGTCCACTGTCGATAAAACAATGCATGTTTTGATTTGAATATCCCTCCCTTCATATCAAAAAATGCACTGCTTTATCGACAGTCTGAACTCTGTTTAAACTGAGTTTAAGTAGCGTTCTAGAATATCACCCTATGTATTTCTGTTGCAGCTATAACAACAAAATTAAATAGGTACTAAAAAAACAGAAATTAGATATTTAAGGGGGCTTCCACACAACAAATGTTATTTATGTTGCCGTTTTTATAGATATGGTGCGGTACCATTCGTGCGCGAGTCCGACTCGCACTTGGTCGGTTTTTTTGTTAAGGTCCCCCCAGGTGTCAAGATTTGCGCTTTCAATCTGTTAATGCGTTTTCTATGGCGGAAGAGAGCAGAATCTTTTGTATGATGTGTTTGTCGTTTTTCGATGGTTTACAAGGCGGAAGGAAGGGCTCGCTAACGGTGAAAGAAAAACGTCGTGAGGAAACCCGCAGCTTAGTTGGCTGTCAGGATGGTATAGGTGTAGACTCGCCTATTAACCAGTAGACGTATAACCTCTGCCTAGCCTTCAGGCGAAGTGCGTGAGGGTCCGTAATATGTGTCATTAACTAATACGCCTATTAATCGCAATCGCGATTCCACTCGAGCAATAAAGCCCCACTAACATAAAACAAATCCCGTCCATTAATGCGATTCGGTCGTTATTAAATTATTGCGTCCACCCCGTGGTGCAATCTGATGTAGATGCGGCATGAGGCGATTCATCAGCCGAGTCGGACCCAATAGTTGTATTGGAGCCTAGTGGTGCGTGCAGACTGGAGCGGTTACTTCGAGGCGAATTATGAGGCAAAGATTCTGGATTTAGTATATTCATTCTAGATTTTTTAGCGGCAAAATTTATAATTTAAATTTATTGCTGCTATGTTATACCTATATACGAGTACATTCAAATACACAACTCTCCCACCCCCCGCAAGCCGCCTACCCCCTCCCCCCCTTGAAAAGTGTCCCGTTTTACAGATTTTCTTTATAAATTTTGCCGTTTTGCCCATACATTGAAATCTAGAATGAATACATTAATTGTATAGATTGTTGACGTCATAAATGTGGAAACCATGGATCAGAATAGCAAGGAACTAGGGAGATTTCTAAGTTAAGAACAACAAATACAATCAGCCAAATATTACTTAGGCGTCATTCATAGTTGACAAAAGATTGACCTCAGCCGATTTGGACCTAATAGTTGTACCTATTGGAGCATTGGGTGCGTGCAGACTGTAGCGGTTACATCGAGGCTAAACATAGGGCAAAGATTCTGGAATTTATGTGTCAATTACGTTAAAATGGCGGCTGGAAAACTACGGACAAGACTGCAAGAAACGAGGGAGATTGGTGAGTCAATAGGAAAGAGAACAATAATAATATCAAATAGTACCTAGGCGTCATACAAAGGCTGGATAGTGGAGGCTTAGATTAAGGAAATGCAGGGAAGAGCTAAAGACGCCAGTCCCCTGTCTCCGCCAATAAAATCTATTGTAAGCAGGGCAATAAATGAATGCAACCGAACAACCTCTCTGACTAAACGCAACAACTTGTTTTATGGGACCAATCCTTAAATTGCGAAAAAAATACAGCTGCATCATACATAAGGCACTTATGCTACGATTGGCCAGGGTCCTTGCCAAAATAGGGTCCCAGTTGACGGCTTGAATTACGATATTTTAATGTTTTTGTAGTACAGCAACGAATATTCTGATTCTAATTCTAAAGGATTAGTTCGCTGGTTGTAGGAGAAAAACGAGGAAACCCCGCTCCCCCGACACAGACTTAGTTTAGGCTTAGTTGGCTACACATGTTACAGACTTAAGCTCCAGGTTAAGAAAGCTATTGTGATTGTGTCGGAATGTATGTGTTTAAACGACCCCATCCTTTGGATAAAGTGTCTAGTTTTTCTCGATTACAATGTAACGTTGAAAAGATTGTGATGTTTTTTGTACGAGATAGGAATCAAATAATATTACGACAAATTACTTAAAGATCAAATTCCAAAAAAGTCACAAACTCTTTTGTCTTGCAGTAAGTTAGGTGGTTAGTCCACCACTGACAGCTCGACAAATTTGCTGCTGTATTTCTGGGCTAAAGCAGTAAAGTAAATCACAACTGGCGCCGGCCCAAAAGCGTGAAACACTCTACATTTTACGGAGAGGGCGAATAAAATAAAACGACATGCGACTGCACCCCAGCTCTCATCGGTTTCAGCTCAGCCGAGTGTAAACGCAGCTTAAAAGGCAACTTGATGATTTGTTATGATCACCGCGAGTTGGCGCAGCGGGCGACCGAAAACTGCATTCACAACAGTCCACAAGCAAAATTGACCCTTGAAACGGAAGCTTCAAGGCTTAATTTTAATTTCAGGAGCCATGTTCCGACTTCCGAAATCCAATACTGCCCGTACAAAACTACTTTGGCGATTAAGAATATTGCTAAACGGCTTTTTAGTTTCCTTTCAAACGAATTCGGGCTCTACGGAGAGCGTTACTAGAGGCATTTTCCAGGAATGCGAGTTACGTTGTAAAAGCTAGTAACATGATTTTAGCAACATTGTTTTTCGATAGAGCGGTTTCTGCTAACGTTTTACCTTGATATACCACACATACTTACGACGTTAAGTTGGCATTGTAAACAGTTAAATATTTATAGAAAAAAGTTATTCTGCAAGCATGTTTTCAAAGGGCCAGTAATAATTTTCGGGAATAAAACGCGTTTCACTCAAGACGATTTTTACACGATTACCTTTACAGATACTGTTATCGTATGTGTGTCTGTCTGTGGCACCGTACGTAGTTCTTAAACGGGTGAACCGATTTAGATGCATTTTTTTATTTGAAAGAAGGTTTTCTAGCGAGTGTTCTTAGATATGATTTATCAAATTAAGTTCAGCCGTTTATGAGATATGCTTATTTGAAGCAAAAATGTCAAGAGTAGTTAAAAATAACTATCTAGCACTTTTTAATTTAGTACTTAGTTAACATGCATTATCTCTACAACAAGCGTACACGAAAGCTTAGACTACGGTTGCCATGTTAGGGCCTCAGAAACCAAGGTAGAGTCGTATAATGTTTCTATTTCTGAGTACTACTACCGAGAGTCGAATCTCGATCATAAAGCCACAGATACCTACTCAGTTGCATATTGTAGATTTAGTCTAGCAACCCTTCGTGGAAAGACGATACCGAGGCAAGCTGTAAAGGAGGCAATATAGGAGTTGTGGTGAGCCGTAAAACCCTTGTAAAGCCCTTGGAACATAAAACCTTAGGCATGGAGGTAGGAGTGAAAATGGCTAAGACAATATCGGGTTCTACCTTCAACCGCCAATATTTTATGGAAACATTTTGAAACGTACAGCATTTATTTCATAGGACACAGTGAGACACAATCAAGGCTAACTAAAAAAAATGCTTGTCTTGTCACGAAAAGAAATTGATCGTTACGTCGGAAAAAGAAACAAATTACCCATCGATATTTCTCTGCTAAGTGGGGACTTCCTAAAGTATAAGTATGCCTTTCTTTTTAGCTTCTTTTGAAAGACGTGAGCTCGTCGCTCCAGCTTTGGGCCGATCATCGAATAATTTTCATCTCTTGCAGTTTGGAATAGGTACTGTTACGAGGTAACCTCCGTACTGGCTGATAAGGGATACAAAATATATAGAACGTGAGCGAAAAATCGTAGCCGGGCGGGCAAATCGATAGTCTAGTGTTAGGTAGAAGCCAAAATTAAAAGGCAAGAATAAAAAAGAGATAAAAATATTAACGTTTTTATTTGATAGGAAATAGATTAGAAGGCTTCCACCAGCGCTTCAATGGTAGAGGTGCACAATGGTATTTATTTACATGGTGCCACCAGGATTCGACCGAAGACCTTTCACACAAGGAGCAACCTCTTTACCACCCAGGCACTGCTTTATAGCCATTACACGACCACTACACCTACTAAAAGGATTACGTTCCTAAGGGCTATAAAAGTCATCTCCAGACGCAGGCGTTATTTCACCAGCCCTATGATTTATTGTCAAATAACAGCTTTTAGTTGGTTTCACTTTTCGAGTTCCTGGTGACATGACACGTCCTACAATTATCGAGAAAAACTGAGGCCACCGCTTTTGGGCTCGAGGGTTCTGCTGGTGACCTTGGTTTGAAAGCTAATGGGTCTAGGATTTGGATCAGTAAACGCTGGTTGAGGATGGCGGGTGTAAGTAGGAACCATTAATGAGTTCTCGAGGGGTTCTGCAGAGGGAAATTTAATAAGAGGCCCACGGCCCGCGCCAAGAAATGGTCTTATGCAAATTTTATTGTTTGAAGCCTTTCGGGTGGGCTAAGACGGTCTCTGAGGCGGATCGTCTTCTGCGATTTCAAAGATATTGAAAACTCTTTGGTGCTTCGCCAGACTGGGGCATCGGGTAGCGCACGCAATGGTTATGTCGTTGCCAGATCTTAGAATACTGATCACTTCACGATGATGATTGTGTCCGACCACTTCAATTTGCCCGGTCTGTTCGGTTCTTGCCCCCTTTCTGCCTTTGCCCCCTTAGTATGATTCCCATAGTATTTGTAGAGATTTGCCTCCTTTTTGAAAAACCCTAGTTTTTATTCGAACTTTGCCCACTTTCTGAGTATTAGTCAAACATCTTCATGAAATACTATAATAGAAAGCTGTTTACAGGGCTTTTTTTTAAAAGCTTTATTCCGCACACACCCAAACTTCTAAATGTGATTTCTAACAACTTTTGTTCTGAGACTTTTCTCATGGAAATCACATTTCAAAGTTGACCTATTTTAAGGAATACAGCTATTTAAAAATTGCTTTGTATAACGATAGTACCTATGACAGTGCTCCCATCTTGATCTACTTCATCTTCTTATCGTGTTGGCAACATATCGAATTTGTTGATACTTAAGATGGAAAGATAGCGACGTGGCGGGAAATTAAAAATTTTCACTGTTTTTTACATTTTGTAGCCAAACTGAGCTATTTTTGTTCAGCGATTTTTCGTTCGCGGCAATAACAGAGTATTCTTTTCATTATTGTAAACAAAAGAACAACAATAATTCAGCCGATTATGTGTTCTGGTCTACGAAGCAGTGGCACTGCCCAAAAAACTTGTCGTAGACCAGAACACATAATCGGCTGAATTATTGTTGTTCTTTTGTTTACAATAATGAAAAGAATACTCTGTTATTGCCGCGAACGAAAAATCGCTGAACAAAAATAGCTCAGTTTAGCTACAAAATGTAAAAAAACAGTGAAAATTTTGAATTTCCCGCCACGTTGCTATCGTCTACCCTTAATTCCTCATTTTCTTCATCTTTGGCGGGACGTCGCGCAAAACCGTGTTTTGCTACCATCTACGTTTTATCGCCACAAGCGTGCTAAAACGCACAATATGGCAGATGGCAAGATAACCGCAGTGTAGGGGGCTAACCACTGACTTATTAACGTGTTTTATCTACGCACGTAAACCGCTGCTTGAACATTATAGCGCACATCTGTCTTGCTGAAGGAAATTCTGTAAAGAAATATGTTAATTGGTGATTTTCGTAATAAAAGCTAAACATGAAGGTAAATCCGCACTCTTCAAGATTTATTTTGAGCTTACATTTGGAATGCGAAGGATCGTTTTTTTTTGTTAAAACTGCTGGTACATTCGGCCACACGCTAGGATACCCCTTTTTGTTCTAGTGGCGCCCTTATGCCGCGCGCAGTAAGAGCTGCCATGGGGTATCTGTGTCTGTGTTCTTTTTTTTCAGATTCTTTTTTATTATTTGACATTTCCGGACTTACTTAACTAAACTTCCGTTGATACCCCTCAGGGAACTATGGGACCTATGGGACTCAAAATAGCCATGTAATAAATGTATGTTTTTTTAAATTACAGGCTCCAACTCGAAAGATACATCATTAGGTACAGTCGGCCACACGCTAGGATACCCTGGTTATCTGTGGTTATCTGTGACTGTGGCCGACCGTACGTGCCAACTTTTGCAGACGAAATTAACGACTTCCGTACTGAATATCAGTTCGCATCACTCTTGAGACGTACCATTTTAAGACTAATCTTAATTAATTCCCCAACAATAATTCTCATTAAAAACAAAACAATAACGCGTCATAAATCACGTTCCGCCATATATCTCGTCTAGCTCCGTATAAATCAGCCTCACCCTTTGGCAATAGTAAGTCTTGGCCTTTAGGGGATAAAGTGTAAAGTCGCCTGTGTTATCTGGAAGAGACTGAGGCATAAGACCGCCCAGCTTGCTCAGCGGGGTGTCGTCTGAGCGAGATAAATCATACATTTCCACAAGCGGAATCCAATGGGTGTAAATCAAAAGGTGCTATAGTTAGATCTGGAGTGATTTTAGCATAGGCATCTAGGAGATTTTAGCCACGGCTTTACTTGCTTGATTCTCGGATGTTTTATGTCGGGGCTAGACTTCCCTTGCCGGGAGTTGAATTCACTTTCCTTAAATATTTCCAATACACAAACTTTTCACCCCGTTTTATCATTTCCAATCAAAACTGATTCTAACGTGCGTAAGGAGTACGAGGCCAAAAACGATTCTAAGGGTGGTATTCTAGAACGCTGGTTAAACTCAGTTCAAACTAGAACGCTACTTACACTCTGTTTAAACTCAGTTCAAAGTAGAATGCTCCTTGAACTCTGTTTAAACTCAGTTTAAGTAGAGTTTAGTAGTGTCGACTGTCGATAAAACAGTGCATGTTTTGATTTGAATATCCCTCCCTTTATATCAAAACATGCACGGTCTGAACTCTGTTTAAACTGAGTTTAAGTAGCGTTCTAGAATACCACCCTAACGTGCGGTAAAGCCACCACTGCCTTTGTTCATGGTAGTGTAGGAATAATATTAATATGTTTAATTTTCCAATAGAAAGATCTGGAATTGAGTTGTATTGAAACAATTCGACGTATTGTCAACAATAGGTACGCAGCTGTTCCAATAATTCAGGCTGATGTAATATTCAGTGGAGGACAACAATATGAAATGGGCACAGACTATGGCATTACCGACATAGCTACCGAAAAGTGCGATTGTGTTTTACACGTGAAAACAAAGCTTTTGTTTTCCCGCGACTTTGTGTGGAAATACCTCTTTGAACGCCATATTTTACATCCATTCAGGTAGATAATAATAATAATTAAGGGTCGACGACAAGTTTTTTGGGCAGTGCCACTGCTTCGTAGACCAGAACACATAATCGGCTGAATTGTTGTTTACAATAATGAAAAGCATACTTTGTTGTTTCCGCGAACGAAGAATCGCTGAACAAAAATAACTCTTTAGTCTTAGTTTAGCTACAAAATGTAAAAAACTGTGAAAATTTTGAATTTCCAGCCACGTTGCTATCAACCCACCTTAATCGGTCATTTTGAAAAACCCTCCTAAAGTCAGGTTTCCGGCGGCGGCGCCACTTAGTTCTTTTTGAGTTCCGTTAGGAATTACGTAATTAATTTGTTATTTTTAAACCATAGTTTTAAACGCACAAACATTGAGCACGGTCGACTTCGTTAAACCAGGAAACCAGGAAATTGCCAGTGACTTTTTGTGATTTCTGACGCGATGAAATGAACCCAAAAACATGAAAAGTTTCGATTGGCTGGTGGTTAATTTAGAACCCCGTTTCATATGATAGGTATGTAGGTACTCATAAAATGTTTATTTCGTTTTATAACAAACTATTTTATGATTTCAGGAAAATAAAATAAAAATGGCATATTACGGAAAAGTGTTCAAGGACGTCGGTGAAGAAAACATCAGTGCCTTCATTGATACCTTAGGTAAGAAAAATATTTGTGAAAAATTACTGAAGTTTCAAGAAAAACTTTCCCTGATATTAAGTAAAGATACTTTTACCATCTAGCATGTAGTTCTTATTGCGCGCGGCATAAATATTATTATGTCAGTGGAACAAAGAAGGGTATCCTAGCGTGTCACTGACTCTACTACCTAAGATTTATATTTTACTTGAGTGTTAGGAATAAGGTATCCTTCTGAATTACTTTTGGTAATACTTGAAATCCGAATGGAAAACTGTTTAAAGAGCCCGATGTCTATGTCCATGATTAGGGATGATAGGAACTGATGATGATGAATACATTAAATATAGATAATATTTATCTCCATCTACCAAGAGTTATGCATTTCTATCTATCAACAGACATGCCGCAAGAAGAGCGTGAGCAAGTGAAGAAGACCGCGCCAGATCAGAAGTTGGAGGCCAACGACGATGGAACCTACACTTTGACCTACATCGTTGGTGAAAGGCTGCTGCCCGTGACCTTCAAGTTAGGGGAGCAATTTGAAGAGCAAATCGGGCCAAGAACTGTGAGTAACATTTTTCATGTTGTTTGTTGTGGAGGTCTTATCCCCTCGAATGGCAAGAGCGCCTTTTAGTGGTCGAAAAACGTTAGGTTAGGTTACTCCGTCCGTACGCCGTCCGTATTACTCCGTAACCTAACCTAACGCAAAATTTTTCGTTCTGCCACCATAGAGGTTATGGTATCCCAGAGGTATGGGCCTTTACAAGGTCACGCCACGACTTCCTGTCCTCAGGAACTCTTCTGGATTTGCTTCCTAAGCATAACGGCTCGCAGCTCGCCTTCCACTGTTCGCTGCCATGTGTGGACGCGTTCACGCCCCCACGCGGTTGCCAGTAGAAAGCAAAGTTTGCGCTGTTGCTCTGTTCAATCCACCTCCTCTTCCGGGAGGAGAAGAAATGGATTGAGATAGTGTTTCATGCATCAAGTTTACTTACTTTCTTACTCCACTTACCTACATCATTATTGTAAAGAAACGTGAAAAGTCAAAGCTCTAAGCTACTTGGGTGTTTCCTTACGATGACGTATTTTTTTACAGACACAAACGACATTCACGTTGGATGGCAATGTTTTGACTCAAGTACAAAAATGCAGAGATGGAAATGAAATCTTTATCAAAAGGGACTTCTCAGAATCTGAGCTGAAAGTGGTAAGAATTATGAAATTATTAAGTACCTATTTTTGTGTTGTATTATGATTATGAAAATGTTTTTGATATTAATTGTAGGCAAACGATAACAACCGGATTTTCTTTTTTTTTCAGACTTTCACAAGTACTTTTTGGGATGGAGCCGCTTATAGATTCTACAAAGCTGAATAAAATAATAGATGATTATTAATTGAAAAGAATGCTTTTAATTACATTTGATTTTATTCTCAACTAGGGTAAAAATAATGGTCTATTTAGGACCCGAAAAAAACGAGACGTATTTTTTTCGATGATTGGAATCTTTACTAGTCACAACGGGAAACTGTATCTATTTTCATTACAGTTTACGAATCCTTTATCCGATCATCCTCTTAGTACAAATGCAAAATGTATTTTTTCGGCACAGGTGTCGGCCATGTTGTTTGTGTTCCAAATTTGAATTTATTTCGCGGATCATCGCCCGTCTTCTCGTCCGTGTAACTGGCTAGTTTTGCCGTTATTTTTCCACTGATGGAGGCCATTTGTACGTGTTTCCTTTTTTAAAAGAAAAAGCGGAAGATTTAACGGAGTTGCTAGTGAGAAAAAATGAACGAACTTATTTTTACTTTCCTAAAGTGTTTTTCTTAAAGCGCCGTGTCAGTGTGTAGCTTGTGGAAGGGTTTCTGGGAACAGTTGAAAAAACCTTTGGATATCGTAAGTACACAATGACATATGGATTTATAATGGCTAACTCGTAAAAATCTTACTGTCATTAAATAGGTATCCCTAGTACCTAACTTTTCACAGTATTATGACTTACAAAATTCTGGTAAATCTTTCGTATGTACTCTTAGTTAGTTCTGAAATTATTTCACCTGAATATGGTTCTTTATAGGTCCATCACACAGTACATGCAGATAAAACAAAAAAACAACGTAGCACATTTTGTTTTACTTTTTATTATTCAGTTGTACAAAGCTGCCAGTAGTCATTACACATACAGTTGTCAATGCCAGATATTCTGCGGATGACGTACGAAGGCGTAGATGGGTGACTGGTTGAATAGTCAGTACAAAGGAAACAAAACATGGGAACTACGAGTATAGCTAAATGCAAGTGTTTGGATTTAGAGTTTACCTAAGCACCAGGCTCAAATTACAAAATACCAAAAGTTTATGTAGGTACCAAGAATATAAATTGATTTTGTGTGTCATACATGTGCTAAAAGATTTGACCTTAATTTTGATAAGATAAGATAAGTAAAAGATTACAGAACCCAATAAAACGAGTGTGAAATCCGGTAAAATTTTGTGTCGATCATAATCCCTTTCGCTTATAGTAGATTGGAAGCTCTAGCAGGGATATGTCACTCATTCATTAGAGAAAGATAATTATTATGTGGCAGTAACGGGCGAAACGGTTAAATTAAGATAAGATAAAAAGTTACTAGTGGTTCGCCCCGAACTGTGAACTCGCGACCCCATATAAACTTAGCAACCCCTCGACCGATTTGGCTCATGTTCGAACTTAAAAAT